>CM035836.1:466546458-467036458 GCA_020510985.1 Pholidichthys leucotaenia | reverse complement strand
GCTGCCTGTCGGAGTGCGAACAAATCAGCGTGGACCTTGTAAGCCCGGGCGACGTCCGAGCCGGTATGAGCTGCTTTCTGATTGACCATTTCATAAAACTGCTTGCAAAGTATCTGAGTACTGCTAGCTTTTGCTGGACTAGCAGCACATTCTTGGCAGATAGAGATATTATCAGTGGCAAGGACAAGCCAAGACAAACTGACTCCAGTATCTGTTGCAGTGACTGACCAGATGATAGCTTTGTTTATCTCTGCTCTTTGTGTAGTGCATGTCACAATGCACCGACTGGCACAGTCCACCACAGACCTTGCGACAGATGTGTTTATCTGCCAGGATGTCCAGTCTCACCCCGTGTAACTGGGAGTGGTCCACCACAGACCTGTGGCAGATATTGTTTTTAGTTCTGCCAGGACGCCCTGTTTCACCCTCCATGCCCTCGGAAGGGCGGGGATGCCAGTTGAGTCACCGACAGCCCGATGCATGAGACAGGTAGTACCGGTTTTCATGGTTATCCGGTAGCAAGCAAGCCAATGCCTGAAAAGAAATAATAAAGGACGTATGCAGCCACAAACCAGAATGCACTCACCCGAGATGCAGACCCACAACTTTTGCAGCAATGTAGATTTAAAACCTTTTGACCCCAAACCCACAGTCAGAGATAGGGGTGTTGGGGTGAACCCGTGAACCAAGTTTGGCAACCCTAGCTTTACTCATTCTACAGTTAGAGGGGTTGCATGTGACGTCAGTGGTCACATGCCACACTGTTTGTCTACCATACTGGACAAGCAAATAGTGTGGGCCCTGTGTTGAGAAGAATAATAATTCCACTAGCACCAATTCGCCACAGTGTTGTTCGTTTTCCATTACAACTGAATACCACCTCAAGTGGGTGAGATCTTTACAACAAGGCGGCCCGACACTCCCATGACATCATTTGTATGTGACAAGCAAAACACAAGATGGAGGATATCAAGGCAAGCCTGCTGCTCGCTGGCTTTTTGTCAGAGTAAAGGCAAAAAAGGAGAGCCAGAGAAGGCTACAGGTGGCGAGATGAAACACTCTGGAAAAGTACTGGAGAGTTTAGGAAGCCATGGAGCAGTATAAAGCCAAAGACGTGAGGATACGAACTAGATCACATGTGAGGGTAAGCTAACGATTGCGAATGCTAGTTAATCATGAATAAGTCCCCCATACTACACTGTAATCACAGCAGGTTATCACTATTAGGTATTAAAATATGTATGCTGTGTGTGTGCTTCCGATGGGTCTCTTGTGGCAAAATTATTGCTTCAAATCGTGGGTCTGGTCATTCAACCGAGCCTCCCAGTGGTGGGATGTCACCCCAGCTTCACAAACGCACAGTGGTTGCAGAGCTTCAGAATGTCTGTAGAAACGTTTAGCTTCCTGTGCAACAATTGCTCTGATCTGTGTGAAAATCATAGAGTGACTTTTGAGACACCATGGGATGTACCTGCTCCTGCAGCACTGAGTCTGTGGTGGTGTCGTGGCAAAAAGTGATCAGCTACCAAAAATTGATCGCCAGGCGCCATTTTGTAGTTATGGGGTTATATTAGCCATAAAATATATATTTCAACAGGTAAACAGTACCAAGTTAGGTATAATAAGATATATTTAACAATTATGATGCATTTTTAACCTAAAACAAACTTCATCTAGGATGAAAAGCAATTAAAATAATGCAGTCACAAGGTTACTTGGAAAATACATAGATTTACTGGATATATACTGTACATGTAGATACTGTATAACTATTCTATGTGTGAATAATGTACTATGCACTCCTTTTGTATTGCACTAGGAATTTTTACAATAAACTTTTGTGCCTTTTACAGATATGTCTCCACTTTTGTTTGTTTTATTTGTGAAGATTACCAAGATTTAGTGACATAAATTAAATGCTAAAAGATTGGAAAAGCTATCTAAATAATCCAACAGCTTGAGAAATCACTTTTGGTTTGGTGCAAGTCTGTCAGCAGAATTATGAACCATAAAGTAGTTTGTGTTAAAACATGTTAAATGCCATTAAACCCTAACTCATTATTAGGAAATACAGATGCAAATATGGCCCAGCATTCCTCCATATACTGGTACTGTCATTAAAGTGTGCAGTGTTTTCTGCACTGGCACATCCAACAATACAGTCTTCAGTAAATAAAATAATTGTTTTTGGTTACTTTATCTTAAAAATGAGCCATTATTTTTAACATCATTGATAAATGTTTGGTTTGTACTGTTGACTCTTCCCACCGGTGTCTTAACAGACAAATAGAAAATCATGATGCAAACACATAAGTCACTAAATTGTTTATTACAATCAGCAGCAAAATCCAGATTATTTAGAATGTGCAAAATTCAAACTTTAAAACTGTATAAAAAAAAAAAACTCAGAATGGGTCACACACACACCGGCCACTCATCACTTTTGCAAGGTGTCCAAGCACACCAAGGAACACTTGATTGAAGGCAGCATTCTGAGCCATCTCCTCCCTTCACAAGGGAGGAGGTCAAATGGACCCCGATCAAGTGATCACCCTAAGTGGACCCCGGGATCCAATCTGTACATGTACAAGTACATTCTAAATCCAGTGATCTGTAAATGCAGATAAGGAGAACAACAACAAGAATTTGTGTAAAACTGTTGGAAAGACACTTCCCCATCACCAAGAAATGAAAAAAATATATATACATGCAAGATGAAACTAAGCTGACCCGGAGAAGGTTTTGGCTCTGTTTCTGCTTTCAAAAGATTTTTCTTCTCCACCGCTGCTGCTCGTCACCGCTGGCTGCCCCCAGATGAAAATCCACAGAATAGGTATATGAGACTAGAATGTTCTGAATGAGGCTTAAGAAAGCTCTGAATCAGTTTGTAAATCACTGGATTGAAAATGTACTTGTACATGTACAGACTGGACCCCGGGGTCCACTTGGGGTGCTCACTTGGTCAGAGGTCCACTTGACCTGTTCCCGTTTCATGTTCTCTTGCCTCACTGAGAAGCAACTGGATGTGCTGCTGGTCCCGGTTCAGTCAATCTTCAGCCTGCAGTGGGACTCTAGAACGAAAATACACACACAACTTAAGTACATGCACAGTACGAAAGTGCAACATGTGAAAAACTACTTTGTAATCAGGATTAACACTAGCTTATTTTGTCAGATGTTGTCGACACAAACAAAAATATAAGCAGAGCACGGAGTTAGCATTGATGGCTAACTAGCTAGCTCATTGTCTGCATGCAGGAGACAATGGTGTTGTTTGCTCAAAGTGAGCTTTTCACCACTGGGACAAATAACTGCAAAGATACATAATATCACATCACTCACCATCCTCTATCACTGTTTTCAACAATGATGATACCGTGATCAGGTCGACGCCACTCTGCCTCCTGTTTGCCTTCGCCGGTCGGTGGCCATGAATTCATTTTGGATCGCTCCATCTAGCTCTCTCTGGATTTCTTTAATCAGCTACCAAGCACAGAAAAGTCTGCACCTCATTGTTGGGCCACCGTGTTGATTTGTGTGTAGTCATTTATCTCGTTGATTACACTCACTCACGCTTGCTGTTGGTGATTTGACTGTTCGTTGCCATCCAAAATGGTGCACTAAACTAAAGACACGTGATCCGTGTGACGTCAGTGCAACCCCTCTATAGAGGATAGCAGGCTTTCCCCCATTCTTGCATTCAGTAGGTCAACATTTTTCAACCCATTTAATCAACTAGAGTATGAAAGTCTATCTGAAACCTTTCGAGAGAAAATGATTGTTAAGATGGCTGTACTGTTCTTGCTGCGTGTTTTGTACCCCCACTATGTGAACGCAGTTAAACAGCAAGCCAAACTCCAATTTCACGAGCCAGTATATGAGCGTCTTGCTCATTTATTAAAGGGCTCATTGACTGCACTTCTTCCACATTTTAACAGCTCAGACTTCTTAATGAAATGTTTGTGACATATTTTGTTCACATTTTCTTTATTTTTTTTAAATTATTGAAGCAAATTTGTTTTGTATTTTTCCTGACTTTCTTGAAACGCTCCGATTTAAAGCCGATCACTTTAAGAAACATCCTTCACCTATTCAACTCCGCCCTCCCTCTTACATCAGTTAGCCATTAGCTGACTAGCTTCTAGCCTTTAGCTTTTATCCTCCTTCTAGCTCAGATGAACCGCGCTGGTTCACTGATCCACAGTCGATGGGGTATCTCGCGTCACTCTGGCCCATCTCTCAATAATTTTGCCGTGATTCTGCAACAAATCACAACCGACTTGGCCTGGTCTTTTGCATTCAATACTATTAGGTCGTCACGTTTTCTTTTTGCTATCTCTGCGAGCAGCCCTGCTTAGGTTATACAGTCTGACAGCCGTAGGAAGGAAGAACCTGTGAAACCTCTCAGTCGCACACCTAGGATGATGTAATCTACTGCTAAATGAGCTCCTCAGTGCGTCCAGTATGTCCTGCATAGGGCGGGACTCGGACTCCAGCAGAGATGACAGTTTAGCCACCATCCTTCTCTCTCCCATCTCCTCCACTGGGTCAAGGCGTTGCCCCAGGACAGAGATAGCTTTCTTGATCAGTTTGTTCAGTCTCTTCCTATCGGCTGCTGTGATGCCACTGCCCCAGCAGACCACTCCAAAAGTGATGGCTGATGCCACCACCGTGTCGTAGAATGTCTTCAAGAGCACCCCTTGTACACCAAAAGACCTGAGCCTCCTCAGTAGGAACAGCCTGCGCTGTCCCTTCTTGTAGAGTGCGTCGGTATTGTGTGACCAGTCTAGTTTATTGTTCAGATGAACACCCGATACTTGTAGGATGTCACCATCTCAATGTCTGTTCCCTGGATGTTTACTGGTGCTGTGAGGGGTTGTCTTTGCCTGCGGCAGTCCACCACCAGCTCCTTAGTTTTCCTCGCGTTGATCTGGAGGCAGTTCCGATGGCACCAGTCCACGAAGTCTTGGATAAGTCCTCTGTACTCAGCTTCATCTTCGTTGGAGATGAGGCCGACGATCGCAGTGTCGTCAGAGAACTTCTGTAGATGGCAGTGTGTTGTGTTGTGTAAGAAGTCTGCAGTATCATGACGTATACGATTTACCCGGAAGACTCAAAAATGTTTCTGCCGTTTCTGGGAGAGAAAAACGAGATAAAGGTTGTGGTTTGTTTTTTTTTTAAGAACTGACTGTTTTGGGTTTTTTTGGGGGGGGGGGGGGGTTCCAATGTATTTATTGATTTTTTTTCCCTTTTGTTTTACACACACACACACACACACACACACACACACACAAAGATCAAAATGTGAAAAACAGGTCAGCAGAACACTGGTCTACACAAAATCAAAGATTGAAATTTATTAAAAAAAAAAGGGATATACTGCACAACTGGAAACTCATACACGTACACATATATTCCTGCACTTGTACACTTGCACAGAGGAACGTGCAATGTAAATAAAGCTGAAGTGAATTGAATTGAACGTGTCCACCATAGCACCACAAACAAGGTCCAGGAAAAAGGAAGTCATATTTAATCCAAGTTGACGCTCCCAAGAATCGAAGCCACTGTAAGGTTAGAGAATTTGAGATATGGAGTCCATATTTTCATAAAATGTCCCTTTGTTGAGTGAAGTAGACATGTTAAATGTTCCAAAGGGAAATGCTCCATGATAATTTTATGCCAGTTTGTTTTAGTTGGCGGTTTGTCACATATTCATGACAAAAAAATATTCCTTCTTGCCGCATATGCAAGGATATTGTACAGTCTGGCTAAGCTTCCAGAAAGTAAATCCTGGTTTAGGTGTCCCAATAGTAAAGAGCAAGGTTCCATGTCTACATTCACACCAAATATTTGACTCATATCTTGTACAACATCCAGCCAGTATGCTTGGCTTTTAGGACAAGACCAAACACAGTGAGTATAGGTATCAACTGAAATTTTACACTTCAGACACATGGGTGAAAGCTAGGGATTCACGTTAGATCTTTTACTGGGAGAGATTTGCAAGTGATGTAAAATTTTATATTGCAATAATCTTGCATGATTGCATATTGAGATCTTCTTGGCACACTCCCAGATTACATCCTATGAATCCTCACAAATATTTACATCAAGTTCACTTTGCCATTTCTGTTTAACCCTTTAACTGTCCATATATTATAACCACTGTCCATCATACTGGGAACAAAGTCAGGATTGCCTTGAATGGGGATTAATAAAGCAGTTAGATCTGATCTTCCCTCAAGCTTCCGTGTCATAAACCAGGCCGTTAAAGTGTTGCAAATTATAGGGTTATTATCACAGAGATTTCTAACTGACTTTAAATTCTTATAAGCCGAAAGGCCCAACAGTGAACAGGAGGTCTGTGACTTTTCAAGACACAACCAAACAGAAGTAGGTTTATCTTTAACCCATTCTGCTATAAACCTTAGTTGAAATGCTATTTGATACCATTTAATGTTAGGAACAGCCAAACCTCCCATTGAACTTGGAAGTTGTAATTTTAGCACTTTTATCCTCGGCTTCCTTTTATTCCAGATAAAATCACTCAACCAACCATTGAGTAATTTCAAAACCTTATTAGTTATAAATACTGGAATCATCTGTAGGGGATGCAATAACCTAGGCAGGATATTCATTTTGTTGATAGACACTCTGCCAAATAATGATAGGGGAAGTGAACGCCACCTGTCTAAATCCTTCTTTATAGTGTCTAGAAGAGGGTTAAAATTAGCTTTAAACATCTGATGGAGTAATCTGAACACTCAAGAACACAAAACCCGACATAGACCAGCGAAATGGAAATGATATAAGGGAGTTGGTTCTATTTCTGAGGCTTCCCATGGGCATAGCTAAAGATTTAGAAAAATTAATTTTGTAACCAGAGAAAGACCCAAAATAATTAATAATATCAACCAGTCGCGGAGCAGAGGTAGCAGCCTCCGCTATGTACAACAAAACATCATCCGCATAAAGGAGAATAATTACGTGAGCAATAGACACATTTCAGACAGATAAATCCTACAAGCACACCATTTTTCAGTCAATGACCCCTTTAACAGTTGCCTTTTATGACAGGTGAAAATTACGTGTGAAACAGAAAATGCATTACAATATGTCTTAACATTCAGTAAACGATTATACAGTGAGCTAATACAGGTACAGCTCAAAAATTAGAATATCATGAAAAACTTCAATATTTTTTGTCACTCATTCCAGAAAGTGAAACTCATTATATAGATTCATTACACAGAGTGAAATTTCAAGCCTTTATTTCTTGAAATTTTGATGATTATGGCTTACAGATAATGAAAACCCCAAATTCAGTGTCTCAGAAAATTATAATACCGTGAAAAAGTTCAATATTGGAAAGTCATGGTGTCACACCCTAATCAGCTAATTAACTCAAAATGCCTGCAAATGTTTCCTGAGCCTTTAAATGGTCTCAGTCTGGGTCAATAGGCTACACAATCATGGGGAAGACTGCTGACTTGACAGATGTCCAGAAGACAGTCACTGACACCCTCCACAAGGAGGATAAGCCACAAAAGGTCATTGCTAAAGAAGCTGGTTGTTCACAGAGTGCTGTATCCAAGCATATTCGTAGAAAGTTGCGTGGAAGGAACAACTGTGGTAGAAAAGGTGCACCAGCAAAAGGGATAACAGCAACCTTGAGAGGACTGTCAAGCAAAATCCATTCAAGAATTTGGGGGCGCTTCACAAGAAGTGGACTGAGGTTGGAGTCAGTGAATCAAGAGCCACTATGCACAGACAAATTCTAGACATGGGCAACAAATGTCACATTCCTTGTGTCCAGCCACTCCTGAACCAGAGACATCAGAAGCGTCTTGCCTGGGCTGTGGAGAAAAAATAACTGAACTGTTACTCAGTGGTCCAAAGTCCTCTTTTCAGTCTTTTCAGATGAAAGTAAATTTTGCATGTCATTTGTAAATCAAGGTCCCAGAGTCTGGAGGAAGAGCGGAGAGGCACAGAATCCACATTGCTTGAAGTCCAGTGTGAAGTTTCCACAGTCAGCGATGATTTGGGCTGCCATGTCATCTGCTGGTGTTGGTCCACTGTGTCTTCTGAAGTCCACAGTCAACGCAGCCATCTACCAGGAAATTTTAGAGCACTTCATGTTTCCTTCTGCTGACAAGCTTTATGGAGATGCTGATTTCATTTTCCAGCAGGACTTGGCACCTGCCCACACTGCCAAAGATACCAAAAGCTGGTTCAATGGCCATGGCGTTACTGTGCTTGATTGGCCAGCAAACTCGCCTAACCTGAACCCCATAGAGAACCTATGGGGTATTGTCAAGAGGAAGATGAGAGACACCAGACCCAGCAACGCAGATGACCTGAAGGCTACTATCAAAGCAACCTGGGCTTCCATTACACCTGAGCAGTGCCACAGGCTGATCACCTCCATGTCACGCTGCATTGATGCAGTAATTCATGCAAAAGGAGGCCCAACCAAGTATTGAGTGCATAGAAATTAACATACTTTTCAGAAGCCTGATATTTCTGTTTAAAATATCCTTTTTTATTGATCCTATGTAATATTCTAATTTTCTGAGACACTGAATTTTGGGTTTTCATTATCTGTAAGCCATAATCATCAAAATTTCAAGAAATAAAGGCTTGAAATATTTCACTCTATCTGTAATGACTCTATATATGGGGTTTCACTTTCTGAAATGAGTGACAAAAAATACTGAAGTTTTTCATGATATTCTAATTTTTTGAGATGTACCTGTATGTGCTAGCAACACAATCACAACTAAATCTATGCTAATGCCACCACAAATCAGCATCTAAATTAGCATCTGAAAAACAATAATTATACCTGAAACAAATGACTGTGTGCATAACTTAAAAGAAGAGTAAGCCACCAAAACCTACAGCCAATGTTGTCTGAGGGTGTAGGAAAAAAAACTTACAGATAAGGACTGAAGCCTCCTGCTTGCTTCATGTGCTCCCCCACACTCGATTCTCTTCCTCATCCCACAATGCATTGCATATCCCTTATAGCTTTTCAAAATAAAAGCTGACTATAAGTTAACCAAAAACTAATAGAACAAAATACTTTCTTCCTGTGTGATAATTTTTTAACATAAACACTTTATAAATGCAGAAGACAATTGTTAAGTTGAGAAGACAGGATGGAACAGTGATGTCTTTGTTCTTGTCTTTAATTAACCCATCTGTAGTTGGACTGTCTGCCCTGAAGCTTTGGTATCGCTTAGACTTCATCAGCAGATGGTGTTCGCCCAGTTGTGATAAAACTGAGCACAAACATATATCAGTATACTGTATCTGCTTGTATTTGCATCTGTCTGTAGCAATTATTCAGAAGTGTGATATTTAACTAATGTGGATTTTTCCCCTAAATGTAACTTTGTGTCTGTGTTATATTCAAAAAAAACCAAAAAACCCCCCAAATTTATCAGTTCTCGTGTTCCTGGGCTCATCGGTGAGCTGCAGTTTTAAAAAAAACAGTTCTTTATGGATGCTTTGTGTAATATAGTCATTTATATAGTTCATATTATGTGTATATGTTTGGAGCTCTTATTTGTGTGGCACGGAGCGGTGGCTCCGCCTTCCGGTTCCACCAACCCTGGGGCTATAAGAAGGGCTGCAGGTAGGAGGGTGGTCTCTTGGCCATTTCCTCTGCTAGTGGTTTGGTGTGGATAGGTTGCACTGCGCTGTTTAAATAAACGTGTGTTTGTCATGAATTATCTGCCGTTTAGAGGCATAATAAACCCACTCGCAAGAGTGACTACCTCTGTAGTCATGAAGTCCTTTGAGCGCCTGGTCCTGTCCCACCTCAAGTCCATCACCACCCCTCTCCTGGACCCGCTGCAGTTTGCCTACCGAGCCAACAGGTCTGTAGACGATGCAGTCAACCTGGCCCTCCACTCCATCCTGCAGCACCTGGACTCCCCGGGAACCTACGCCAGGATCCTGTTTGTGGACTTCAGCTCCGCATTCAACACCATCCGCCCCGCTCTGCTCCGGGACAAGCTGTCCCTGCTCAACGTGCCTGACTCCCTCTGCAGGTGGATCATCGACTTCCTGACGGACCGGAGGCAGCATGTGCGGCTGGGAAAGACTGTCTCAGACTATACTAGCATCAGCACCGGATCACCCCAGGGCTGTGTACTTTCCCCCCTACTCTTCTCCCTTTACACCAACTCCTGCACCTCCAGCCACCAGTCTGTCAAGTTGATCAAGTTTGCGGACGACACCACCCTCATCGGGCTCATCTCCAACGGCGACGAGTCCGCCTACAGGAGAGAGGTGGCCCAGCTGGCGTCCTGGTGCAGCAATAACAACCTGCAGCTGAACGCTCTGAAGACAGTGGAGATGATTGTAGACTTCAGGAAAGTCACTACTCCTCTGCCCCCCCTCACCCTCTCAGGCTCTCCCATCACCACTGCTGATTCCTTCCGCTTCCTAGGCACTACCATCACCAGGGACCTCAAATGGGAGCTGACCATCAGCTCACTCATCAAAAAAGCCCAGCAGAGGATGTTCTTCCTGCGGCAGCTGAGGAAGCTCAAGCTACCCACCAAGATGTTAGTGCAGTTCTACACAGCCATCATCGAGTCCATCCTCACCACCTCCATAACCGTGTGGTACGCAGGAGCCACTGCCAGGGACAGACTAAGGCTGCAGCGCGTCGTGCGCACTGCTGAGAAGGTGATCGGCTGCAAGCTCCCATCTCTCCAGGATCTGTACATCTCCAGGACCCGGAGGCGTGCTGGCCGGATCATAGCCGATCCCTCACACCCTGGTCATGTACTGTTTGCCCCCCTCCCCTCTGGTAGAAGACTTCGGTCCATCCAGACTAAAACCTCCCGTCACATGAACAGCTTCTTCCCCTCTGCCATTAGACTGCTGAACACTAAGTGACTCTCGTGCACCATGTACAGCAGCTCAACCAGACTCATGTCAATCATCACTGTTTTCTTCCTGCATTACCGACTGCACTATATAGTTCTCCACAGTATCTGCTGCTGGCTAATATATATTTTAACTGTTGACCAGTATCACTTAATCTTATCCTACACTTTATTACATGTATAGTTTATTTCTCTTATCTTATCATGTTTAATGTTGCAGCATTGTACCGAGACAAATTCCTAGTTTGTGTACTACATGAACAATGGCAATAAACCTGATTCTGATTCTGATTCTGATTCTGAAGAGTATGTTTTGTGCATTTTATTGTGCAGAACAAAAATATAACAGTCCAAATAAACAATAAACAGGGAGATGAGGGAGTACATGGATACCTCAAGGACGCTCAACAGAACAGGTGAGTAAAACATAGGGAAAATGTTCCATGGCAGCCGGGACAGCAGAGGAGGAATGGATAAGTGCCCGGGAAAGGAACCACCAGATGGAGCTGGTCGGCAGGGGCGAAACAGTTAGTACTCACACAGCTGGAGCAGTCCGAGTTAATACGTGAAGTCCACAGAGCGAGGGAAACAAGGAGGAAAACTGACAGATGAAGGCTTCGCTGGAAATACACCTCAATCACCCGACAATGCACAACAGCAAACTTGGACCTTAAATACAACAACACTAATGAGCTGAATGCATGCCGGTGTGGAGAGAGGAGAGAGAGCGTGGGAGAGAGAAAGTGGAAACAGGTGTGTGTGTGTAGCTGTCAGTGGGGCTGAGTGGGCGTGTCAGTGTGTGAGTGAATGCAGGAGAAAGCATGAGAATCTGAGCATGTAAATGGAAATGAATGAGTGTGTGTGTATGCAAGGAGTGCATGAGAGTGAGAATGAAGGTAAACATATAAGTGTGCGTGCACAAACAAGAAGGGGAAAATAACAAAATGCAGCCAGCTGGTACGGACTGGCAGGAGAGAGGGGCGTGGCTGAGCTGTCAACAGCTGAGCAGAGCTCAGAGGCTCCCAGGAAGAGCCTAGAGACAGCTAGGGGGAAAAAATACACTCCTGAGGGGACAACAGCCATCGTGCCAAGAAGCTGGGCTGGCAGGTCCAGCCCAGTCCATGACAGTGTTCAGCTCCACAGCTGGTCTCCTCTTTTGGCTCCAACCTCTGACATAACATTTGGCAACGAGGACGAAAGTGAATAAAATTGAAGGTATGGAAGCGTGTGGTGCACCAGTTCGGCCATTTTTGGAGCTCCCAGGTGAGCCACCTGTTGCATGGCCTAGGTGGTACGACGCCTTTAAGATGTATATGGTGGCGCTGGACCTGGGAAGGATGGGGAAATTAAGGGCACGTGTATTGCTTGTGCATAACCTGGGAATGGAGGGACAACGGAGTTTGGGCACGCTTGGTGACGTGGACGATTATGAAGAGGTGTTTGAGCTAATGGCGCGCCATTTCAGAGCACCGTACAATGTCATTGTCCGGAGAATTCGACAGCTCCGCCAGCAGGTAGGTGAGTCCATCCAACGGTTCATGTCGGACTTGAGGCAGCTGGTCGCTGAGTGTTGGTTCGTACTGTTGGAGGAAGAGATAGTTCGCGACCAGTTGGCAGCAGCAGATAAGCTAACTCGGGAACTGAGTGAACGTCTGTCACCGCGAGAGTTAGGATCCCCCATGGCTACACAAGTAGCGGACCCGGACAGTGATGGGAGTGTTGAGGATGACGCGAGAGGTGCCAACGCTGTAAAGATGAGGTCTGCCCCGGGGAAGCCCGGATGTATGGGCTGCGGGTCCACGAAGCACCGCTACAAAGCCAGAGAGTGTGCAGCAAGAGGGAAGTGCTGCGGCAGGTGTGGCCGCCTGCCTTCATCACTACGCGAGGGTGTGCCAGTTAGCCAAACAAGGGAGCCCGCAAAGGAGTTCAACCCCTCCCGTCCCAACAGTGATCCATACTGTGTCCCCGAGCACCAGTGGGCACACATATTGCCCGGTGGAGTTGGATGGAATGGGGGTGCCAATGCTGATCGATACAGGGGCGGAGAGTTCCTTGCTGAACTGGGCTACAGTGAGGCAATTTTTTTCCCCACTACAGGGTTGGAGGTGACCCAGCGCTGCTTTGCGGTTATGGAGGAGGAAGGTTGGCCACAGTGGGAACTATCAGACTGATGGCTCGGTATAAGTCAGCGGAGATGGCTGATGTGGAGTTTGTCGTGACGGCCTGTAGTGCAATTATGGGCTGCAACCTCTTCTATGGCCTCAGCTTCACCATTAAGAGCAGCGCTGGGGAAGAGTGGTCAGGCTGCGGATGGTGGGACCGACCGGTTCCGAGAGTACAGGATGATGCTGTGGTTGATCAGCACCCCGGAGAGTGGACAGGCCTCGTCGCGCTCAGGGTCACCGCATGAGGGCCCCTGTGCCAGAGCCCGAGTTGCCCTGGACGAGGGTACTGGGTGGCACAGGGGAGTGCCTGCACCGACAAGCAATGCCAAAGGGATGGTCCCAGGTGTTCCCGGAGGTTCCAGCTGAAGTGGGCCAGTGGACACGAGGTCACATTGGCAGGGCCCGCAGCAGACTTAGAAGAGGTCGGGGCAAGACTGATTGGCATTGGGAGGACGAGTGCCAGGCAGATACCCTCCAAGCCGAGCAGAGCCCCGCTAGGAGTCGCAGACTGGGTCCAGGCTCTAGCGGAGGCGAGGTCACGGCTGGTATGGGCCAAATGACAGATGGGGGAGCACCAGGGCCGGCTGCAGGTGGTGGCCAGGTGGAGTGACGCTTATCTCCAGCTGTCGGATGGCTTGTGGCAGCACCCGAATGAGCTACGGCGTGCCCTGGGGAAGGCTGAGAGAAGTCGCCCGGACGAGTGGAATGTCTGGCTGTGTGAAGGAGGAGGCACTCCGAGGTTGAGGCGACCAGCTGGGGCCCAGGAGGCGAGCCACCTCCAGGGGCGGACTGAGTAAAGGACGGTCCAGGGGGCCCACAGGGTCATCTTCCCCAAGCCGTGTGTATATACGTTCTTGTTCTGCATGTGTTTTAAGTATTGTGTCGTATATGTATAGTTCTCGGGATTATTTTGTGTTTACCTTAGGAAACAAAGCATTAGTGTTTTTAGTTTATATATGGACTGTTAGTAGAGGCGGCAGAATAATCCCCTTTGCTGTGTGTGGGGGGTAGGACGGCAGTCCACCCGTCCTCCCAAATTTTAGTTGTTTTGTGTGAATGTGTTAGGCCCCTTTTGGCAATTTCAGTTTAGTTTGTTTAATGGATGATTCAGGTTTCAAATTGGGGAGGGTTTTGATTGTATGTGTGTTCCACCTTCCCACCATATATATATATATATATATATATATATATATATATATATATATATATATATATATATATATATATATATATGGTGGAGGGGTGGAATGTGATATAGTCATTTATATAGTTCATCTTATGTGTATATGTTTGGAGCTCTTATTTGTGTGGCACGGGGTGGTGGCTGCACCTTCTGGTTCCGCCAACCCTAGAGCTATAAGAAGGGCTGCGGGTAGGAGGGCGGTCTCTTGGCCGTTTCCTCTGCTAGCGGTTTGGTGTGGCTCGGTTGCACTGTGCTGTTTTAATAAACGTGTGTTCAGCTCCACAACTGGTCTCCTCTTTTCGCTCCAACCTCCAACATAACAATTTGGCCTTGGTACGGCATGAAAATTATACCATATTTATATAACATTTTTCCACCTGAAATCTGTTTGGGGTTTTTTGCTGTTGCCTTAGCTCCTCCTGTGATCATAAAAGTGGCATTTCCTCCACACTGGCTACAGTGAAGCAAACTAACAGCCAGTGTATTACCTGACCACACAATGTGTGAAACATATTGGCTGGCACAAGGCTAACAAGCCGTTTCCAGACCTCTGAATCATCACACATTTCTGGTTTGTTCAGGGATTTTTAAATAAGCATGCATGCCTGGTGACAGTAAGCACGCAGAGTTCCATCTAAAATATAACACAAAACTCTTTTAGGACAAACACATAATACAGGTCTCTTCATGTGGCTCTAAACAGGTGGAAGGACGATACTTTTTCTGTTTAAATATATACACATTTTAGTTTCTAAAGACATTTTTGCAAAGGAAAGACAATGCTGCATAGAGAAAATAAATACCTGAGTCTGTAGAATAAACGATAGCGATTGCAGGTACAGTAGCTCACAAAAGTGAGGACACCCCTCACATTTTTGTAAATATTTTATTATATATTTTCATGGGACAACAATGAAGATATGACACTTTGACACAATGTAAAGTAGTCCGTGTACAGCTTGTATAACAGTGTAAATTTACTGTCCTCTCAAAATAACTTGACACACAGCCATTAATGTCTAAACCGCTGGCAACAAAAGTGAGTACACCCCTAAGTGAAAATGTCCAAATTGTGCCCAATTAGCCATTTTCCCTCCCCGGTGTCAGGTGACTCATTAGTGTTACAAAGTCTCAGGTGTGAATGGGGAGCAGGTGTGTTAAATTTGGTGTTATCGCTCTCACACTCTCTCATACTGGTCATTGGAAGTTCAACATGGTACCTCATGGCAAAAAACTCTCTGAGGATCTGAAAAAAAGAATTGCTGCTCTATATAAAGATGGCCTAGGCTATAAGAAGATTGCCAACACCCTGAAACTGAGCTGCAGCACAGTGGCCAAGACCATACAGCGGTTTAACAAGACAGATTCTACTCAGAACAGGCCTCACCATGGTCGACCAGAGAAGTTGAGTGCACGTGCTCAGCGTCATATCCAGAGGTTGTCTTTTGAAAATAGACGTATGAGTGCTGCCAGCATTGCTGCAGAGATTCGAGGGGTAGGAGGTTAGCCTGTCAGTTCTCAGACCATACGCTGCACACTGCATCAAATTGGTCTGCATGGCTGTCATCCCAGAGGGAAGCCCCTTTTAAAGATGATGCACAAGAAAGCCCACAAACAGTTTGCTGAAGACCAGTAGACTAAGGACATGGATTATTGGAACCATGTCCTGTGGTCTGATGAGACCAAGATAAACCTATTTGATTCAGATGGTGTCAAGCATGTGTGGCGTCAACCAGGTGAGGAGTACAAAGACAAGTGTGTGTTCCCTACAGTCAAGCATGGTGGTGGGAGTGTCATGGTTTGGGTCTGCATGAGTGCTACCAGCACTGGGGAGTAGCTCCCAGTGCTCCCCAGTGCTCCCCAGTTATATTGGTTAACTACTAATATAGTTAACCAATATAACTAACTACTAACCTTAGTTAGTAGTTAATTATATTAAGTTCTTGTGAGGAAAAAAGTGAAGACAATTTACTTCCATATCAAGTGGAAACTGATTAGAATGAAGGCTGAGCCATTAACCAAAATAAAACCAAAACTGACATTCAGGTGTACAAAAGAGTATTTGGGCCATGATGAAAATAAACAAAATAACCTTTTCATTTTGAGAAAAAAAGTCAAAATTTTGGGAAAAAAAGTCAAAATTTTGAGAAAAAAGTCAAGAATACTTGGGAAAAAATAAAATTTTGAGGAAAAAAGTCCAGATTTCAAGAAAAAGTCAGTATTTTGAGAAAAAAAAGGCTAAATTTTGAGGAAAAAAGTTGAAATTTTAAGAAAAAAGTCAAAATTTCAAGAATAAAGTTAAATGAATATTTTGAGAAAAAATATCAACATTTCAAGAAGAAAGTCAGTATTTTTAGAAAAAAGATGAAATTTTGAGAAAAAGTCAAGTCATCATCATCATCATTGCAGTCTGTCGGGGGCGACAATGACTGTTTCATTTAGGTCTGATCAGATTCCTCCACGCAGCTCTGTCCTTCACCCTCCGCTGCCAGGAACTCCTGGCCTTGTAAACCCAGGCGATGTCCGAGCTGGTATGAGTTGCTTTCTGACTGACCAGTTCATGAAACTGCTTGCAAAGTAATTGAGTACCGCTAGCTTTTGCTGGACTAGTGGCACATTCTTGGCAGATAGAGGTATTATCAGTGACAAGGACAGGCCAAGACAAACTGACTCCAGTATCTGTTGCAGTGACTGACCAGATCTATATTATCTCTGCTCTTTGTGTAGTGCATATCACGATACACCGACTGGCAAAAGTCCACCACAGACCTTGCGACAGATGTGTTTATCTGCCAGGATGTCCAGTCTCACCCCGTGTAACTGGGAGTGGTCCACCACAGACCTGTGGCAGATATTGTTTTTAGTTCTGCCAGGATGTCTTGTTTCACCCTCCACGCCCTCGGAAGGGCGGGGATGCCAGTTGAGTTGCCGACAGCCCGACCCATGAGACAGGTAGTACTGTTTTGTTTTGTTTTTTTTGATTTTGTATACTTTATTGAAATTGAGGGCATCCACCTGGATGGATGAAGCAGCCGTGGTACGGCACTATCCCTTAACCATTCACACACACACATTCACACCTAGGGCCACTTTAGAGTCTCCAATTAACCTAACCTACATGTTTTTGGCCCATGGGAGGAAACCGGAGAAATCCCGGAGTAAACCCACGCAGATACAGGGACAACATGCAAACCCCACACAGATCACTGTTGGTCAGGGGCTGGGATTGAACCAGGGATCCCATGGCCAAGGGTGAGTTGCTGTGCTGGCGCAGTGCTAACCACTGTGCCACCGCACCACATGTTTTCATGGTTATCCGGTATTTTGAGAAAAAAGTCGTGTGCACTTGTTGTGTGCAGAGTGTACGCATAACAGCCGTTGTAAGGAATACTAAATATATTCAGCTTACTCTCGTAATTTAATGATATAAAATAAATGAAAATGCTCATGATATAAATTTTTTCAGCTGCACCTCTATTTGCATATGCCGCTGTGTAACGATATGCTGAGATCAGTCACTGGCTTTATTTAAAAACAGAAAATTTCGACATCCTCTGCAGCTTGAGAGGTTATTTGGGAGAGATGAATGAAGAAAGGCAAATGTGTTTCAGACAACATGGTGTCCTCTACGTCCACCACCCTGTCATCAGATTTTATGCACAGATCTCTTCACAGCTGACGGCCAGTGTGTGCAGCCCTCCATCCTCATCTGGCCTCCTGGAAACCCCATAGGTTAGTTACGTGATGATGAAAGCCTGTGCGGATTTTATTCACTGTTTTAGCTTGCTGGTGTCTATTGCAGCCATGCTCTCAGAATGAACACAACAAGCAGAAATAATTCATGAACATTTAGAATTAAATGCATCTATAGGTAATGTGTGAGAGCGAATGTGTATTGATACAATGATTCTTCACATGAAGATTTTTATCCCCCGCCGGTCAAAGGCCAAAGGAGGATTATGTTATGGTACAGCCCGTACATGTGTTTGTCCATCCGTCTGTCCCACTTTTGTGAAATCAACTCCTCCTACAGTTTTCTTCCAAATGTTTTGAAACTTGCTACCAGGGTTTCATATACACTGATGATGCACATATTGCAATTTGACTCTGATCAGATGACCTTGAGGTCAAGGTCAGAGGTCACATTTTCCCTAAATCGCACGTCAGCACTCGTTCGTGATGCCTGCCTTTGATCTTTGATTGTGTCATAGTGAGCCCTATGATCTTTGATGATGGCATAGTGAGTCCTATGATGTTTGATGATGTCATAGCGACTCCCATGATGCCTGCATTTGATCATTGATTGTGTCATAGTGAGCCCTATGATCTTTGATGATGTCATAGCGAGTCCTATGATCATGAGTGATGACTGCCTTTGATCTTTGATGATGGCATAGTGAGTCCTATGATGTTTGATGATGTCATAGCGACTCCCATGATGCCTGCATTTGATCTTTGATTGTGTCATAGCGAGCCCTATGATCTTTGATGATGTCATAGCGAGTCCTATGATCATGAGTGATGCCTGCATTTGATCTTTGATGATGTCATAGTGAGTCCTATGATCATGAGTGATGACTGCCTTTGATCTTTGATGATGGCATAGTCAGTCCTATGATGTTTGATGATGTCATAGCGACTCCCATGATGCCTGTATTTGATCTTTGATGATGTCATAGTGAGTCCTATGATCGTGAGTGATGCCTGCGTTTGAGCTTTGATGTCCTATGATCGTGAGTGAGCGTGAGTGATGCCTGCCTTTGATCTTTGATGATGTCATAGCGAGTCCTATGATAGTGAGTGACGCAGTCCAAGGATGGATAATTTTTTCACACGAGATACATAGGAACATCATAGGCCATCATGCAGACATCATAGGAACGTCATAGGCGGTCCTGTGATCTTTCAGCGAGTCCTACGGTCGTGACACACAGACAGACAGACACAGAGAGTTCTTGAATTATAATATGATGACTTTTTCTGTTTTTCCTCATGTGTGACTTTTTTTCTTGTAAGTTTTTAACCCTTTTCAAGTAATTTTAGTTTTTTTCCTCATAAATTTACAACTTTTTTCCTCATAAATGTTCTAGTTTTTTTTTTTTTTGTGAATTTGTCACTGTTTTTCTTATAAATTTTCACATTTTTTCTCATAAATTTGTGACTTTTTTCTGGTAATTTTGCCGATGGCGCCAGTGGCACGGAAACCTGCTCACCCCCATTAAACCAACTTGGGGTCCACATGGGTTAAGAGCAGGTAAATACATTACCTGCTTACCTGTGCCACAGATAAAGTCCATGTGGGCAAACACAGATGGGGCCCAACATGGAATCCATGGACAAACCCACATGGACCCATAAGACAGCCCAGTTTTAACCTTTGGTGGGACCCACATGGACATGCTGGTTGTTCCCTAACAAAGTGACAAGGTTTTTTTTTGTTTGTTTTTTTGGGGGGGGGTAGTCACTTCAAATACCAAATGTGTTTCCAAAAGCAGTGAAAAAGTTACATTTTCACATGACGTCATCTTTGACTGCATCACAGTGCACCACAGTGGACTTTGCACACCCTTTATAGTACATATATAAAAAAATGTCCAAACTTTTGACTGGTAATGCCCTGGCAAAAACTTATATTAAGTTTGTAAGGGGCATTTATCTAAACAGCCGGCTGCAGATTTGTTTCATTAGTTATCTGTCTGGAGGGAAAATGCACTGTGTTGAAGTGGCTTATCTCCACTTAGCTAGTTGTTCCATTTCCTAAAGACTCCTGAACCCCGTCGTCTTCCAGTGATTTGTGTCTTTCTGACTTTTGGCTTCTTTGTTTATCCTCTTTTTAAGTGATAATTCTTCTCTCGCATCTGGTACACAAAGATTATGTCCATCAAGTGCATTGCTTGCTTAAATCAATCATAGCAAAACGTTAAAAAGTTCACGTAAGTGTGCAGCGGTTGTTTGTATTTTTCTCTCTTTTTTGACATTGTTAAACATAAGTGCCTGGCAACTGCGGTGCACATTGGAGCTGCTCTTTCAATAAATGGCCCTTATCAAGATTAGACAGAAATATTTTTTCCAAATAAAAGCGGCCTCAGAGTTCATCTTCAAAGTGAAAAAAAAGAGAAGAAATGATGAAAGTACACACCAAAGCCTTGGACGGGAAGCACTTGAGAGACTTCTGCAAATGTTACCTCACCTTTGCTGGATGGCAGTTCCACTCAAGGCAGCCTGTTGAGCTCTTCTCCTGCACGATGCATCTGAACTTACAGCAGAGGCTGCAAAGTGTAACTTAGTAAATGTATGGAAGGAAAGCAGAGTTTGTAGCGTTGCCAAGACAGCCGGTGTACCAACATAATGGCTCCAACATGAATGCTGAGGTTGGAATGAAAAAAGAAGCTTTTATGTTAATTCATCTCCCCAATATATGGCTGTGCAGTTTTTATACAATGTCTCCATATTGTGAGTAGTCGCAGTTCTGAAGCTGACCTCAGAAATGGCAGGTCTGTTTGTCGTTCAGCTCAGATGGCTTCTCATAATGATGCAGATGAACTTCAGGATCCAGTCCAGCTGAACCTTTCTGATTTTCTCTTTTTTCTTTTGTTCTTTAAAAAAAAATGGCTAAAAGGTCAGTTCACTAAGTGAGAGTAGGTGAAATTAGAAAAATAAGCTCTTTTATATGGCTGTTATATAAATGTTGTTTTTCAATACAGTATGACAGAACTTCTAATTTTGAAGTCCTCATTATCTAACATGTTTGGATGTTCTCTAAGCACGTCTCCCCATGCAGCAGCTTTTGACTGAAGCTATAGACGGACAGGCCAGCAGAGGCTGTGCTGCGACACAGGTTAAGTTCCTCTGGTGTCACCAGGTGCTGATTTGAGGGAGGATGCTATTTGCTTCGTTAACAGAATGACCCAAAATCATTCCCCCTGTGAGCCTGCCATCCACATTTATAGGTGTAAATCAAGGGGGGGGGTGTACAGCGGGGACATTACACACACACACACACACACACACACACACACACACACACACACACACACACACACACACACACACACACCTGAAAAAAGACAGAATTATCCCCCCAATATCATCACACACTTTTCTAAATCATGTTACATAACTGAATAATATGACATTGAAGCACCATTTCTAAGCAGAAATTAAAAAAGAAAATTTAAGATAAGATAAGATAAGCCTTTATTAGTCCCACAATGGGGAAATTCCAGGATTGCAACAGCACAGGGATAGCAACACTCAGAGCAACAATCAGAAGACAAGAAAAAACAAGAGCAGTGAATATACATAGTATGTACATATAAATATATAAACACACAGTGCGGAGCATTGTAGCTAGATGGAATGAACAGCATAACCATCTACCTAGTTATCCTACATGGTATGATTATGTACCCATACATATTGTCACCTTCCGTAACGACCGGTATTTTCCTAGTTGTATATCGGAGGGGACCATTGTGTAAGTCTATTGCGTCTTTTGCATTCAATACTATTAGGTTGTCACGTTTTTTTGCTGTCTCTGCGAGCAGCCCTGCTTAGGTTATACAGTCTGACAGCCGTAGGTAGGAAGGACCTGCAAAACCTCTCAGTTGAGCGCCTAGGATGATGTAGTCTGCTGCTAAATGAGCTCCTCAGTGCGTTCAGTATGTCCTGCATAGGGTGGAACTCGGACTCCAGCAGAGATGACAGTTTAGCCACCATCCTTCTCTCTCCCATCTCCTCCACTGGGTCAAGGCGTTGCCCCAGGACAGAGCTAGCTTTCTTGATCAGTTTGTTCAGTCTCTTTCTATCGGCTGCTGTAACACCACTGCCCCAGCAGACCACTCCAAAAGTGATGGCTGATGCCACCACCGTGTCGTAGAATGTCTTCAGCAGCGCCCCTTGTACACCAAAAGACCTGAGTCTCCTCAGTAGGAACAGCCTGCGCTGTCCCTTCTTGTAGAGTGCATCAGTATTGTGTGACCAGTCTAGTTTATTGTTCAGATGAACACCCAGGTACTTGTAGGATGTCACCATCTCGATGTCTGTTCCCTGTATGTTTACTGGTGCTGTGAGGGGTTGTCCTTGCCTGCGGCAGTCCACCACCAGCTCCTTAGTTTTCCTCGCGTTGATCTGGAGGCAGTTCCGATGGCACCAGTCCACGAAGTCCTGGATAAGTCCTCTGTACTCAGCTTCATCTTCGTTGGAGATGAGGCCAACGATCGCAGAGTCGTCAGAGAACTTCTGTAGATGGCAGTGTGCTGTATTGTGTGAGAAGTCCGCAGTATAAAGGGTGAACAGGAAGGGAGCCAAAACCGTTCCCTGGGGGTGGGGGGTGCTACCGATGATCATGTCAGACACACAGTCCTGGGTTCTCACAAACTGTGGCCAGTTAGTGAGGTAGTCCAGGATCCATGATGACAGGTGCTGGTCCACCCCTGCGCACAGCAGCTTGTCCTTCAGGATCATCGGTTGGCTGGTGTTGAAAGCACTGGAGAAGTCAAAGAACATGATCCTCACCGCATTCCCGGGCTTCTCCAGGTGGGACAGAGAACGGTGAAGGAGGAAGATCACCGCATCCTCCACCCCAATGCCATGCTGGTAAGCGAACTGGAGTGGATCCATCGCTGGTCCCACCAGGGGGCGGAGGTGAGCAAGGAGCAGTCTCTCCAGGGTCTTCATCATGTGGGACGTCAGGGCCACTGGTCTGTAGCTGTTCAGATCTTTGGGGTGGGAAGTCTTTGGTACAGGTACCACACAAGATGATTTCCACAACTGTGGTACCCTCCACAGCTTCAGGCTCAGGTTGAAGATGTGCTCCACAATCCCTTGTCCATTGTCCTCCATCTTCTTCCTGAAGCTGTCCTTGCCTTCTCTGATCTTCCTCCTTAGCTCCCTCTGTACGGACTTCAGCATCTCCCTATTCCCCAACCTGAAGATCCTCTTCTTCTCTCTCAGAAGTGTTTTTATCTCAGGGTTGATCCAGGGTTTGTTGTTCGAGCAACACCATATGGTCTTGGTGGGTACGGTGTTGTCCACACAGAAGCTGATGTAGTACGTGATGGTGTGAGTGAGGCCATCAATGTCCTCACCATGTGGATCGCAGAGCTGCTCCCAGGCAGTGGTTTCAAAACAGTCCTTTAGCACGTCCATTGCCTCCTCAGACCATAACTTCACTGTGCACATGACCGGAGGTTGTCTGTGCACTAGGGGTTTGTACACCGGCCGGAGATGAACCAAGTTGTGATCCGATCTCTCGAGTGGGGGGAGTGAAGATGAGTTGTATGCCTCCTTAGTGTTTGCGTAGAATAAGTCCAGTGTTTTATTGTCTCTAGTGTGGCATGTGACATACTGGGTGAACGTGGGTAGAATGGGAGACAGTGAAACATGGTTGAAGTCGCCTGAGATGAGGAGAAGAGCATCTGGGTGTTCTGTCTGCTGCCTGCCAGTTACTGAGTGGATGACGTCACGCGCTGTCCCAGCGTTTGCCGTCAGATTTGCATAAATAACAATGCAGATCACGTGTGAATATTCCCTCGGGAGATATGTAGGCCGCATGCTAACAGCTAGCAACTCAATGTCTTTGTTGCAGTGTTGTTGTTTAACCGTGATATGTCCCGGTCTGCACCAGTTGTTATTGACATACACTACCATTCAAAAGTTTGGGGTCACTTAGAAATTTCCTTATTTTTGAAAGAAAAGCACTGTTTTTTTCAATGAAGATAACTTTAAACTAATCAGAAATACACTCTAATATCTAATATACATTGCTAATATGGTAAATGACTATTCTAGCTGCAAATGTCTGGTTTTTGGTGCAATATTTACATAGGTGTATAGAGGCCCATTTCCAGCAACTATCACTCCAGTGTTCTAATGGTACAATGTTTGTTCGTTGCGCCAGAAGGCTAATGGATGATTAGAAAACCCTTGCACAATCATGTTAGCACAGCTGAAAACAGTTTAGCTGGTTAGAGAAGCTATAAAACTGACCTTCCTTTGAGCAGGTTGAGTATCTGGAAAAAATTATTTCAAATACAAATCATTATTTCTAACCTTGTCAATGTCTTGGCTATATTTTCTATTCATTTTACAACTAATGGTGGTAAATAAGTGTGACTTTTCATGGAAAACACAAAATAATTGTCTGGGTGACCCCAAACTTTTGAACGGTAGTGTACATTATCACTCCACCGCCCCTTGCCTTCTCACTGTCTGGTGTTCGGTCTGCCCATATTGCGTGGAAACCCTCCAGTTCAATGTTAGCATCTGCTGCTAGTTCAGTTAGCCACGTCTCCGTGAATAGCATAAGGCAGCACTCCCGGTATATGCTCTCGTAGCGGGAGATAGCTGCTAGCTCATCTATTTTTCCAAGTATCGATCGTACATTCCCCATAACAACAGATGGGAGGGTGGGTCTGTACCTTATATTCCTTGCCCGCCGTCTTGTCCCAGCTCGACAACCACGCCGTTTCCGTCTTATCTCTCCCGGTATGTCGAGTTTTTTCATTAGCATTGTGGGCCGGTTAAGTGCTAACAGCTGATCTCTATTATACTGCCTCCTGCACGAAACAGTGGCTCCGTCCACTGGCTCAGGAGACATTTGGGCGATCTACGTGTTTGGATGGAATAAAGGTGACGCTGGATCAGAAAGATTGGCAAGCGAGCCAGATAGAAAATAGAATAGGCAGAAATTGACCCGCTGTTGCAAAAGGCAGCCTACTCATGTGGCGCCGGAAGTCGGAAAAAAAAAAAAAAAAAACCTTTCTCCAACTTTATTCTCCAAAATTATCAATTTTTTCTTGTAAATTTTAACTTTTTTTTCTTGAAAATTGATGTTTTGCTTTCAAAATCTGCAACTTTTTTTTTCTCATACAGTGGTGTGAAAAAGTGTTTGCCCCCTTCCTGATTTCTCATTTTTGGTATGTTTGTCACACTTTAATGTTTCAGATCATCAAATAGATTTAAATATTAGACAAACAAAAATGCAGACAAATATTAGACACACAAAATACAGTTTTTAAATGAAGGTGTTAATCATTAAGGGGAAAAAATTCCAAACCTACATGGACCTGTGTGAAAAAGTGATTGCCCCCTAAACCTAATAACTGGTTGGGCCACCCTTAGCAACAACAACTGCAATCAAGTATTTGCGATAACTGGCAGTGAGTCTTTTCCAGCGCTGTGGAGGAATTTTGACCCACTCATCTTTACAGAATTGTTGTAATTCAGCCACATTGGAGGGTTTTCGAGCATGAACTGCCTTTTTAAGGTCATGCCACAGCATCTCAGTCGGATCCAGGTCAAGACTTTGACTAGGCCACTCCAAAGTCTTCATTTTGTTTTTCTTAAGCCATTCAGAGGTGGACTTACTGGTGTATTTTGGATCATTGTCCTGCTGCAGAACCCAAGTGTGCTTCAGCTTGAAGTCACGAAAAGATGGCCGACAGCAGAATTCATGGTTCCATTTACCACAGCAAGTCTTCCAGGTCCTGAAGCAGCAAAACAGCCCCAGACCATCACTCTCCCACCACCATATTTTATTGTTAGTATGATGTTCCTTTTCTGAAATGCTGTGTTACTTTTATGCTGGATGTAATGGGACATACACATTCCAAAAAGTTCAGCTTTTGTCTCGTCAGTCCACAGAGTATTTTCCCAAAAGTCTTGGGGATCATCAAGATGTTTTCTGGCAAAACTGAGACAAGCCTTTATGTTCTTTTTGCTCAGCAGTGGTTTTTGTCTTGGAGCTCTGCCATGCAGGCCATTTTTGCCCAGTCTCTTTCTTATGGTGGAGTCATGAACACTGACCTTAACTGAGGCAAGTGAGGCCTGCAGTTCTTTGGATGTTGTTGTGGGGTCTTTTGTGACCTCTTGGATGAGTCGTCGCTGTGTTCTTGGGGTAAATTTGGTGAGCCGGCCACTCCTGGGAAGGTTCACCACTGTTCCATGTTGTCACCATTTGTGGATAATGTCTCTCACTGTGATTTGCTGGAGTCCCAAAGCTTTAGAAATGGCTTAATTGTCATAAATGCCCTTTAAGGGTGGAGTTAAAGGCACCAAACGCCAGCCGTGAGTTTGCAAATTTAATTGTCAGTCCCTCCAGGATTTTGCAATGTTGCGATCGCACCAATTCACGCAAAATCAGCCAATCAATGCAACTATTGCACGACCTTGCAACTTTGTCCAATCACTGCAACTTTCCCACAATTTTGGCCAATCCTCGTCAACTTCCGCCAATTTCACCAATCAAATTTATCTAACTGGTGCTGAAAAGCTCAGTCTAACCAATCAAATGCATCGCTGCACCGCGTTCACTTCTGTGTTAGCATTGAGTAGTGAATTTAAGTTTACAGTGAGTAACGGAACACATCTGCAAACAGAGTGTGTGATTTAAAAAAGCACTCACCCGTGAGGTTTTCAACACCATCCCTTCCTCCGTCTCCCCCAGCCTGCCCGTGGATTCCTCGCCACATCTCCGTCCTGACCGCGTTTGCAAAGCGCTGGGTTTGTGTTGAAAAACATGCCCCTGCCCAAAAGCACCCCGTCACGGGAGCGCGCGGGAGGAGAGTACACCACATTACAGCGAGTGTTTGAACATCTTTAGAGATAAAATCATTACTACATCCTGTCAATGAGCTTTCAAACTGAATCTCCATTGTGGACAGACAAATGCACCCACCCATCCATCCCCCCCTCATCGTCCTGCTGTAAATGAAAAGTGTGTGTGTGTGTGTGTGTGTGTGCGTGCGTGCATGCGTGTGTGTGTGTGTGTGTGTGTGTGTGTGTGAAGCCTGACATGGTAGATAGGTAGGCATGGAAAGACCGAGAATATTCTCTGTATTTTTTTTTTTCAAAAACACAGACTCCAATAGCCAATATAGTGCAACAGAATAATTTATTTTTTCCTCTCCACTCGGTACCGAGTGGTTGGGAACCGTTGGGAGTTTTCAAATGAAGGTGCTGCCAGTAATTTCCAAATCTCTACTCTTTAACATGTATTCAATGCAATTTAGCTGTTGTAATGGATATTGTGCTAATGTTTGTATTTGCTGTTGCACAAGAGTTTTTCTGTATAGCAGAAGTTTCTGCTTAATTTACAAATCACTATAATAGGAAATTTTTGACAATCCTGTGCTTTTCTTGTATTGTTATATAGAATATCACTGCAGTAAACTGTAAAAAAGCATCTGCTTTAAATTTGGAATTCTTCCCACAACTTTTAAGGCAGAAAACACTAAAAACATTGCAACTTTTACTGCAACTTTTTAAAAAAAAGCTCCCGCAAATTCAGGCTTTTTGGCAAAAAAAAACAAAACAGAAAGCCACTGAGAGCTGTCAACCCCGAAAGAGAGAACACAACAGAATGCAAATATAATGGAATGGCAGAATATGAATGGTAAATGGCATTCACTTATATAGCGCTTTATTCTCATCTCTTGATGACCAAAGCGCTTTACAGATCCTGCTATCCATCCATTCACACACACATTCACACACTGATGGTGGCATGCTGCCTAACATGGCGGTTCCAGACCCACCAGGAGCAATTGGGGTGAAGTGTCTTGCCCAGGGACACAACGGCAGCATATCTGGGGAGAGCGGGATTCGAACCGCCAACCATGTGGTTATTGGACGACCTGCTCTACCTCCTGAGCCACTGCCGCCCCCAACAAGTAACCTCAAAAATGTAATTAACACGACTTCCGGTCTGGACGCCATGGTGATAGCAGCTTAACGCTGAAGCTCCCAGACCTAATCCAGGAAAATATCTTGAAAATCAGATTTAACGGATTTTTGGAAGAGTGAAAATCAAAAGACAAAATCATCATGCCTAAAGGAAAACAGAAGAAATCAACATTTTCCAGGCCAGGACACGCATCGGCCGAAGAATCTGAACCGGTGGATTTCCGTTCAGAAGACGAGGAGCTGAATGTAGCTAACAAGAAGGTTAGCTTGAAAACGTTATTTGAAGAACTACCATGATTTCGCCGAGAGGTTTGGGCCGAATTTCGTGAATTCAAAGACGAATTAAAAAGGACAAACAGCAGAGTGGACCAGGCCGAGAACCGAATCTTGGAAGCAGAAGAAAGAATAAAAGTGCTTGAAGATTCCGTGCTGGATCTACACAAAAGACAATCAAGACTAGAAGCTAAGCTAACCGACCAAGAAGGAAGACTGAGAAGAGACAACATAAGAATTCATGGTCTGAAAGAAGGAGCCGAAGATAGTTTCAACACAATGGCGGATTGCGTGGAATCTTTACTGAGAGAGAAGTTGGATATTCCCCAATCCACCGACTTGAAGATAGAAATGGCCCATCGTATGTTAGCCGCTAGGCCAGCGGCGGAAGCGCCCCCACGTTCGGTGGCGGTGAGATTCTCCAATTTCAAAATAAAACAAGAGGTTGTAAGACTGGCTTGGCAGAAAAAAGGATTTATGCACCAAGAGAGAAAAGTCTTCGTGGAACACGATTACGCCCCGGAGGTCCTTAAAAAGCGCCGGGAATACAACGACGCTAAAAAGGTGCTACGAGAGAAAAAACTGCGCTTTCAGACACCATTTCCTGCGAAGTTAAGGGTCTTCTACGGTGAAGAGACATGTCTCTATAATTCGGCGGAAGAAGCAACAGCTGACATGGCGAGAAGAGGGCTCCCGGTAACGGTGTTTAAACCCGCAGCAGACCCGAGCGATAGGATCAAGGCTCAAACGTGGTCCACACAGAGACCTTCAAAATCCACGGGCCAGCAGCGGGAAACCCAGCGCCAGAGCTACAAGGAGAAACTGGCAGTTTACAGGAGGGAATAGCGACCTTTTTTTTTTAGTCAATCTGCACATCCAACCCCCCTCCTACAAGGTAACAAACATTAAAGGAGATGCAGAATCAGCATGTGGTAAAACATTTCATGGGACAGTCATAATATTAGAAACAAATAAGTCTTTTTAATAATAAAAAAAACAAAAAACTTGTTAAAATAGAAATGTGACAATGATCCACATGTTCTCCCCACACTAACAAATACTGTATTAGCGTGAATGTTTGCTGTGATGGGGGTGGGAGGGTGCACACAATTTCATAGGGTATAGGCATAAAAAAAAAAAAGTCATTACAAGTTCGGATTGGGATCTGAAATTCACGTTAAAAACATGGGACAACTTACAGGGGTAAGAGAGGGCCCTCAGCACGTAACAGAGTTTGAGGAATTTCCCTCAGAGCCTACACTCCATCAAGGCTCTTCCAGGGTCTTTAAAAAGACCTCAGCTCAGGAAGTTCTTTTGACAGTTTTTTGTTTTAAAGTTTTATACACTATGTTCTTAATGTTTTTTATGTTCTTAATGTTCTTTCAGTTTCTGAGCAGCATAAAAGAGGGCCACCACACTGTTATACTAAATAAGACAATACAATGGAGAAACAGGGTGCAACCAAAATAATCTCATATAATGTAAAAGGGATCCTGAATCCAGTTAAAAGATCCAAGATTCTAGGCAAAATGAAAAAAGATAAAGCAGGAATAATATTTTTACAAGAAACCCACCTAACAGATGTGGAGCACACTAAACTCAATAGACAAGGGTTTAAAATGATCTCTTCATCTTCATATAAGTCAGGGAGGAGGAGGGGAGTAGCAACATTGATCTCAACCAAAATTACATTTGAAAAAAAAATCAGAACACAAAGATAAAGAAGGGAGATACAGTTTGGTAATTGGGCGGCTAGAAGGAGAAGATATCACCCTGCTGAATGTATATGCACCTCCAGGGGCTAACTGGAAATTTTATAAAAATGTATTTGACCTAATGATAACTAAAGCCCAAGGTTTAGTGATATGTGGTGGAGACTTCAATCTAAGACTGAATCCATACTGGGATGCAACAGGTAATTCTCCACATCAAAATAACACTCAAAGTAGGAAAACTCGGATGCTGCTAAAAGAAATGGGAATCTGTGATGTGTGGAGGGAATTCAAACCCAGTGTAAAAGATTATACATTTTACTCAATGCCACATTCATCTTACTCAAGGATTAACTATTTTTTTATGTTTAATAGAGACATTGGAAGAGTAAAAACATGTAAAATAGGACTGATGGATCTCTCTGACCACAGTCCGATCTATATGGACTTAAGTATCCAAAAATATACAAATAATACATTTTCTTGGAGGATGAATTCAAATGTCCTGAAAGGACCACTGAAAGATGAATTGGAATCAGATATTCTCAGATATTTGGAAGAAAACGATAATAGAGAAGTATCCCCTTTAATACTGTGGGATGCATTCAAAGCTGTATAATAAGGGGAAAGATTATTGCAAAACTGGCAACCCAAAAGAAACTGAGACAAGAAAAACTAATCACATTAGAGTCAGAACTTAAGAACCTAGAAAAAGAACACAAAGGCAACACTCATTCTAATGACTCGCTCAAGATTAAGGAAATTAAAAATCAAATAAATGAGATCTACACAATATAAATCCAGAAGAAACTTACATTTCTGAAACAAAAATACTATGAAGCAGGCAGTAAATCGGCAAAATTACTAGCCTATAAATTGAGGAAACAACAAACAGAAAGAGCAATCTACAAAATCAGAGACCCAGTATCAAAGGAAATAAAATTCAGAATTCAGGATATTCTTAAAAGCTTCGAGAACTACTATAAGAACTTATACTCCCTCAAAAAACATAACACATCCGAAGCATTCCTAAGCACATTAAACCTTCCCCAACTTACGGAGTCTCAAAATAAAACACTACTGTCAGAAATACAACCTAAAGAATTGGAAAAAGCAATTATGAAACTTAAAGCTAACAAATCCCCAGGAGCAGATGGCTATACAGCAGAGTGGTACAAAACCTTTAAACAGCAACTATCTCCTCTCCTCCTGAAAACATTTAACTATGTCCTCCACACAGGGGAAATCCCCCCCTCCTGGAGAGAAGGGGTCATTGCAGTTATACCTAAACCTGAAAAGGATAAACTAGAATGCTCCAACTACAGACCAATCAGTGTATTAAATCAGGACTATAAGCTTTTTACCACTATCCTTGCCAAAAGGTTAGAAAATATACTGACAGACTTAATTCACTTAGACCAAACAGGTTTTATAAGACAAAGACAGACACAAGACAACATTAGATGCACTTTACACATAATTCATCATATAAAAAAATATAACTTAAATGCAGTCATATTGGGATTAGATGCTGAAAAAGCATTCGATTCGGTTGACTGGTCTTTCCTATATAGAATCTTATCCAGTTTCAGTTTTCATAACAACTTCATTAGAACTATCCAGGCATTATATAAAAAACCAACAGCTAAAATAAGGATTAACAGTAATTTATCATCATCTTTTGAGTTGGAAAGAGGATGTCGTCAGGGCTGCCCCTTGTCTCCACTGCTCTTTGCATTCTTCATAGAACCTCTGAGCCAATGGATAAGACAGAATCAAAAAATTCAGGGTATTACACTTGGTCAGAAGGAACATAAAATAGCACTCTTTGCTGATGACATTTTAATATACCTGGGGCAGCCGGACACCTCTTTACCAGAACTAATCTCAGTTTTTTCAGAGTATGGAGATTTATCGGGGTACAAATTAAACATGCATAAAACCCAAGTTTTAACATTCAACTATGACCCAAATCATTATTCACTAAGCAAACTCAAAACTAACTGGGAGATGGAATCTATGAAATATCTGGGGGTCAATATCCCGAAACAACTCAACAAAATTATAACACTAAACTATGATCCACTGGTGACAAAAATAAAATCTGACCTAGCAAGATGGAATATGATACCATTCTTGGGTACTGCACAAAGAATTGAAGCAGTCAAAATGAATATACTTCCACGTCTTCTATACCTTTTCCAAACAATACCGGTAGAACCTCCCAAAAAAACATGGCAGGAGCTGGACAGAAGGATCTCAAGATTCATATGGCAGGGCAAGAGACCTAGAATCAGATATAGAACCTTACAGCTAAACAAAGACAAAGGTGGGCTTGCGCTGCCAAATATCAGGGACTATTTTAAAGCCGCACAAATTAAAACTTTAATAGAGATATGTAACCCAGTCTACACTGCACAATGGAAGGAGATCGAATGCCAAATAACAAGTGACATCCCCCTACAGGCGATAATAGGGAACAATGCCTTACCTAAACTTTTGAATAACACTAACCCGTGGATAGAGACCCCGCTAAAAATTTGGTTTAAGATAGTCAGAGAGAATCAAACTAAAGAGCCCTATCGACTTCTGCAATGGATTGCCTATGATCAAGACTTTACTCCGAATAAAACAGACACTAGATTTAAAAAGTGGAAAGAGAACGGACTGATAAAATATTACGATTTTTTTAAGGGGCAAATTTTAAGAAGTTTTGAAGATTTGAAAAAACAAGGTCTAATAAATCAAGATCTTTACAGGTTCTTTCAGCTTAGACACCACATAAACAATATACTTAAAAAGGAGGATTTGGAAAGGGCCCAGTCAGGTGTTCTGAAGGTCTTCTTAATGGCATATAAAGGGATCCCAGGGATCAGATACATCTCTAAAATATACCAAGGTCTTCAAGACTTAAAAGGAGACAACACATCATATATAAAAGAGAGATGGGAAAAAGAGGGGAACTTCAATTTACAACTGGAAATATGGGAAAAGCTAAATAAACAGCAATGGAAAAGTACCTCATCCCTGCTGTAGAGAGAATTTGGATGGAAAAATTTGGTAAGCTTTTTCAGAACACCTGCACAAAACAAATTTACCCATAAGGGGTTGAACTGTTGGCGCTTGTGTGGTGAAAAGACTGCAAATCATTTTCATGTGTTTTGGTCATGCCCAGTTATCCACCAATATTGGACCAATGTACAAACAATATTGGGGAAAATATTCAAAATAACAGTCCCCTTTTCTTTTGTAACTTTGTATTTGGGTTTACTACCGGACTCACTGGAAAGACGAGGAGAAAAATACTTATTCACTGTTTTAATATTGGCAAGTAAAAAAGCCCTAACTAAAAAATGGATGTTGAAGGACTGTCCTACACCTGAAGATTGGATTAACGTGATCCAAGACATTTACTCGATGGAAAAGTTGACATTCGCACTGAGACAGGACATGGATGGGTTCATGAAATTTTGGCAACCCTGGATCGCATATGTGTCTTCCATTAGATCTAATCTTTGACAAATACCATTTCAATAATGGCTCCGCTCTTTGTTCCAACTCTACTCAGACGCTCTTTTATTTTTAATTATTTATTTTTCTGTTTGTTTGTTTGTTTTTTGCTCTTTTGTTTTGTTTGTTTGTTTTTATTCTCTTTAATTTCACTTTTTCTTTCACTTTAAAAAAAAAGGGGTGTTGTAATAATTATTCTTCCAATGTTGTCAAATAGCAAAAAATAAGGGAACATGTGATGAAAATGTAAACAATGCAATGCTGTAATGACCTGTATACCCTTTACAAAAACTTAAATAAAAAAAAATGTAATTAACAAACTATATTGAACATAGACGGGAAAATAAATCATACTGAGATACAATGCAGGATAAGTGACAAGGTAACCAAGGATAAAAATTACGGGAAGGCAACTTAAAATGACAAAACAGTATAAATATGGAAAAAAAAGGCAGAAAGACTGAGCCCGGTGGAACCCCCCCGTGCTCAGATCGTGACAGAGCCCCCCTCTCAAGGGGTGGATATTAGACACCCCAGGGTAATATCAAAAGAAAAGAACCCCCACCCCCACCCCACCCCGCACAAAAAACCCACCCCGGGTGGGAGGGAGTGGACCCAGACGCAGAGGACCTGAACCAAATCAAACCAGAGAAAATAAGAAAAACTTTCAGAATTAACATCCCAGCAGAGTCCAGACAAAGAGGAAACAACAAAAAACAAAGGCCCCACTCAGGACCCACATCAGGCTAAACCCCAACAACCTAGGCCCCCTGGACCAAAGAGCTGGGCAGTTCAAGTGGGTGGCCAAAGTCCCAGGCCTGGCAGATGGTGGGATGGAAAGAGTCGGGTGGCCTACCAGAGAACGTGGGCTGCCCAACCCTGCGGCACAGTCTGTTGGGCAGTCTGCCAGAGTTTTATAGCCACCTGAACAGAAAGTGTGGTCCAGGAGGCAGCTGCCCAATGGGAAGAACCAGTGGCGGGCCAGATAGAGAAGTAGGGGAACCCGAGCTGACGTTAGGGTGAGGAAAGGGAACCAAAGTGGTGTCTGGCAGAGGTGGGGGAACCATGACGGTTTCTAGCAGAGGAGGGGGGACCACGATGGCATCTGGCAGAGGAAGGGGGACCACGACGGCGTCAGGCAGACCTGTAGCACCCTCGGTGGTCCTGGATTGGGACATTGCAGCACCTGCAGTGGCTCTGGGCTGGAGTGGAGCTGCACCCGTGGTGGCTCCGGGCTGGAGCGGAGCTGAATCCGCGGTGGCTCCGGGCTAGAGCGGAGCTGCACCCACGGTAGCTCTGGGTTGGAGCAGAGCTGCACCCACGATAGCTCCGGGCTGGAGCGGAGCTGCACTTTCGGAGGCCCCAGGCTGGAACAGAGCACCCGCAATGATCTCAGCAGGAAGGGAAGCAGCATCCACAGAGAACCCGGACTGGGCCAAAGCAGCACCCATGGAGACTTCTGGCCGGGGCAACTCGAGTCCCTCCAACTGGGCGCTCTCACTCGGTTTGGTCACCTCAGGAGATAAACACAGAGAAAAGACCGGAGAAGAATCACTGGCAGCAGTGGAGCCTGGCGAGGGGAACTCAGGAGCAGAGGACATCTGCATCTGATCCCCCCATCATCAGCCAGACAAGATTTCTCTGTAGAACAGAGTACTTGCCTGGACTCAAGCTCCACCACCTTCCAGGACTCCGACAAGCCTGCTGCGGTGACCCCAGCAGCGGACATGATGGTGGGTGCAACTCCAGGACCTCCAGTCAAAGCAGCCGACGCAGGTGGTCCATCTGGCGTGGCAGCTGAAGGTTGTCTTTGTCAGGCAGGTCCTATTTAAGTGATTTCTTGATTGAGAACAGATGTGGCAGTAATCAGGCCTGGGTGTGGCTAGAGAAATTAAACTCAGCTTTCCAAAGATGTGATAAACCACAGTTAATTTATGTTTTAACATGGGGGGGGGGTCACTTTTTCACACAGAGCCATGTAGATTTGGATTTTTTCCCCTTAATAACAAAACACCTTCATTTAAGAACTGCATTTTGTGTTTACTTGTGCTATCTTTGTCTAATATTTAAGTTTGTTTGATGAGCTGAAACATTTATGACATGTTTTGAGACCCAGAAAGCAGAAACAGACCCAGAAATCAACTCAATTATCTTTATAGTGCAATGTGTGTTTGGGTGTATGCGTGTGTGTATGAATATAGCAGCCGGGGCGAGCAGAGCACCGTACAGCCTGGCAACCCTATGAAGAAGCAGAGACAGGGGGATTAGTAACCACACACTTGTGGAACTGTGCTGTACTGTTAGCCTTACTGTTGGTGAGTTGGACATCAGCTCAAGTTTGGTCCCGAAGGCTCCGGCCAGGAAGACAGCGTCTTTAGCCCCGGTTGCAGAGGGAATGGTGGAAGGAGTGGTGAGGTGCAAGGAGTACTTGGTCCGCCACCAGGTGGAGGAGGTCCCCCGCCACGGATTTCCAACTGTGCACAGGGGAGCAAGTGTGGAGAGGTGATAGCGATGAGAGAAGCTTACTTGGCGTCGGGGAGTGGAACTCCTGGGAGGATGACGAGATGGAGGTGGTTCTCTTGGAAGACGAGGAAGGAGAGGAGTAGCCTCTGGAGAATGATGATGTAGAGAGTAATCTCGGCGATTGACGAAGTGGTGAGACAGTCTCATCAGACCAGGGAGAAAGACGACTCCATGCAGACCTGAGGGCAGCACGGCTTAAATAGTTCAGCTGATGAGGAGAGCAGGTGTGTGCGCAGCTGTGGAGAATGAGTCAACAGGCAGGTAGAGCGAATCACCACAATTTATGTGTGGCAAACATACAAAAAAATGAGAAATCAGGAAGGGGGCAAACACTTTTTCACACTATTGTAAAGTGGCTATTTTTTCTCATAAATGTCCAGATTTTTTTTCCCGTAAATTTGCATTTTCCCCCCTAGTTTTGCAAAAAAAAAATGTTTGTGTAAATTATAACTTTTTTCTCATAGATATGAAGGTTTTTCCTTAAAAAAGTAACTTTTTTTCTTGTAAATTTGCAATTTTTTTCTTGTAAATTTACAACTTTTTTCTCAAAAATTTGTGATTTTTCTCTTGTAAATTTTCAGCTTTTTTTTCCCCTATAAATTTTAGTTTTTCTAAAATTTTTAAATTTTAATTTGAGACATTTTGAATTGGCATCTTTTATATTTTTGCACCTTTATTCTTACAAATTTGTACCTAATTTATATTTATCCATTTGTACCTTTTGTGCTAAATTTGTGAACACCCCCATCCCCGTTGCTGAAAAATAAAAAAAAGTCACTCTCTGTACTCAACTGTATTTGAAACAACAAAGAAGTGTCACCTGGTACTGTGGTATTGGGATACCACAAGGGGTTAACCAGCATCGGCATGCCGAACCGTCTTAAGAAGAGAGTCAGCTATCTCACTGTCTCTTTCCCGGCTGGCTCAGTATACAGCAGACCTGTATTATATATTATTTAGCTAGTTGTAATAAAGTTTGTGTTTCAAGTCAACACCGTTCTCTCTGAGTCTATCCAGTTCACAAACATAACATTTGGCGATGAGAGTAAAACCATGGGAGCGTGCATGGGGTCACTTCGAGTGTTTCTGGAAACCCCAGGTGAGCTGCCCGTCTTGTGGCACCGCTGGTTCGACACGTTTAAGGATTATGTCAACATGGCTGGCCTGAATGGTGCTGACGACGAGAGGCTAAAGAGTGTACTAGTTCTCGGTCTAGGCGAGGAAGGACGGTGTGTGCTCCGTACTCTGGGTCAAGAGGACTCATTTGGTGAATGTGTGATTCTGATAGAGAGGCATTACTATGGCTGGACCAACGTGACGGCCCGAAGAGTCACTTTCTTCAACCGCGAAAAAATTGAGTGAGTCGACTCAACGTTATGTCTTGGAGGTGCGAGTCTTAGTGAGCATGTGTGCCTTCGGGCCCTTAGCAGACGAGTTAATCAGTGTCAAGCTAATGGCAGAATACAGCAAAGACAGTGACTGCAGCACAGAGGGTGAACACAACACAGAGAACGAACACAACACGGAGGAAGAGCAGCGACCGGACTCGCCTCAGTTCCTTTCCCAGTGTGAGCCTCAGGGAGCTGCTGTAGAGCAGAGGAAGCCCGCGTCTATCGGGAACCCCGGCACACAACAACCTGGTGCAGGTTCTGACAACAATGATAGCGGCATATCGCCACGACCAGACTTCCCAGGAGAAAGGGAGAACAAACCGGACTCACCTCCGATCCTTGCTCGGCATGAACTCCAGACATCCGCCACAGAGCCGCAGGAGAGGGAGTTCATGGAGAAAGGGGACCCCGGTGATCGAAGATGGCCCGGCGCACATCCCGTTACCGACAACAGTGACACATCACCCCATTGTAAACCAGCGCCAAGTGAGAGAGAGAAAGAACCGGACTGCTTCCGAATCCATGAACCGCACCAGCCTGCAAGAGCCGCCGCCGAGCCTCTGGGTGAAGAGTCCATGACCCAACAGGATGTAGTAGAACCACCACAGCCTGGTGGATGCCCCGCAGCAGACGTGAAAGTTATAACGTCACAACCGCAATGCCAAACGCAGCCGAACAGAGCGCCGCTCACAGTGATGATCTGGGTTTGGGTCCGCAGAACCAAGCGACCGGGCTCAAAGTCGGCCTTAACATCGTCACCACCAACACCTATGAAGATTGCCATACAGTGGAGACCAGCCACCATTCAGATGGCGGATGGATGGAGATGGCAGGCCAGCCATCTGCGGAAGGTGAGAGCAGCGGCTGCGGATCAAGACGCAGTGTTGGAGTCAACCCAGCTGGTGTGGGATCCAGGCTGGGACATTGTTGACGAGCGTGCCGCGGCTCCAGCATTATGGCACACAGGCCTGCTGAAACTGGCGCCTCCAGTGGCACATTCACCACAAGCTCGCTGTAGTGGAACCCCCCCCCCCCCCCGACTGAACTACCTTCCTCAGAACAAAAAAAGAGGACTGCATAGCTAGGGGCGGGGCTGTCAACTGAGAGTGGCAGAGTAAGTCACACAGCCGCGCCTGGCCATGCGGTGATCTTTCTAGCGCCCAAAGGCTCATCTGTCCAGGTGGTCACCAATGCAGCAGTTCAGTTCCGCTTTTTTTCCCACCAAAATAAAACAGTCTCCTTTTTCCCAAATTGTATCAAAAGGCTTCAGGATCCGGATGGAACACTCTCAGGGTCCGGATCCGGACCAGAGTCCGCCGGTTGGTGACCCCTGGTTTATAGGGAAAAAAAAATGCTAATTTTTGAGAAAAAAAGTTGCAAATTTACAAGAACAAAGTTGCAATTTTATAAGAAAAATGATGAATGAAAATTTACAGGAAAAAAGTCCAAAAAAATTATGAGAAAAAACTGCAAATCTTTGAGGAAAAAAAGTTAAAAATTTAAAGGGGAAAAAAAAGAAAATTTATGAGAAAAAGTCACAAATTTTTCAGAAAAAGTTGCAAATTTATGACGAAAAAGTAAACAAATGTTTGAGGAAAAACATCACAAAATTACAAGGAAAATTTGCAGATTTTTTGAGAAAAAAATTCACATATCTATGAAAAAACAGTCACAAATTTTTAAGAAGAAAGTTGGAAATTTAAAATAAAGTCAAGTTTCTGAGAAAAAAGTCGTAGATTTATGAGGGGGGGAAAAAGTTGCAAATCTGTGAGAAAAAAAAAAATGTATAAAATTTTATAAGATTATTTTTTTCATTTCTGTTTTGAATTGGTCACTCAAAGTCATGTTATTCAGTCATGTAACATGAAATAGAAAGGTTTATGATGATATTGGAGGGACAACTGTCTCTTTTTTCCAGGTTGGGAGGGACAATGTCCCCCCCACCCCCCGTCCCCCCTTGATTTACACCTATGGATGGAGATTGGGGGACAGCTGGTTAACAAGGGGGGCAGCATCCCCTCATCCCCCCTACAGCATATATAGCTCAGTTGAACTGGTTCCAAAAGCTCCTACTTAAAGGGCCTTCTCCCCTGGCTTAATGCACTGGGATGACGGCCAGCCATGCATGGCTGACCAGTATGATTGTTGGCCAGGCTCCTTCTTTGGTTGAGCTGCTACAGGACGACATTAATAATAACTTAACATCCCTAACACCTTCTCTCTTCTAGTCAACCCTTTATATTATTGCTTCGTTTCCAAAGTTGCTCAGTTTGTTAGCACAACGAATGAATATTAATACACTCACTGGGAGTCCATTCTACATTCTCCGCCTGCTGCATGGGAGCTAAATAAGTCACAATTAGCCTATCAAATAATAGAGAAGGGATGTGTGAATGGGCCCTGCTGCTCAACCGGGTGTGAAAATGTAGCTTGTTGGCTTGCCAGCGTCAGCCGCACTTGCAGAGAAATCCATGTTTCTTTAAGTGTGACTGTTCTGTTTGTTCAGCACCGCCGACATGCAGTCACCATACGAATCGATGCAAAGGCTGGCCGGCGTGCCCAGGTTTGCTAACCGCTCACTATATCTGCAGAGCGTGGGTTGTCAGATTCAAACTTCTGCACTTTTTAAGCAATTTTTAATACCCATCCTCAATCTTTTTTCCCCGCATTACTCCAAAAGACACATGGCACCCTCGCCGTAAAATAGCTGCCTGCTGGCCTGGGAGATCAATCAAAGTAATAGAATGAGTAAATGTAAATGTGCGGCTCCATTTCCCATAACAGTAGCTACTGCAGCTATCAGAGACCAACCGCAATCTGTCCCTGTCACACTGAGGCGGAGGGAGAGGGGCTACGATAATATATTCAGGCAGGGAGATGGAAGGAGGGTGGCGCTTCCTATCGACGCGGGAGGGTGTGTGTGTGTACAGCATGGGATGTGTGTGTGTGTGAACCAAGAAAGCTCTGATACTGCAGGTCTTTATCTGCTGGGCCAAAACTACACAGATATCACATGAAGAACTTGCAACGAGTGGCCGCTGTTGCAGTGAAAGTCGGGGGTGCAGCACGGGGGGGAAGGCCAGGAGGGAGGATAGATGTTTCAAACAGAAATTAAAGCAAGCCACATCAAACACATCCTAAATGCCATGCCTGTGAAACGTCCTTTGTTGAACGAGCAGCCCGGGCGGCTATCGTTCAGCACAGAACACATTCGCTCTGAGTTGTGCTTCATTTGCACGCCTTAAAACGGCGGTTTGAAAAGGACAGGAGGCACGCGGCCGACTCCGGCTACTCCCACTTTTCCTGGCACAGAGCTCAAGTCCAGGGGTTCTTCATTAGAGGGGTGGAAATCGCTGAGCGCACAGGACTGAAATGCATGCTAATCCCACCACCAGTTCAGTCTTGGATACGTTCACCGAGGTTTGCACAGCTCGGTGTGCCAGTGATAGTGGATTAAGCTGATACTCCACGATGCTGAAATAGACTTCTAGCTCCATTTTGTCAACTATACATTTCAAAGTAAACCCAGCTATGAATTAAATATGGGTGCGGATTACGATATTTATGTAAGAGCTTGGTTCATATTGTAATGCACCCGCTCAGATCGCTGCGGATTTTATCTGCTCTTGCTCATATCTGCGCTCAGGCATGCTGCTGTGAGCACAGGCTTTTTTGTGTCCAGCACACTCATGTTTCTTCTTTTTGTATGGAAATGCATGTGCTTTTACAAATGCAACTCAAAACAGCCACAAGGAGAGTTGAGCAGTGCTGCTGGTACAAATTAGGGCTGGGTGATATACCAGAAAAATTATATTTATGTTTATACAACAGTTAGTTGCGACTGAGCAATTTGATTGGACAATAGGGATTCCAGGAGCTACTAAAATCCACGATAACTGCACTCCAACCGTTTCACTGGATGTGTATCACTCAGATTCAAAGGTATTTTTTTTTTATTTATTTATTTATTTTTTTTACTTATTTTGTACCCGTAGGTAGATTTGTTTTGCAGTCTGGTGACAAGCCACCAGCTGCCGGTCGCTGCGTGCGCAAGCGCCCCTTATCCCTAACCTGCATGTTTTTGGCATGTGGGAGGAAACCGGAGAAATCCCGGAGTAAACCCACACAACACGGGGAGAACATGCAAACTCCACACAGATCACTGTTGGCCGGGGGCAGGGATCGAACCCACGATCTCGCGATCCCCGCGATCCCCCGGCCGAGGGTAAACTGTGCTGCCACAGTGTTAACCACTGCGCCACCGTGCAGCATTCATGTAACCGTTAGTTACTAACACTAATCTGTGACAATTGGAATACTGTGCTGAATGCCTTTGTTTCCATAGTGCAGCGCTGTCTGAAAAGATTTCTTACCTGACCCGGAAGTCCTACCCTTTTGAAAAAAAAGCCTGAATCAGCTTTAAGTCTGCCCTTGTATAAACATCTTGAAGCTATTTCATGTCTGTTTAAAAAATATGTGTCATGGATGTCCCTTGCGGGGCATCATTGAGACGCTATAGGCCAACCAGTGAGTTTGCATGTTTATTAACAAAAGACAACACTGACAAAATAAACAGCCACGTGGGGCGAAAACACGAACATAGGCTTAGACTCAAGATAACAGACTCTGAGGAAAAACACCTACTTGGAACGATGAATCATAAAGGAGACTGGAGTCGGGGTTAGGGGCTCCAGTCACGTACGCGGAGGAGCACGTACTGTTGTGTAGGTCGCAGCGAGGAGTGAGCCTCAGCTTCTCCCTTAAATGATAAATCACAACCAATCAAAAAAGGAGATGTAATTAATGAGATGACATCCAGCTGTCACGGCGCGGCTCGGCTCTGACAGCCGGAAGTCCCGCCGTGACACTGTCAAAATAAAAGCCCAGGAAGGCCAAATGACAGAATCAGAAATAAGAACGGGGAAAATACTGGACAACCCGAGCGCGGATAGAATCAGCACTCAGGCCATAACAATATGCAGCGCTAGAGTTGAATTTATCGTCTCAATTAACAAACCACAATACCTTTGTGGTGATGGACTCTTTGTTTCATCTGAAAATGCGAAGAAAAGTGAGCGAAGTGGGCTAAATCGCTAGCATGCTAACTACTAGTCACCGGCTAGCTACCAGCATTGGCTACATTTTGATCTTGGGTCTTGGGTTGGCTGTGGTGCTAGTGTAGTGTGGCCGACTACTGATCGGAGGCTCAGGGGTTCGATTCCCACTTTGTCTGCAGTCTGCACGTGAAAGTGTCCTTGAGCAAGACACTGAACCCCCAGTTGCTCCTGGTGGGTCAGGCCAGCACCTGTGCATGGCAGCTCCACCACCATCAGTGTGTGAATGGGTGGATAGCAGGATCTGTAAAGTGCTTTGGTCATCTAGAGATGAGAAAAAGTGCTATATAAGTGAACACCATTTTACTTTTTCACTTGACAATACTTAATTTGTTTACATGTGAAATGACAATAGACATCTTCATGCTGATTGAGATGTTTAGCAACAGTTACTGGCTACATTAAGAGGGGACTATTTTTTCTTAGCAGCACAAAATAACTGGTTAAACAAACAAATCATAATATTGCTGTCATGTAATAAATGTGCTTGCGGAACTGTTGTATAAAAGCAATATTACACTCGAGGTCGTTATGGTATCATGAATATACTAATGACAGGTGTGATACGTCTAATGCCCTCTGCGTAGCGTAGCAGTTACTATATTCATTGATACCGTACTCCCTCTCTTGATACCGCACTCCCTCTCCTGTAATATTGCTTAAATATATCATGATATAATTTCTCTATATCGTGATAAACGATGCATGAAGTATGTATTGCGGGTAGCCATATGTACCGATACAATGAATATATTTGGTACATCACCCAGCCCCAGGACAAATCAGTGTAACTTTATAGCAATAACCCTGCTAGTGGTCCCTTTGGTCTTGATAGTCAGTCAATCAATCAATCAATCAAACATTATTTGTATAGCACTTTTAAAACATTAGATGCTGCGCAAAGTGCTTTACATAGATAAAAACAATAGACACATTTAATTACATATTTTACATGATACATCCCCACCCCTTCCAACCCTCCCATAAACATACCCACAAACACAACACACAGGCACATACTGTACATCACCCCCTACTTCCCTTACACACATATATAAAATAAAAGAGACATTGCTCGGCACCGAGGCACCACATGAAGGAGAAACCATCCTGTGGAGCTCCCCACGCCAGGACACCACACAGCCAGTCACCACAGAAGGCGCCACAAGGGCCGCCCCAACCAGGACAGGCCGGGGCCCGCACCACAGCTGTAGGCAGTGGCATAAAGACCCCATCCACCCAAGCTAGAGCGACCCATGAGACCAACACCCCTGCAGATGGGTCAGGCAGCATCCGGCATGATGGGCCCCACTGAGGAAACACTGGAGCTAAAACACATAAATACAGAATAAAACTAAGAACACAAACAGCAAAGGGAACTAAAGACCCATACTTAGAAACTGAGCTAAGAACACATCAAAATAAGAAAACCTAAAAGCAAATGGAGCAAAGAAGAATGTAAAAACAACGGAACATAAATGACTACTTCAATAATAGTTAAACGGCTTGTTAAAAGCCAAAATTTAAAAAGGTACAAAAAGAACTAAGAACACATAAAAACAGGAACTAAAAATCCATACTTAAAAAAAAACTGAACTAAACACATCAATAAGAAGATAGTGATAGTGATGGCGTCATATCCTGGTGAGCGCTCACCCCTCCTTCCTGATTCCCCTGCTCCTCAGGTAATTATCACACCTGGGAAAGCTGAACCTAGTAGTGGTATCTCACTGGGCTGAGACTGCTCGCAACTAGTTGGAGATAAAAAAAACAAAAACAAAAACAAAACAATGATTTTCACTTGGTATTGTCAGATTTTCTTTATATTAATAACTGTCCCTTGTTGACTGGGTAAATAAATACAGTGCAGAGTCAAAGATGCTTTTCCTGAGTATTTATTTACATCTTGGCCAAGAAGGAAAAATGTCATGTCTTGCATGGAGGTGAGTACCACGAGAAGATTACAAGTGTCAGAACAGAGCAGAGAGTTTTAATACAATAGACCAAACAGATAAGCATTGTTTTAAGAACGCTGAGTCAGCAGTGTTCAAGGCTTGGCTGGATCGTCACTGTCTCATGGGAAAAGCACTGGGTGTAATGCCATTTATGATTACAGGACACAGAATGAACAGACAATAATAAAAGAAAAAAATCATAACAGAATCCCACTGTCTCACAAATGCTGCAATAATATTGCACAAACTCCCAGCAAGTTTATGGCCAAAGTTCTCTGAGTGTTTGCATACATGTCATGCAAATGTTGCAGGACATTGTCGCAACATGTACGAGACTAAATTTAGGGTTTTTCTTTTGCACTCGCAGCAGTCCTGCAATGGCTGCCCAACACTCGAGACAAGGTCGAGGCCGGTTTGAGCCACCTGCAATGATTCTGATACTATTTTGAGAGAAAGCTGTCGCACAAATTTTGTGAACATATTCAAAATTCCTGTGAGACAAGGATGTGACCCTGTTGTAATGATGGGATTCATTACAATGTGCGGCTGGTGATGTCATCACACCGACATACAGTGGGGCAAAAAAGTATTTAGTCAGCCACCAATTGTGCAAGTTCTCCCACTTAAAAGATGAGAGGTCTCCAATTTTCATCATAGGTATACCTCAACTATGAGAGACAAAATGAGAAAAAAAAAATCCAGAAAATCACATTGAAGGATTTTTAATGAATTAATTGGTAAATTCCTTGGTAAAATAAGTATTTGGTCACCTACAAACAAGCAAGATTTCTGGCTCTCACAGACCTGTAACTTCTTCTTTAAGAGGCTCCTCTGTCCTCCACCCGTTAGCTGTATTAATGGCACCTGTTTGAACTCACTATCAGTATAAAAGACACCTGTCCACAACCTCAAACAGTCAGACTCCAAACTCCACTATGGCCAAGACCAAAGAGCTGTCAAAGGACACCAGAACCAAAATTGTAGACCTGCACCAGGCTGGGAAGACTGAATCTGCAATAGGTAAGCAGCTTGGTGTGGAGAAATGAACTGTGGGAGCAATTATTAGAAAATGGAAGACATACAAAGACCACTGATAATCTCCCTCGATCTGGGGCTCCACGCAAGATCTCACCCCGTGAAGTCAAAATGATCACGAGAACGGTGAGCAAAAATCCCAGAACCACATGGGGGGACCTAATGAATGACCTGCAGAGAGCTGGGACCAAAGTAACAAAAGCTACATCAGTAACACACTACGCCGCCAGGGACTCAAATCCTGCAGTGCCAAACGTGTCCCCCTGCTTAAGCCAGTACATGTCCAGGCCCGTCTGAAGTTTGCTAGAGAGCATTTGGATGATCCAGAAGAGGATTGGGAGAATGTCATATGGTCAGATGAAACCAAAATAGAACTTTTTGTAAAAACTCAACTTGTCGTGTTTGGAGGAGAAAGAACACCATACCTACTGTGAAGCATGGGGGTGAAAACATCATACTTTGGGGCTGTTTTTCTGCGAAGGAACCAGGATGACTGATCCGTGTAAAGGAAAGAATGAATGGGGCCATGTATCGTGAGATTTTGAGTGAAAACCTCCTACCATCAGCAAGGACATTGAAGATGAAATGTGGCTGGGTCTTTCAGCATGACAATGATCCCAAACACACCGCCTGGGTAACGAAGGAGTGGCTTTGTAAGAAGCATTTCAAGGTCCTGGAGTGGCCTAGCCAGTCTACAGATCTCAACCCCATAGAAAATCTTTGGAGGGAGTTGAAAGTCCGTGTTGCCCATTGACAGCCCCAAAACATCACTGCTCTAGAGGAGATCTGCATGGAGGAATGGGCCAAAATACCAGCAACAGTGTGTGAAAACCTTGTGAAGACTTACAGAAAACGTTTGACCTCTGTCATTGCCAACAAAGGGTATATAACAAAGTACTGAGATGAACTTTTGTTATTGACCAAATACTTATTTTACCGAGGAATTTACCAATTAATTCATTAAAAAATCCTTCAATGTGATTTTCTGAATTTTTTTTTTCTCATTTTGTCTCTCATAGTTGAGGTATACCTATGATGAAAATTGGAGACCTCTCTCATCTTTTAAGTGGGAGAACTTGCACAATTGGTGGCTGACTAAATACTTTTTTGCCCCACTGTATATAGGGAAGAGTCGGGCATCTTATGGCTCTTCTTTGGTGACTCGTCCCCAGGGCATAACAGAGAGCTGAGTGCTCATTCCCTTGTATTGTTGAACAGCAGTTTGTGTAAAAAAGTTCAAGTTCGAGCACAGCATCCTCGTCCATCTTCATTCCAGGTTTGTGGACATAACACCTGTGACTAAGGAGAGGAAAATGGGAACCGCCGAGAATGTTTGGAGACATTTTGGAAACTCTCTGGAGAATGCTGTTCTTCAACTAGTCTCAAGCTGTTACAGCCCAGTGAGATACTACCCTAAAAGCTTGATAAAATAGTGCAAAAAGCCTCAACAATTAAGAACTGAACCAAATTTTAAGGAAAAGTGTAGGGATGACTAATATTGGACTTTTTTTTTTTTTGCTAATACCTGAAATGCCGATATTTTAAAATTAGATTTTGCAGATTGCTGATGCTAATATATTCACATATTTTTCCCACCTATTTACATCTCCTTTGTCTTACAGTCATGGTTAACTGACATGTAAAGACAGATTCCCCCATGGAAAATAAGACAACTACCACCACTGGTCCAGAAGGTATTGAAGGTCTTACTGATCTATTTCATTGATATTTTATGGTACACCGGAAACTTTTAATCATGAAGGTTTTTAACCTTGGCTGCTTTTAATGATCTTGATTCAACATGGAGCAAGGCTCTTTTGTTTTCTTTGATGCGAGGAAGAGAAAACCTGTCAGTACAGACTGCTGAATATTATCGTGAAAATGACTGAACAAAAACACGGTTACCTCAGTGCTTGTCGCCAAAATAAAGAGTGTGTTAGCCTCCACTGAGCCACTCATCTTGCATCTCCTTGAGCGTCACGCCACCCTTAACTCCTGACTATCCTTGATAGAATATCTCGAGGTGACTAGCATAGTAGCTTGGCTAGCATATAGCACTCATCCCATCTCCCGGCTGTTCCTTTCCCCTCTTTGATTCCCATGATGATTTCACCAATCTGGAGTTATCAGATCTGGAGTACCAATTTCGCTGTCCGTCACTGTTCTTGAATGGGGGCATAACACAGGTAATAGCATGGCTACTAGTGCTTCATCCAAAAAAGACGAAGATCTCCTGGCTGTAATCCAAACACCGTGGGCACTGTGGAGGAGGATACTGCTGGTTTTGCTGTCGTGTCTTTCTCTTGTTTGGGCTTGGGGGATTCCTCTTGTGTTTTTGCTCCTTCTCGCATGGCTGTGTGGAGGCAGACATCTTTGTTTCGTTTCACCTTTTGACTTGCTGACATCATTCCCTCACACTGCAGGAAAAGCATAACACTGTTATATTTTATCGGTTGTATTAATTTTTATTGATGCAATAAATAATTTTGAATGTTTTACCGGCTGATACGATAAGCTGATATTGTGCAGCTGTAGAAAAGTGTTATTATAATCTATACTCACTGCCAATGAAAACGCAACACTCTAGAAAACTTTGATATTTCTACTAATTTTTATGGAAATGGTCAATTAAAGGACACATTATTTTTAGACATCTTCAAAACAATATCAGAGATTGACAAGTGAAAATCTGTGTGTCAACAATTTTCAAAACTGAACAAAACAGAAGCACCCTGACTTTCTGAAATCACAACAAAGCGTCTGTCTTTAAAACAAAGTTCAGTATGGAATATGGCCTCCATTTGCATTAATGCTGACAGTAATACGTCACTAGCTGTCTGATGTTGTCCTGGGGCATATTTAGCCACTCCCCCAGCAATGCCACGACTGTCTCTACTCTGGCTGAAACATGTCTCCCAAGTTGATCCCACAAGTGTTCAATGAGGCATAAATCCAGAGAATAAGAAGGCGAAGGAAGGACATCAAAGTTCTGGTGCTGCAGGTACTTCCTGGTGATGTGGGTGTCATGTGGACGAACATTGTCCTGCTGGAACACAGCCACGTCGTGGCATCGTGGAGATTTCACATCATCCTCTGCATTTTTGTTCATATTTATATAGGGAAGATGACCGCTCCATAAAAACACCCATTTTTAGCTTTTGAGTACTCAAAACATTAAAAGAGCTAAAAAAAAAAACTATAGAGCCAGAGCTCAACGGCAGTGAGTTGTGACGGTGAGAACAACCACTGAAAATGAGTTCTAGAGTCCTACAAACACTGTTATCCAAGCTCAGATAGGATGGACCCAAAAATATTTATAGAAAAATTGTGTTGCGTTTTCATTGGCAGTGAGTACAGCTGTTTTCATGCATTCACTTTTTTGATGCGAGTTAACTTGCCCTATATGTGCATTATAAAGGAAATAGATTTTAAGAACAGTTGGACAGTTGTGCTGTACAACTGTACAATGACAATAAATGGTAAATGGTAAATGGCAATCACTTATATAGCGCTTTTATTCTCATCTCTTGATGACCAAAGCGCTTTACAGATCCTGCTATCCACCCATTCACACACACATTCACACACTGATGGTGGCATAAAAGCCTATTGATGGTGGCAATAAAGCCTATTGATGAGAGATACTTCATTTCGAACAAAAAAGCAAAAAACAAAACAAATGCAAGTGCAATAAAAGTGGCCGTGTACAGTGCTCGAAAGGGAGAAGGAAGAAGTTAACACTTATTTACTCCAACTTTTTTCCCTAAATACAACCCATGTGAAATATATACATATTACCTCAATTAAGAACCCCAAGTAGACAATTAACTGTACTGCTCAAAAAAATTAAAGGAACACTTTGAAAACACATCAGATTTTAATGGGAAAAAATAAGCTGGATATCTACACTGATATGGACTGGATAATGTGTTAAGAATGAAAAGATGCCACGTCTTTTGATGGAAATGAAAACACTCCAAAACTTAAAGTGAAGAAATTGTGGCAGGCTAGTCCAGCTTACTCAGATTAAAAAGAGTTCCTTTAATTTTTTTTGAGCAGTATATATTTCATACATATCAACAGACACCCATCTATCTTTACATACATACAGTCCATACATCTATACCCAGCCCCAAACAACACAGATATACACAGATATACACAGTACCGTTCCACCTACCACACCATAGTGTCCCAGAGTGAGTTTAGTACATCTTACATATTAAAACTACCCTTCTAACATATATCCTTTTAGCAAATAATGTTTATACCTCTTTTTGAATTGATTTCTGTTTGTACATAGTTTCAGTTCCAGCTCCAGACTGTTCCACAAATCCACCCCACAGACAGATATGCACAGACTTTTCTTTGTTGTTCGTACCTTAGGTTTTGTAAAGTTTAAGCCTCCTCTCAAATTATAATCTTTGTCTCTTTTTTGGAATATTTTTTGTATATTAGTTGGGAGTTGATTATTGATTGCCCTGAACATTACTTGTGCTGTCTTATATTTAACTAAATCCATGAACTTTGTGGCATGTGACTTTAAAAACAACGAGTTGGTATGGTCTCTGTATCCTACATTATTTATTATCTTTATAGCTTTATTTTGTAATGTGCATATTGGCTGTCGGTTGGTCTTGTAGGTGTTTGCCCAGACCGCTACATAATAGTTAAGATATGGTAAAAACAGAGAATTGTACAGTAAGAATAATGACGTGTCTTGTCTTCCCCAGTATCCCTATACATTTTGCCAACTTGGCCCAGATGTGACTGATGTGAGGTTTCCATCAGATTTTATTATCTAGCGCCACCCCCAGAAACTTATTTTCCTGTACTATTTCAATTTTGGTATCATCTATCATTACCATTATTTCATGATTTATTTTTTTAATTTCCAAACAACATATTTTTTTTTTCAGATTTAGAGAGAATTTATTTTTGTTGAACCACTGCATTAACCTTTTCATTTCTGCTGTGACCACCTCTAAAACCTGCTGCAAATTCTCACCAGTGCAAAGGATATTTGTGTCATCCGCAAACAAAATTAATTTCAGAATTTTTGATACTTGGCATATGTCATTTATACATAAGATAAAGAGTTTGGGTCCCAAAACTGACCCCTGGGGCACATCACAAGTGATGTCCATGAAGGGTGATTTGTGCTCACCTAATTTGTACAATTGTTGTCTGTTACTTAAATAACTTTCCACCCAACTCAGTCCGACCCCTCTTATCCCATACCTTTCCAGTTTCCTTAGTAGAATTCTGTGGTCAATGGTGTCAAAAGCTTCCTTTAAATCTATAAATACTCCTACAGCAATTTTTTTTTTTTATCTATGCAACTAGTGATCTCTTCCATGAGCTCAATCAGTGCCAAAGATGTAGATTTATCTGCTCTAAAACCATTCTGACTGTCTGTAAGAAGGTTGTGTTTTTCAATGAAATTATCCAGTCTTTTAATGAAATTTTTTTCAAGTATTTTGGAGAATTGTGAGAGTAAAGAGACTGGCCTGTAATTTGTAAAATGATGACTGTCTCCTGTACACCCCTGAACACAGGTTGATCGTCACTTCCTTGTGGTAACGTATCGTCACTTCCTGTTTTGCTGTCTGCCTGTGTGGTTTGCTCTCCAGCTCTCGAGCCGCTAGCTATGGCTACTACCTCTCTTTCCTCTCCTCCTCTGGTGTGCTCTCTCTGTCAGATGTTTAGCTACACCTCTGCCTCTTTTAGTGATAACGGTAAATGTAATAAATGTTGTCTTTTTGAGGCGCTCGAGGCGAGGTTGTCTGATTTGGAATCCCGGCTCCGCTGCATTGAAACACCGTCTGCGCCAGTTAATCTCGACGGACGCCCATTAGCTGCAGCAGAGCTAGCTAGCTTAGGCCCCCCTGTCAGCGGTTCCCCGGCTCTCCTCAACAGCGAGGAGACTGGGTGGGTGACGGTGAGAAGGAGGCCTAGTCGCAAAGCCCCGGTTCACCACCAACCTGTTCACGTTTCTAATTGTTTTTCCCCGCTCAGCGACACACCCGCTGAGGAAAAAACTCTGATCATTGGCGACTCTGTAGTCAGAAACGTGAACCTAGAGACTCCAGCGGCCATAGTCACATGCATTCCTGGGGCCAGAGCAGGCGACATCGAGTCAAATTTGAAAATGCTGGCTAAAAGTAACTGTAAATATTCCACAATTGTTATTCACGCCGGCATTAATGACATCCGTCTCCGGCAGTTGGAAGTCACGAAACTTAATATAGAATCGGTGTGTGACTTTGCAAAAACGATGTCTGCCACTGTAGTATTCTCTGGATCCCTCCCCAATCTGACCAGTGATGACATGTTTAGTCGCTCGTCATCCTTGAACCGCTGGCTGTCTGTGTGGTGTCCTAAAAATGACGTGGGCTACATTGACAATTGGAGCTCTTTTTGGGGAAAACCTGGTCTTATGAGACGAGACAGCATTCATCCCACTTTGGATGGTGCTTCTCATTTATCTAACAATCTGGCATCTTTTTTATCCAAATTTCCAAAACCTTGACTACTCAGAGTTGGGACCAGGAAGCAGAGTCGCAGTCTTACACGCCTCTCTGCAGCTCCTCTTCATCCGCCACCCCTCAGCTTAGCCCCTGTCTTCCCCATCAGAGAATCGTTGTCTGCTCCCTCCAAAGTAAATAAAAATATAATGTATAAGCATCCCAAAGTGATAAAGCAAAATATTGGTAAAACTCAAATTAAACATAAAGCCTCTAAATTGAATGATTTGGCCTCTGTTCCTCCTCATAATTTAAAAATTAAATGTGGTTTATTAAATATTAGGTCTTTAACTCCCAAGTCTCTGTTAGTCCATGATCTGTTAATTGATCATCAGATTGATTTAATTTCCCTTACAGAGACTTGGTTAGGACAAGAGGATTATGTTGGTTTAAATGAATCAACTCCCTCTGGTTATTTAAACTGTCAAAATCCCAGAAGTTCTGGTCGTGGAGGAGGAGTAGCATCAATTTACCATTCCAAATTACTAGTTAATGTAAAGCAAAAAACATGTTATAATTCCTTTGAGGGCCTGGTCCTCAGTGTTGGGCACTTTAGCAATTCCAGGTTAAACCCAATTTTATTTGCCATAGTTTATCGTCCCCCATCAACCTATTCCGAATTTTTATCCGAATTTCCTGATTTCTTAGCTGATTTAGTGTTGAAATCTGATAGAATAATTATAGTAGGGGACTTTAATATACATGTGGATGTAGATAGTGACTGCCTTAATGTGGCTTTTAATTCAATATTAGACTCGATTGGGTTTTCTCAGAAAGTAGGAAATTCTACTCATTACCTCCACCATACATTGGACCTTGTTCTGACATATGGCATAGAAATAGAAAATCTTGTAGTGTCTCCTCATAACCCTGTACTGTCAGACCATTGTCTGTTAACCTTTGATTTTACTATTTCTGACTATTTGGCTCCTAAAGAAAAATATTATCACAGTAGATGCCTCTCAGATGATGCTGTTTCCAAATTTATGCAGATTGTTTCCTCTATGCCATGTGTCAACACAACGGAAATAAGCTATAGACAGCTTGCTCCTTCTGTAATTGATAACATGGTGGATAGTGTTTCAGCTTCTCTGCATCAGGCTCTAGACTTGGTGGACCCCTTAAAAAAGAAAAAGTCTAATCAGAGATTTTTAACTCCTTGGTTCAACACAGAAACTCGTAGCTTAAAACAGAAGACTCGTCAATTAGAAAGAAAATGGCGCTCTACTAATTTAGATGAAATCTATTTAGCTTGGAGAAATCATCTTTTAATTTATAAAAAATCTCTTAGAAAAGCTAGAACGAGTTATTACTCTGCATTAATAGAAGAGAACAAGAATAATCCCAGGTTTCTTTTCAGTACTGTAGCCAGGTTGACAAAGAGTCAGGACTCTGTCAATCCTAGCATCCCCTTAGAGCTTACTAGTCAGGACTTTATGAACTTTTTCAATAATAAAATTTCATCCATCAGAGATAAAATCAATCAGATTCTTCCCACAGTTAACTTAAATACTGTAACTACTACAACTCCTTCTATTGATGTCTGTCTTGATGAGTTTACTCCAATCGACCTTTGTGAGTTAGACAAAATAGTTTCCTCATCCAAACCTTCAACTTGTCTTTTAGACCCTATTCCTACCAGGTTATTTAAAGAAGTCTTCCTACTTATTGGTAGCTTTATTCTTCATATAATCAATTCTTCATTAACTTTAGGCCATGTACCGCAGGCTTTTAAAACGGCTGTAATTAAACCCTTACTCAAAAAGCCAACGCTAGATCCAGGAGCTTTAGCTAACTATAGACCAATCTCTAATCTCCCTTTCATTTCAAAAATCTTAGAAAGAGTTGTTGCTACGCAATTATTTGACCACCTGCAGGGAAATGGTTTATTTGAGGAGTTTCAATCTGGGTTTAGAATCCATCATAGCACTGAAACAGCCTTAGCGAAGGTCACTAACGACCTCCTCATTGCATCTGATAATGGACTAGTTTCTGTACTTGTCCTTTTAGATCTTAGTGCAGCTTTTGATACTATTGATCATAATATTCTACTTGATAGATTAGAACACTATGTTGGACTTAATGGAACTTCGTTGCAGTGGTTTAGATCTTATTTATCTGATAGGTTCCAGTTTGTTCATGTAAATGATGAGTTTTCTCTCAGCTCAAAGCTTAGTCATGGAGTTCCACAGGGATCTGTGCTTGGCCCTACTCTTTTTAGTTTATATATGCTTCCGTTAGGCAACATTATTAGAAAGCACTGTATACATTTTCACTGTTATGCAGATGACACACAATTATACCTGTCAATGAAGCCAGATGATACTAATCAATTAGCCAAGTTAGAAGCCTGTCTTAAGGAAATCAAAGTTTGGATGACTTGTAATTTCCTGCTATTAAATTCAGATAAGACTGAAGTCATTCTTGTTGGTCCAAAAAACTTTAGAAATTCCTTTCCAAATCAAACTTTCAGTTTGGATGCAGTTACTCTTTCTCTTAATAGCTCTGTGAGGAACCTTGGAGTTATTTTTGATCAGGATTTGTCCTTCAATTCACATATTAAATTTGTTTCTAAGACTGCCTTCTATCATTTGCGTAATATTGCCAAGATTAGGAGCATCTTGTCTCAGAGTGATGCTGAGAAGCTGATCCACGCTTTTGTTAGCTCGAGATTAGATTATTGTAATTCTTTATTATCAGGCTGTCCTAAAACATCTTTAAAAAGTCTTCAGCTGATCCAAAATGCTGCAGCAAGAGTTTTAACAGGTACTAGAAAGAGAGATCATATCTCTCCGGTTCTGGCCTCCCTTCATTGGCTTCCCATAGAGTTTAGAATTAAGTTTAAAATCCTTCTTCTTACTTACAAAGCTCTAAACAATCAGGCTCCTTTTTATTTAAAAGATCTGATACTACCGTATCATCCTAACAGAGCACTACGCTCCCAAAATGCAGGTTTACTTGTAATACCTAGAATCTCCAAAAGTACAATGGGAGGCAGAGCCTTCAGTTATCAAGCTCCTCTCCTGTGGAATCAGCTGCCAATCTGGATTCGGGAGTCAGACTCGATCTCTGTTTTTAAGAATAGGGCTAAAACCTACCTTTTTGATATAGCCTACAATTAGGGAGGGATCATGTGTTTCTGAACCCTCCCTTAGTTATGCTGCTAATAGGTTTAGTCAGCCGGGGGACCTCCAGTAATGCACTGGGCCTCACTCCTTTCCTCACTCTCTATGAAATATTTTTTTTTTTTGCTGGTCATTAACATTTGTTTGTTCTCTCCCATAGATTGAGTCCCCATCGTGCTGTTTGCTCTCTACATGTCTGTTCTTTTCTTCTTCTCTGTCCCCTCACCCCCCAGCCAGTCGCAGCAGATGACTGCCCCTCCCTGAGCCTGGTTCTGCTGGAGGTTTCTTCCTGTTAAAAGGGAGTTTTTCCTCTCCACCATCGCCAAGTGCTTGCTCACAGGGGATCGCCTGATTGCTGGGGTCTTTCTGCAACTGTGGGGGTCCTCCCTACAGTTGATAGTGCTATGAGATGACTGTTGTTGTGAAATGGCGCTATATAAATAAAGTTGAATTGAAGTGAATTGAATTGTTTTGTATAGTGGTATTACTTTTGCTATTTTCATTTTGTTTGGAAATTTCCCAGTTTGAAATGACAGGTTACAGATGTGGGTGAGTGGCTTAACAGTTCCTTCAATTACTTTTTTCACTATTGTCATGTCAATTTCATTCCAGTCCGTTGATTTTTGTTCTTAAATTTACTCACAGTCTCGATAATTTCCTTTTCAGTAACTGCACCCAAAAAGATTGTGTTTGGATTTCTATCTTGTATTTCATTTACAGAACCACTGTTTGTTTCTGGTGTCACTATTGATTTTGCTAATTCAGGTCCAACATTTATAAAAAATTTATTGAAACCACTGACCACATCCTCCATATTATTTATCAGATTGTCATTTTCAATAAAATATTCTGGATAATTAGCATTCTTTCATTGGTTACTAATAATCCCATTGAGTACTTGCCATATTCCTTTTAAGTTATTCTTATTATCTTCTAATATTCTGTTGTAATATTCTTTCTTACAAGTCCTCATTATATTAGTAAGCTTGTTTTTATATCTTTTATATTTGATCTCAGCCTCCTCTTTATATAATGTATTCTTCTTTTTACATGCATTTATTAACCCCTTGGTGACCCAAGGATTATTTTTCTTTTGTTGTCTGTCACTGTATTGTTTTATAGGACAGTTTTTATATTTGTAAAAATTCATCACATACTTTATTTATATCATTTTCATCACAAACTATCTTCCAATCTTGTATTAATAATTCCTTTGCCAGTAAATACATATATTCTTCAGTTCTTATTCTTTTATATTTAACATTTTTGGTATACTTTTTCTTCCTATAATCACATTGATAGACAACAAAAATCAGCAGGTGGTCACTGATATCATTTAATAAAAGCCCACTCATGATATTATTTTCCATAATGTTTGTGAATATGTTATCTATTAATGTGGCACTGTGTGACGTGATTCTGCTAGGTCCGGTAATTGTTGGCTGTAAGCCCATACTGTACACTGTGTTGATAAATTCTTCTGTCATACTATGTGCTTTTGAGTTCATAAGATCTATACTGAAATCCCCACAGATGAACATAACTTTATGAGTAAGTTTTGCATACATTTTTTCCATCCAGTCCTTAAATAAGTCAATATTTGATCCAGGTGTTCTACAGTATCTCACAAAAGTGAGTACACCCCTCACATTGTAAATATTTTATAATATCTTTTCATGGGACAACACTGAAGGTATGACACTTTGATACAATGTAAAGTAGTCCATGTACAGCTTGTATACATCATGGATGGCCCTCGCAGGCCATTAATGAGACGCTATAGGCCAGCCGATGAGTTTGCATGTTTATTAACAAAAGATATAAATAACAAAATAAACAGCCACGTGAGGCAAAAACACAAACATTGGCTACAGCGAAGACACAATATCGATAAACACAGGCTAGGAAATACACTTACTGAAACACGGAGAATCAAAGGGGTGACTGCCTGGGTTAGGGACTCCAGCCGAACGTTGTGGAGAACCAACATTATGTGAGGTTGCAGCCAGGAGTAACCTCAGCTGCTCCCTTAAATAAGGCACAACCATAATCAGGAAATGAGAAAATAATCAATGGAATGTGAATGAGCTGTCACAGCGCAGCTGGCTCTGACAGCCGGAAGTCCCGCCGTGACGCTGTCACAATAAAAGCCCTAGAGGCCATAAACACGGCCCGAAATGGGATGACACGGGGAAAATACTGAACAGCCTGAGTGCGGACAGAATCAGCGCTCAGACCATGACAGTATAACAGTGTAAATTTGCTGTCCCCTCAAAATAACTCACACAGCCATTAATGTCTAAACCGCTGGCAACAAAAGTGAGTACACCCCTAGTGAAAATGTCCAAATTGTGCCCAATTAGCCATTTTCCCTCCCCGGTGTCAGGTGACTCGTTAGTGTTACAAGGTCTCTGGTGTCAATGGGGAACAGGTGTGTTAAATTTGGTGTTATCGCTCTCACACTCTCTCATACTGGTCACTGGAAGTTCAACATGGCACCTCATGGCAAAGAACTCTCTGAGGATCTGAAAAAAGAATTGCTGCTCTACATAAAGATGGCCTAGGTTATAAGAAGATTGCCAACACCCTGAAACTGAGCTGCAGCAGGTTCCGCTCAGAACAGGCCTCACCATGGTCGACCAAAGAAGTTGAGTGCACATGCTCAGCATCATATCCAGAAGTTGTCTTTTTAAAATAAATGTATGAGTGCTGCCAGCATTGCTGCAGAGGTTGAAGGGGTGGGGGGGTCAGCCTGTCAGTGCTCAGACCATACGCTGCACACTGCATCAAATTGGTCTGCATGGCTGTCGTCCCAGAAGGAAGCCCCTTTTAAAGATGATGCACAAGAAAGCCTGCAAACAGTTTGCTGAAGACAAGCAGACTAAGGACATGGATTACTGGAACCATGTCCTGTGGTCTGATGAGACCAAGATAAACTTATTTGGCTCAGATGGTGTCAAGAGTGTGGGGTGGCAACCAGGTGAGGCGTACAAAGACAAGTGTGTCTTGCCTACAGTCAAGCATGGTGGTGAGAGTGCCATGGTTTGGGGCTGCATGAGTGCTGCCGGCACTGGGGAGCTACAGTTCATTGAGGGAACCATAAATGCCAGCATGTACTGTGACATACTGAAGCAGAGCATGATCCCCTCCCTTTGGAAACTGGGCCGCAGGGCAGGATTCCAACATAACGACCCCAAACACACCAAGACGACCACTGCCTTGCTAAAGAAACTGAGGGTAAAGGTGATGGACTGGCCAAGCATGTCTCAAGACCTAAACCCTATTGAGGATCTGTAGGGCATCTTCAAACGGAAGATGGAGGAGCGCAAGATCTCTAGCATCCACCAGTTCCGTAATGTCGTCATGGAGGAGTGGAAGAGGATTCCAGTGACAACCTGTGAAGCTCTAGTGAACTCCATGCCCAAGAGAGTTAAGGCAGTGCTGGAAAATAATGGTGGCCACACCAAATACTGACACTTTGGGCACAATTTGGACATTTTCACTTGGGGGTGTACTCACTTTTGTTGCCAGTGGTTTAGACATTAATGGCTGTACACTGAGTTATTTTGAGGGGACAGCAAATTTACACTGTTATACAAGCTGTCCACTGACTACTTTACATTGTATCAAAGTGTCATATCTTCAGTGTTGTCCCATGAAAAGATGTTATAAAATATTTACAAAAATGTGAGGGGTGTACTTACTTTTGTGAGATACTGTATATACACAGCTCACTACTATATTCTTCATATTGTCCAAACAGATTTCTATTGTAATACATTCAAATAAATCATCCACAGTCACTGACAAATTTTCAACAACCTTGTATTGCAAGCTCTTGTCAACATAAATTGCAACTCCTCCTCCTTTTTTCACTTATCTATTCATATAATTTAATTCATAACCATCCACTGTAAAGTCCACTCCTTTCTCTTCACTGAGCCACGTCTCTGATATTGCCACTATATTGAATGGCTCTTTAAACTAATGTAAATAATCTTTAATGTTATTAAAGCTGGCATAGAGACTTCTGCTGTTGAAGGGGATCACTGATAGTTGTGTTAAACTGTTCATCCGTGTAGTAACTAGTTATTATTGATGGACGTAAATAAATTATTGTCAGGGTCTATGTCATAATCCACGTCCTGTGGGTTGTGATCTGTATATTGAAAAACTTTCAGTTCCTGTTGTTCCTGTTTGTTGATCTTTTGTTTCATGTAGTTACAGTATATGTCCTGTTGCAGATGAGTGTGACCTTTCAGTGATCCTTCAGTGATCCTTCAGTGTCCTACAGTTATCTCTTGTTGCTGTCAACTCCATTTCATAATGTTCATTGATATTTGTCCAGTTCCATAATATTTCGGATGTTAATGACTTTGGCTTCTTCAGGTGATCCATTTAGTTTGATGTATATTTTACAGTTCAATGTCCAGGTGTTTTGGATCTTTTTTTGCTTTCTCGGGTATCTTGCTTTTCTGGCTCTTTCTGCGTTTTCTTTTGTAAGGTGCTTGTTTTCTGTAGATGTTCGTTCCTTTCAGTTTCCTACCTTGTTTTAGCAGCGCAGTCTTGTGTTTTCTGTTGACAAACCTCATGATGACAGCTATTCTATTCTAAACTGGTCTATCTACGTAAAGGAAGAATGGCAAGCAGCTTGTTGTGGTGCATCCCATGTGGATTTAAATGATCTTTGCAGCAAATTCCCAGCTCAGGTTCTTACCTAACAGACTTTCTATTTGCTTTATCCTTCCTTACTTCACATAAAAAAATAATTATTTTCCTTTTAATAACCTAATCCAAATACTTCCTGATTGGTCATGACAGTTTTGTCAGATACAGTGTTAACAGCCTTATGGTATCTTCCCTATCATCATATACGTTTGTTCTGTGGACAGGCCCTCTTCCTTTAACCAGTATCGTATACTCCCCAAATTTCAAAAATACAGTATCTACCTTCCTATCTCATGACTTTTAGACAGTTACAAATAGTAGCCTTATGCCTACTGCACAGATGGTGCAGTGATCGATGATAGAGGTTCTAGCAGATATATCATGGGCTGCTAGAAGCAGGAGACTGACCCGGACTTTTAAGCGTGTTTGCTGGAGATCACAGAGTCTGAGCAGCTGGAGGGGAAATGCAGTTTGTATAGAGCTTTGAGGGAAAGTATTACAATATATAGAACAAAAAAGCTGAACTCAAACTATGTGAGAACAATTTTGAAGATGGTACAGTACAGTGCTGTGCTCACTGTACAAATTAAATAAGACTTCCATAGTTAGGATCAAATATTGGTGCTAATTATAGCTTTGATTACAGAAGATTGTTCTCCCAAGTTTGGGCAATGAGTCCAAAATTAATTAGATTTTTCACATTTGAATTAATTCAAAGCATTTAGGAGTTCTGATGCTTTTCCATAAACATTTTTTAAGTGTAACTGTAGCATAAGGAAATTCAAGTCCTATTTTAACACTTTAAAAGTTGCTGTGTTTATAAAAGCAAAGACTACACAAATGAAACTTTTGAAATGAAATATTACAAAGTGAACTGGATTGTGTTTCATTTGTTGGACTGTCTTTGTTCTGTGTGAACTGTTGGAATATTTACTGTATGCATTCATGATGATCATGTGGTTTTGCATGAAAGGCACTGGCTTGAATTAAAAAGGGTTACACCATGTATTTTTTTTTTTTTCATCTGTACAGAGGTGAATTTCGCCGGTGTGCAACAGTGTGGAGTCTGTTATTTTTGCTCAAATATACAAAGCTGCTCTTGTTCCTGGTGCACTGCATCTCCTCTACAGACGCACAAGGTGCCACAGCATTGTTTGGCGTGAGGCTGTAGCAATATGACCGTTGTTTGAACATGAGATACACCAGTTCACAGATGCATTTTCACAGCTCTTTAAATATGCTACAGCTGCCGAGGCCAGGGGTTTGCAACCCACAGCTGCGGAGCCACTGTGTGGCTCTTTTGCCCGTAGCCAGCGGCTCGCTGAGGCCCCGAGAAAGAAAAATGCTTGTACATTCATGAGAAGAACATCATAAAAAGCAGAACATGAGAAAATATGACATTTTATGCAAAAAATGTTGCAGATTTAGAGAAAATGCTGCAATTTTCTGAGGAAAACATTCCCACAGTTTAATAAAATAAAAAGTCACAAAATTTCTTGGAAAAAAATCACAAATTGACTGGAAGAAGTTGGATTAATTATGAGAAAAATGTAACAAATTTATGTAAAAACTGCTGCAGTTTTACTCATGAAAGGTAATAAATTTACATAGAAAGATGTAATAAATTATGAGAATAGCTGAAAATTTATACCAAAAATATTTAGAATTTATGGAAAAAGCTAAAATTTTACAAGCAGAAAAGACTCACAAATTTGCAAGAAAAAAAGTCACAAAAGATCTACTGAAAAAAGTCAAATTTGCCAGAAAAAATTAAAATTTTTGTTTGAAAACTGTGGCACATTTATATGAAAAAGGCTGCATTTTTACCTGAAAAAAAGTAGCAAATTTACCGAAACAAAGCTATGTTTGAGAACAAAGTCAGAAAAAAATGCTGTAATTTTATTGGGAAATTTCTACAAATTTAAATTTACATTTAAAAAAGTCTTTAATTTCACTCAACCAAGGTAGAAAATTTGCAAAGAAAAAATATGGCAAATTTATGGAAAAAAGGAGAATACATTTATACCAATATTGTAACAAAATTTGGAAAAACATTAAGGTTTAATGTGGAAAACAAACTTGTAAACAATATTTTTAACATAAAAAAATTACTGGAAAACACTGAAATTTTGTGAGAAAAAGGTAACCAGTTTTCATTCAAAAAAAGCTGCAAATTTAGTGCCTTTGCCATGGCAAACCGGGGTGGTGGTTCCTCTCTTCAAAAAAGGGGACCGGAGGGTGTGCTCCAACTTTAGAGGGATCACACTCAGCCTCCCTGGGAAGGTCTATGCCAAGGTACTGGAGAGGAGAGTCCAGCCGTTGGTTGAACCTCAGATTCAGGAGTAGCAATGTGGTTTTCGTCCTGGCCGTGGCACATCGGACCAGCTCTTTACCCTCTTGAGAATCCTCGAGGGTTTGTGGGAGTTTGCCCAACCAGTTTACATGTGTTTTGTGGACTTGGAGAAGGCATTTGACCAGGTCCCTCATGGTTTTTTGTGGGGGGGCGGGGCTTCGGGAGTATGGGGTATTGGGCTTGTTGTTACGAGCTATTCGGTCTCTATACGACCATTGTGAGAGTTTGGTTCGTATTGCCAACACTTAGTCGGACTCATACCCAGTGAGAGTTGGACTCCGCCAGGGCTGCCCTTTGTTACCGATCCTGTTCATAATTTTTATGGACAGTATTTCTAGGCACAGCCAGGGAACGGAGGGTGTCATGTTTGGTGACCATAGGATCTCATCTCTGTTATTTGCAGATGATGTTGTCCTGCTGGCTTCATCCAGCAATGACCTACAGGTCTTACTGGGACGGTTTGCTGCTGAGTGTGAAGCGGCTGTGATGAGAATCAGCACCTCCAAGTCCGAGTCCATGGTCCTCAGCCGGAAAAAGGTGGATTGTCCTCTCTGGGTTGGGGACAGGCTCCTGCCCCAAGTGGAGGAGTTTAAGTAAGCTTAAGTTTAAGTTTAAGGAGCCAGTTGAGGAGCCAGTTGAGGTGGTATGGGCATCTGATAGGGGCGCCTCCTGGACGCCTCCCACTTGAGGTGTTTCGTGCACGTCCCACTGGGAGGAGACTCCGGGGCAGACCCAGGACTCGGTGGAGAGACTATGTCTCCCAGCTGGTCTGGGAATGCCTTGGTATCCTCTCTGAAGAGCTGGAGCAGGTGGCTGGGGAGAGGGAAGTCTGGGCTTCTCTGCTTGAACTGCTGCCTCCGTGACCCGGACCTCCGGAAAAGCGGTAGAAGATGGATGGATGGATGGAAGCTGCAGATTTATAAGAAAAAAACTCTTTAAATCCAAATGTTGTCAGGTCAGATTGTAACTACATTGGCTGAGGTCAGCATCAGGGGACGCTCATATAAAGGCCAGTGTTTGTGGAGCCTTTTTGACTCTACACATCTCCCTGTCTCCCTTCTTGGCCGCACACTTTGTCAGGTTCACGGGATAGTTTTAAGTTTTGTTATTATTCCTCCTTGGACTGAAGTTGAGGCTGCTCAGACTTTTTTTTTTGAGAGAGAGAGAGAGAGAGAGAGAGAGAGAGAGAGAGAGAGAGAGAGAGAGAGAGAGGCTGAACAGCCTGTATGGGGTAAGTCCTACATTTTCACTGAAGCAAGAAAAACTTTATAAAAAAAAAATGCCTGAAGAAAATATAACATGACATACAGTGTTTTTTAAAATTATGCAAATGCCCTTTACTTTTTGACATCACATCAGCGCTTTTTGATCCCCACAATAAAAAAGCTGAACCAATAAATCATGGAGGATTACACACAGAGCAGAAAATGAAAACGGTAGATTTTGCAACAAGATTTTTTTTTTCTCTTTGGGCTGTAACATTTTTGGGGAAATTATATATATTTTTTCTTTTTTATTCCCCCTTTTGCTTCTCTGGGCTTTTGGCATTGCAGCACCATGGACGGCGACGCTGCTTCTGTCATGAACTGGGGTGGACTTCCACCCCAGCTTCGTGGCACGGTGGCTGCCCTGTCTGGAGTGTGTTTTGATTCTCCTTTTTCCGTCAGGCACCTCCTTGGGAGCCTTGAGGTCCTCCGGCTCTTTGACAGCTCGCAGCCACGCCCCCTCTCTGACCAGTTTTGCCACCCGGCTGTCATTACTGTTTCACGCACGCACACATGCACTTACACGCACACACTCACATGCTTTCCCCTCATTACGCACACCGGCGTTCACGCCCGTCATTATGTGTGGCATTATATTAGGCCTGTAGCCACGGGAGCGAACTGCCGGGTTATTGTTGGACCTGTGTATGCTTCACAGCGTCATCCTGTCGTTTGATGCATGCATGACTAGACGCCCTGCCTGCTTATGGTACTGCTTCCCTCCGCATGACATCTTTGTCCTCTTTTTCTGTTTTTGCAGGCTGGCTCTGGAATTCCCTCCATGGACGTCTCGGTCTCCGGCTCCAGTGAGTATTCCTTTGCCCGCCGCTTCCAGTCCCGTCGTGGAAGCGCTCGGGTGTCCAGGCTGCCCTCCTCCGCTATCAGTTCTGCCTGAAGCTCTTTGGGTCCCCTGGGCTTGCTCACTGTCAAGCTGAGGAGCGTCTCGTGAGCTTCCCAGATCCTCCTTGCCTTTTTGGTATTTTCTGTTGTTGCTGAACGGTTTGCCTTTTGTTTTGCACAATAAATTGCACACAGCGTCGCCTGTGAGTGGATTTGTCTGTTTCCTCCGTGCGCTGCGTAAAAGCGCACGGGAGTCATAACAGCTTCAGCCTTTCTCCTGGGTTTCTGACACATTCGCTGTGCATTCATCTGTGTCCCTGCATCTTTGAAAAGTGAGTTTTGTCTAAAAACATCTGCTTCCACCAGCGTTTCAGTCGATGTTCACCAATGGAGCCCAACTTAAGCCGACTTAAGCTAGCCCTCCACAACTTAGCCCAGCGCTCAGGAACTTTTACAACCTGAGCACAACTTTCGCCTACGTTTGTTTCCAAACGTTGGTAAATTTTTGGCATGTTGAAAATTTTCAACGGACACCAACTATCATTAACTTTTACCAACGTTTGCCAGCAGAGTCAGACATTTGCCAGTTGCCACGTCAGTAAGCGTCAGTCCAAATGCTGTAGTGTGAATCCAGCTTTAGCATCCAAGGGCAAATAACATTTTAAGGAGCTTCCAGAACTCCATCACAAAAGAACCCTTCGACGAGGGGTAAACTCAGCCATTCAGGGAAAGCTTTAATCTTTTGTGATTTTCCATCCACTCAGAGCACCGATATGAAAATGCTTCTGATTTCATCCATTTATAGGGACAGTTATGGACACAGCTTTGGACACATTTTGTTTTAATAGTGCATTTTTTTTAATTGTGTGACCATAAACAGGCTTTTGAAGAATCCCAAAATGACTGAACTCTGTCTCTCTCCTTCTAGTTTAAACACTTTCACTCCTGATGTACAAAATGTAAATCCACGACCCTGAGCATGTGTAAGAGAAGCTGTCCCGCTGTGAGAAAGCAGCACATTAAAAAAAACAAAGCAAAACTATTCGTTCAACCTCCCTACGGACCACCCCAGGGCAGTGGTTCATTTTCCTAGTTTGTCAAGGAGGTGGGGATTTACATAAAGCTGCTCTGGTCCCCCACAGTTCCTAACAGCAGGTCACAACGTAGTGTAGCAGCGTAGGCATAGTCTGTGCTTGATTTGGCACAAGGACGAATTTATGTATATTTCATAAGTCCTTTACAATAGATTGTGACTCTTTAGCTGAAAGTAGGAAAGCTTTTCAAAAAAATTCTGCAGACTTCTTTTAAGAGGGCAGTTGGGTCATTTTATTTTTTTATTTTTTTTTTTTTTTACATAAAACTTCCCACTTCGCGTGTCCTCAGATTATATTACCTCATGATTATATCATATATCATTTCCATTCTATTAATTGCTGTAATCCCCTGATATTTTCTAAAACACTTCAGTCATCCTGTATTAATCCTGATGTGAGTCCATTAGGTTAATACAACAGGTTGCCTAACCATTTTTCCCAGCTCTTTACAAAAATGTACACCACTGACATACACACAGGTATAGTCCATTAGAATATTATTGACACAGGATAGAGGGCTGACGTAAAGAGCCAGGAATAGACCAGTGAGCAAGCAGAGAGGTTAAGCTGGGGCAGTTATGTCATCGGTATTGTTCACTCTTTGTGTATGATCAGCAATGAGTCCTTACAGTATATCCATCCATTTCTAATGCTTTGTCCAGGCACACGTCAGCTCACTCAGAGCTACAGATTCTAGAGAATACTGGAGCATTCTCAAGCTAGCTGAAACACATCCTGCCTTTATCATGCTGTAGGACCTACCGGAGTATCTGTTCCCAGTTTGTAGCCTTGTTAATTGTTTTGAAAGAGGGCTTTGGACAGATTGATACCACATTCACTGGAGCCCTCAGCTCCTATCAATCCAACTGACAGGGTAAGGCAAGGCTACAAACCTCAAACCTTGCATATGTAGAACCTCTAACTCAGGGGTCACCAACTAAAAGTGCAAGAGGTCTGATAAGTCAGTCCTCCTCCCCAGCTGAGGTCCAAATTAAGGTTGGGGATCTTTAGGCACTTCACCATACAATTACACTACTCAGAAAAAGTTAGTTATATTCGGCTTTTGGGTGAAATTTCAGGATACACCTAAAATGCACTATAACCTTTACAGGAGAACTTGATTTGACCTTCTCTAACCTTTTGAATATACATGTCCAACTATTCAGTGTTTCAGTACTTTTTGCATAATTTGCTGTTCTCTAACAAGGTGCTTAATGGCAAAATTCACAACGGGTGTTTGATCCATGAATCGACCAATAAATTTCCTGGTTCAATTACAATTGGTATTTAAACAGTCCTCTTCATCATGCTGTTCACATTTTGACATCATGAGACCAAGACGACACTTAACAATTGATCAACAGTACCTCGCCATTGTGAGGCTTCAAACAGGATGTTCTCAGAGGGAAGTGGCCACTGAGTTCACAGAGTGTCATCAGCAGGTTGCAACAGGGATAGAGAGAGACTAAAAGAGTCACAGAAAGGCATAGAAGTGGACATCCTTTGGCCACATCCCCCGCTGATGACCGCTTCATTGTAAACAGCGCCCTGTAGAACCAGATGATGAATACCATTCAACTCCCGGCACATTTAAGGGAGGTAAGAGGTACCCAAGTGTCACGTCAGACCATTCGAAACGTTTACATCAGCGTGGTCTGTGTGCTAGACAACCGGCAAAGGTACCTGACCACACCACCAGGCACAGGCATCATCATTTGCATGGGCCAGTGAGCATTTACGCTGGACAAGAGACCAGTGGGCCTCAGTGCTGTTCTCTGATGAAAGTCGATTCGTGTTGAGCAGAAATGATGGCCACCAATGATGTTGGAGACGTTAAGGAGAGCGCTATGCATCAGCCACTGTTGTCACCAGACGAGCCTGTGGTGGTGGTGTTACAGTCTGGGCAGGTGCGTCTAGTCAATACAGAACTGCCCTACGAGAGAGTGATGTGCATAGAAGAGTTGAGACAGGACATATAGAGTGATTCTTGACCAGATAGAGTGATGATATAGAGTGAAGTATGTGGCAGTAATGCACCTGTAAGCTGGTTACCAACTGCCAATCAAATCTAAAAGAAGAAGAAGAAGAAGAAGAACTGCCCTACACCTTGTGAATGGTACAGTGACAAGCTGACTTCCTGAATAACTTCATTAATCTAGTCATTGTGCCCTGCATGAACAACAGACCCAATTTCATCTTCATGGACGACGATGCTCCAGCTCATCGAGGTCACATCATTAGGGAACGGCCGCTGGAGGCTGGGGTACCTCAAATGGAGTGGCGTGCACTTTCTCAGATGTGAATCCCATAGAAAACCTATGGAATCAGCTGAGTCACCGTGTAGAGGCTCGTAACCCTGCACTCCACAACCTCAATGATCTGAGGGCCACTCTTCAAGAAGAGTGGAATGCCATGCCTCAGCAGACGATAAGTAGACTTGTGAACAGCATGAGATGTCTTTGTCAAGCTGTAATTGATGCTCAAGGGCACATGACAAGTTATTGAGACGTTGACATTTTTTGTTTGGGTATACCCACCACTGTTGTTGGCTTTTGTTTCAATAGATTGTTTGAGATGAGGAAATCACCATTGCATGCTCCTGCTTAAATGCCCTACTTTCATGATATAATATCACTGTAGCGTGAACTTTGTACATTTTCCATAAATTTTACCCGAAAGCCAAATATCCCTAACATTTTGTGAGTAGTGTATGATTCAGGGTCTCCGATTTGATTCTTTTTTAACTTATCGTAAACAGCAAGTTAGTGTAAATGGAACTTTATCTAAATCCAGAACCATCAGCACAGGAGCTCCCCAAGGCTGTGTTAGTTCACCATTTTTGTTCACCTTGTACACTGATGAGTGCAGAAGTGTCTATCCAGGCAATCAAATTATTAAATTTTTTGATGACACTGCTATTTTATCACTACTTCAAAAGACTCATGATCTGTCAAGCTATTTTATAGAAATTCAGAGGTTTGTCAATTGGTGTGATGACGGTCATCTTATTTTGAATACTGATAAAACAAAGGAGATGGTGTTTGACCCCCGGGGAGTTGGTGACCACAGGCCTGTGGTCATCCACAACCACACTATAACACAGGTTAGTTCCTATAAATATTTTGGCGTATGTATTGACAATTCATTAACCTGGAGCACACATATTGATTGACATAATATTCGGCCCAGGGAACACGCACGCAGGCTCAGGTAGATTTGAAAGCTTTATTTCAATCAATAAAACGTGTTTGGATGTGTGTGTGTGATATGTGAATGTGTTGTGGGTGGAAGATGAAGGCAGGGACAGAGCAGCACGCCGTGCAGCCAGGCAACCCTATGGATGAGACAAGAGCAGGGAGTTAGCTGGGCAAACCACACAGGGGAATAATAGAGCAATGTGCTTACTTGCAGTAACAGAGGTGGCTGGCGTTGGCAAGATCCCAAGCCTGGGAGACAGCGTCCTGCTGTGCGTCCAAGGAGGAGAGGAGTAGCAGGGGAATGATGATAACGAAGGAGAGGATGTCCGCCGCCGGGGTATCCACCTGTGCAGGTGAGAAAAATAGACAGCTTACGTGTCATTGTGATGATCAGCAGGCCTGGAGGAAGGAATCTGCTGAGGGTTAGAGCACGAAGGAAGACAGACGGCTCCAGGCTGATGCTCAGGGCGAGGTGGAATAAGTAGCTGCGCGCTAACGAGGTGCAGGTGTGCGCGCAGCTGAGGTGGATGCCCGTGAGCGGCGAGTGGTGACAGTATCCCCCCCCCCCCAACAGCGCCTCCTGGCCCTGGCTTACCTGGGTGCGCCCGGTGAAACTCTGCGATGAGATCTTGATCCAGCACCCACGAAGAGTGCACCCAGGACCTCCACTCCGGCCCATAACCCTCCCAATCCACCAGGTATTGTAGCCCAGGACCTCGGCGCCGGGAGTCCAAGATGGAGGTAGCACCCCACGCCGGGTCACCGTCGATCATCCTAGGAGCGGGCGGCGACCTAGGAGGAGGGCAGAGTGGATTGGAGAGAACAGGCTTAACTTTAGACACGTGGAAGGTGGGACACACACGGAGGGAGGGAGGGAAGGCCAAACGCACAGCCACAGGGTTAACAATTTTGGTGATCATGAAAGGACCGAGGAACTGTGGAGCCAGCTTCCTCTTCTCGGCCTTGAGGTTGATGTCTTGGGACGAGAGCCAAACCCGTTGACCCACCTGGTAATCAGGAGCTGGCCTCCTGTGACGATTGGCGATGGAGCTGTTGCGCGCTGCCGTGCCTAAAAGCGCTCCCCTCACCTTAGTCCACACACTCCGGCAGCGTGTCATATGCGCCTGGACAGATGGAACAGCCAACTCACCCTCCTGCTCGGGAAACAAGGGAGGATCGTACCCCAAGGACGCCTTGAAGGGGGACACACCAGTAGCCGAAGACCGCGCCGTGTTGTGGGCATACTCCACCCAGGCCAAGTAGGAGCTCCAAGAAGATGGATTAGAGGAGGTCACGCAGCGCAGAGCAGCCTCCAGCTCCTGGTTAGTGCGCTCACATTGTCCATTGGACTGGGGGTGGTGACCAGAGGAGAGACTAACCGTGGCCCCCAAGGCGTTGCAGAAGCACCTCCATACCTGGGAGACAAACTGAGGGCCCTGATCCGATACAACGTCCAGTGGAATCCCATGAAGTCTGACAACATGTTGGACGAGAAGGTCCGCCGTCTCACGTGCCGAAGGGAGACCCCGAAGAGGCACAAAATGGGCAGCCTTTGAGAACTGATCCACAATTGTCAGGACTGTGTCATAGGTGTTAGAGACTGGGAGCCCGGTGACGAAGTCAAGGGCGATGTGCGACCAGGGCCTGCCGGGGACCAGCAGGGGCTGGAGCAGACCCGCAGGTGAAGAGTTTTGAGACTTGCCGGTAGTGCACTGGGGACAAGCCCGGACGTAGTTGGTGACGTCCTTCTGGAGACCCGACCACCAGAACGAGCATTGCAGGAGATCCACCTGACGGGAGATGCCAGGGTGACAGGCGAGCTTGGAGGTATGGGCCCAGTGAATAACTTCTCCTCGAACCGCTGAAGGAACGAAGTGCCTCCCCTCTGGGCCACCACCAGGGTCCGGTTCCGTCTCCTGTGCCCTTCGGATCTTGTCCCTGATGGACCAGGAAACTGCCCCCACAACGCACGAGCTGGGAAGGATGGTGTGGTCCGACTCCTCCAGACCCTCAGGGGCGAACTGCCTGGACAAGGCATCGGGCAACCCATTCTTCGAGCCTGGACGGTACGTGATGGTAAACCGAAACCGAGCGAAGAATAGAGACCAGCGTGCCTGGCGGACATTCAGGCGCCGCGCTGACCTCAAATACTCAAGGTTCTTGTGGTCTGTCCAGACCACAAAAGGCTGAGCTGCCCCCTCCAACCAGTGACGCCACTCCTGCAGCGCGAGCTTGACAGCTAGGAGCTCCCTATCGCTGACGTCATAATTGCGTTCCGCTGCAGACAACTGTTGGGAGAAAAAGGCGCAGGGCCGCTTGACTCCGTCCACTGGTGAGCGCTGAGAGAGCACCGCCCCTACCCCCATGTCGGAAGCATCAACCTCCACCAAACACTGCAGTGTGGGGTCGACCTGGGTCAGGACCCGGGAGGACAAGAACTCCGCTTGGAGGGTCTTGAAGGCGGCGGCTGCCTCCTCGGACCACTGGAAGGGCACCTTCGATGAAGTGAGGCGAGTCAGGGGGGCGACAATGGCGCCAAAGTTGGGGACAAAGCGACGGTAGAAGTCAGCGAAGCCAATGAAATGCTGTACCTGCTTCCTGGAGGTAGGCGTGGGCCACTCGACCACCACTTTAACCTTAGCGGGGTTGGGGAGAATCTGATTGTGTGAGATGACAAACCCCAGGAAGGAGGTGGTCCGGGCGTAGAACTTGCACTTCTCCGCCTTGATGTAAAGTCTATTTTCCAGCAGCCGTTGCAGGACCCGCCTCACATAAGCCTGGTGCTCCTCCCGTGACCTGGAGAAGATGAGTATATCGTCCAAATACACAAAGACAAAGACCCCCAGGAAATCTCGTAGGACGTCGTTTATGAGCCGCTGGAAGGGGCGTTGGTGAGCCCAAACGGCATCACAAGGTACTCAAAGTGACCGCTGGGCGTCCTGAAAGCCGTCTTCCACTCATCATCCTCCCGGATCCGAACGAGATGATAAGCGCTGCGGAGATCTAGTTTCGTGAACCAGGCGCCCCCTGGAGGGAGTGGAAGGCAGTGTCCATCAGCGGCAGGGTGTAGCGATCCTTGATTGTAATATCATTCAGCGCTCGGAAGTCAATGCAGGGGCGAAGGGACCCATCCTTCCTGGACACGAAGAAGAAGCCCGCGCCGAGCGGAGACGAGGAGGGGCGGATGATCCCAGCGCTGAGCAACTCCTTGATGTAAGCATCCATCGCCTCGCGTTCAGGAGCGGAGAGGCTGTACAGGCGGCCAGATGGCAAGGGGGCCCCTGGATGGAGATTTATAGCGCAGTCATACGGCTGGTGAGGGGGAAGAGACATAGCCTTGGACTTACTGAAAGCTACTCCCAAGTCGTGGAACTCCTGCGGCACCAGGGTGAGGTCTGGAGGCTCGGAGACCGGCGCCGGCGGAGGAGTGGACGGAGCACACACCGCAGACTGGAGGCAGGTGCCCAGGCAGAAGGAGCTCCATGAAAGGACACTGCCGGATCTCCAATCGAGAACGGGGTTGTGCAAGCGCAGCCAAGGGTAGCCCAGGATGACACAGTCCGAAGAGGAGGGCAGGACGAACAGGGTGAGGTCCTTACAGTGGTTGCCAGAGATGATAATAGGAACCGGCTTGGTGCGATGCGTCACTACCCCGAGGGGAGAGCGAGAAAGAGTGACCAGGTTGAGGGGGGTTGACAGTGGCTGACAGGATATGCCCAAATGGGTTGCCAGGCTCTTGGAAATAAAACTCTGCTCTGCCCCTGAATCCACCAGTGCGTGCGTGAGATGCCCGATGGAGTTATGGCAGAATCGAATGGGCAGTGTGCAACAGGATAGGGGATTTGACCGGTTAGAGTCCGCGAGGCCCCCTACAGTGACTCGCGGACCACCCCATTTGGCTTAACCGGGCACAGCTCCACGGGATGCTGGTCATCTCCGAAACACATGCAGAGACCCAGTTCCCGCCGGCGTTGTCTCTCCGCAAGAGGGAGCCTGGTGCGCCCGATCGCCATGGCCTCTGGCTCATCGGTGGACTCCGGAGCGGGTAACGCCAGGGGGCGAGGCTGAGGAGAGCGGGCGGAAGCTCCGCGCGAGCGGCTGACTGACTTCCGCTCCGCGGCCCGCCCTCGCAGCCTATTGTCCAGGCTAATTGTGAGGGAGATCAGCTCGGACAGCCGCCCTGGGAGATCCCGACTGGCTAGCTCGTCCATCATACCAGAACTGAGGCTACGGAGGAAGATACTGCAGAGAGATGCCTCTCCCCAGCCCACCTCCTCCGCTGCCACCCGGAAGTCAACAGCGTGATCCGCCGCCGACCGGCTTCCCTGTTGGAGACTAAGGAGCCGATCGGCGAGGACGCTGTCACAACGCGAGTGGTCGAACACCTCTAAGAAATCTTGCACGAACTGGTCATAAGAGAGGGTTGCGTAGCTGGGTTTCGACATAACGGCGTAAGCCCAAGCTAGCGCTCACCCCTCCAAGAGATTAGCCATGTACCCGATTCGGCTATGGTCCAAGGGGAAATCCCCGGGAACGCGCAGGAACACTGACTCACACTGAAAAATAAACCCCCGTGCTCCACTGAGTTTCCCGTTGAAGCGAGCGGGGGTCGGAATAGGTGTGAGCCGGGTCGGCGTTCCCGAGCTAGGCTGGCCAGCTGTGGAAGCGACTGGAGCAGAGGCGCATTGAGGAACCGGGGGGAACGCCTGCTGGGGATCCAGGTGGTCTAACCGGTGAGTAATTATGGTTAATTGATTGAAAATAACTTGCTGTTGGTGCACAATCATATCCACCCGAGCCTCGAGGGTGGAAAAGCGGCGTGCGAGCCTGCTATCCGCTGGGCTGCTCTGCTGGAGCCGTACTGACATAATATTTGACCCAGGGAACACACACGCAGGCTCAGGTAGATTTGAAAGCTTTATTTCAATCAATAAAATGTGTTTGGATGCGTGTGTGTGATATGTGAATGTGTTGTGGGTGGAAGATGAAGGCAGGAACAGAGCAGCACGCCGTGCAGCCAGGCAACCCTATGGATGAGACAAGAGCAGGGAGTTAGCTGGGCAAACCACACAGGAGAATAATAAAGCAATGTGCTTACTTGCAGTAACAGAGGTGGCTGGCGTTGGCAAGATCCCAAGCCTGGGAGACAGCGTCCTGCTGTGCGTCCAAGGAGGAGAGGAGTAGCAGGGGAATGATGATGACTAAGGAGAGGATGTCCGCCGCCGGGGTATCCACCTGTGCACAGGGGAAGGCTGAGAGGACAGGTGAGAAAAATAGACAGCTTATGTGTCGTTGTGATGATCAGCAGGCCTGGAGGAAGGAATCTGCTGAGGGTTAGAGCACGAAGGAAGACAGACGGCTCCAGGCCCATGCTCAGGGCGAGGTGGAATAAGTAGCTGTGCGCTAACGAGGTGCAGGTGTGCGCGCAGCTGAGGTGGATGCCCGTGAGCGACGAGTGGCGACATTGATTACCTCTGTAGTAGACTACAACAGCGGCTGCATTTCTTGCGTAGATTAAGAATACATGGCGTTGATAAAAGGATTATGCTAATATTTTACCAGGCTGTGTTGGAGAGCTGTATTAGATACAGCATCACAGCTTGGTTTGGCAACCTCTCTGTGAAACTAAAGAACAGAGTGTTGCATTTAATTCAAACAGCATGGAAAATTATTGGAGTTAAAGAGTATTTACCCATGCAGATCTTACATGACCAGGCAGCCTGTAGACAAGCTCAAAAAATAACCAGTGACATGAGCCATGTACTAAACAATGAATATGTGCGGCTGCCCTCAGGGAGGAGATACAGAGTCCCCAAGTGCAGCTTCAATAGATACAAGAACTCATCTATCCCGACGTCAGTAAAACTTTTAAACTCAGATAAATAGGTCAGGGACACTTTATAACTCCTGTTCTTAATGACTGCTGTTATACATTTATGTATGTATGTACCTGTATTATTTATTGGGTTTTATTTCATTTATTATGTACCACATCCATTGTGTATGTGTGCATTGTGTGGTTGCAGCACGGGTGTCAAGCCCAAGACAAATTTCCCCTTGAGGGACAATAAAGTTTATCTTATCTTATCTTATCTTATCTTATCTTATCTTATCTTATTCTAAAACGATTCTCGATGCATTTTTTGTTTGTTTCATGGATTTTTTTCCTCACTGTGTGACAGCTTGGTGCTTTTAAAGCCAAGTGTTTGCTGTGACCCATGAATTTACTTCAAATATCTTTTAATAAAAAAAGTGGAAGAGAAATGTGACAAGTCACATGGACAAATGTATCTGAAAATGTGCTTTTAAGAACTGTCATCTTTTCATGGACATTCTTTAAGAAGAGCACAGCTGTCTCCAACAGGCCAATATCATTTGCTTTTACACATTATTAAGCAGATGTTTTTAGCTGCTTTTAGTTCTGTATTATTTTTTAAACAAAAAGATTAAATAAATTCTTTGCTCATTTTCAAACAAAACATGTAGTAATTTAATCATAATAATACAGGGGAACACTAAATGTGTTTTTGACTCCAAAGAAATAGCTCTAAAATTGTAAAATCTACAACTTAAATCCTAAAAATGTAAAGTTTTACAGGAGAAGACAAACTAAATTACTGTACATACATTTAAAAAGATTAATATTTACAAAACAAAATCTCACAAAAGTCTGCCTCTATACTATATTTTTAGTATTAAAAAAAGTTTCAAACTGTAAGCATAAAAAAGAGACAGAAAATATAATTTATTCCACACTACAGAATTCCTTTGGAGGTTTTTTTTTTTTACGTTAACAATGTTTTTATCTTTCCAACCTGGTCTGTGTCTGTCTGGGTAACACTCTGTCACAGGGACAGAGGAGGTGGATGTGTGGAACTTTTCATGTTCAGTAACACAGAGCAAATTATTGTTTTGACATGATATTAGAGGATTGCGGAAATTACCTCCATAACCAACGTCATGTGGCCCAACAGGGAGGAGATTGCGGGGAAGGTGTGGAGGAGGCATGGGGACCTTCCATCAACAGACCTCCAGGTGGACACATACCATCAGAGGCAGCCAGAGTGGTGGTGGACACAATTTCACAGCAGCGCTTGGTTCCACAGGTTACACTGGGAAGGAAGCGTGGCTGTCCGCCGCATGTGACACCCACAGCTAACGGTGATTTTACCTCCCGCTGCAGCCCTCGGAGAACGTCCAAGGTCTCACGCCATAAAATGTCTGGGCGGCCACTGATACAGCGCTTCAGTTCTGCGTTTTCTTTTGGTTAAAACAAAACAGTGTCATGTTTCCCCAAATTATATTAAAAAGTTTCAGAGTCCAGACGGAGGACTCTCGAGGTCCGGATCAGGACTGGAGTCCACCATTTGGTGACCCCTGCTCTAACTGATCAGCATTCTATAACCTGTGCATGTCCATACAGCATGTTGGTGTCTTGGATTTTCTTTATATTGGTAAATGTCCCTTGTTGATCTGGTGAATAAATAAAGTGCAGAGTCAAAGGTGCCTTTTCTGGGTATTTATTACATCTTGGCCAAGAAGGGTAAATGTTGTGCCCCACATGCAGGTGAGTGCCATGAGAAGATTCAAAGTCTCAGAACAGAGCAGACAGTTGTAATACAATAGACCAAACGGATAAGCATTGTTTTGAGAACACTGAGTAATCAGTTGGCGTCTAAATGTTCTGTTACAGCATTCAAGACTGGGCTGGATCCTCAATGTCTCATGGAAAAAGTACCGGGTGTAATGTAATTTATGATTGCAGGAGACAGAATGAATGGGCAATCATAAAAAATTGTCATAACAGTTGTAAGTAATGTTACAATGAGGCCATCATGCCCTAGTCATTGGTTGTTTGCATATGCAGTATTTCTGCAGCACTTATGAGGGTTTTCTGGAGAGTATTCTGGGTGGTTTTTGTCATTTTTGACATGTTGAAAGTTTGAAAAACTTGAAAAATGTCCAATTTAAGGTACACTATATCGAAAAAAAATCTGCGATTAAAGTGCAATTAATTGTCCTTAGGTATGACTGTGAGAGTGAATGGCTGTCTGTCTCTCTGTGTTGGCCCTGCGATGGGCTGGCAATCTGTCCAGGGTGGACCCTGCCTCTCGCCCAAAGATGCTGGGATAGGCTCCAGCACCCCCGCGACCCAAAAAGGATTAAGCGGAAGAAGATGAATGAATGAATGAATGAATAATTGAGATTAACTAGCAATCGCAATTCAAATTTTTAATCGTCTTTCACCACTAATTAAAATATAAGAAGAAAGTACAAGAACTTTAATGCACTGACTAAACCAGACAGAGCATTTAAGACGGAACACTGGGAACAGAACCACCCCTCTTTGTTACATATCACACCGCCTGTCGTGTCTCCACTCTGCACTTGATTTGCTAAAAGCAAGTTGATGTTTCACCGCGCCCACGCAGCAGATGAGTAAACACGAGTTTGGGATATGTTGTGAAATATTAAAAATGGTGCAGGGATGTGGAGCAGAGCTAGAGGAAGCAGCAGGTGGAAGGCCGAGTGTGTGGTGGTGTTGGCGGGGGGGTGGGGTGTGTAGGGGCTACTGCAAACAGTGAGTCAAAGAGCAAGCAGACAAGTTTACTCAGAGACATTCATGGTGCACAGGCTGCACGCATTCTCTGTGAACTGCTGTATCTGTTTGAGAATTATCTTCCACATGCACACATCACGCTCGCTTACACATGCCAACGGGAGCCGTCAGATTATTGATGTCTGGTGTCAGGAGGAGCCGCCCTTGGGTCTTCACTCGCCATTATTTCAATTACTTCCTCGGTGGGGCGTGCAACACAGACAGAAAGGAAGCTCTCGCAGCATAAAGGTGGGAAATTCCTGCATTTTGGAGTTGTGTTACAGGGGGCACGCTCTCCGTCACCCTTTTTACCCCGCTTTCCCCGGCCCCGGTTTCCTCTCCTCTGATGTTCGTTCCCTTTGCATGTGCGCTGATGTTTACATGTCTCTGGGAAGCCAATTAAAAGCTAGCCCGTGGCTAGGCTGCACACGATAAAAGTGCATAACCTGACACTTCCTGAATATATTAATTCTTATAATTCACCTGTGGAAGCCATGATGCACTGATCAAACATTGTCTGGCTTTGCACGAGTCTGTGTGGAACTGATCTTGCTCAATAGAATGAATAAAGCTCCAAAAGTGGAAAAAAGCTGCAGTTAATCCTCATGGTCAGGAAGTTGCACACAAATATTTAAACAGCCACTGACTTACTCCAGGCACATCAAGGAGACTGAACATACACTGTGTACAGTCATATTTGCACTGGTGTGTGTGTGTGTTCAAACAAATATCAGTAAGGTTTTTTTTAAAACACTTTTTTCATTTCTCTGTTGCACCACTTTCCTCAGAATAAAGCATAAAATAGTTCTGTCTGTGATCAACTGAGATTTATTTGCAGCCTGGAGGAACAGATGTCAATACATTTTCTAGGCTTCTCCAATGCTAAGTTAAACATTAACGTTATTTTTTGTTGACTTGGAGCTGACCAAGTCAAGGCTTAATGGTAAGGCTTATGCTTTATTAAACATGTGGCGCATTTAAGCAGGTATAGTTGGCTTATTTTGGTAAGTGGATCGCCACCTTCTCATGATGGGGGGGCTTGCATGCCCTAATGATACCAGGAGCCATGTTGTCAGGGGCAACATGGCTCCTGGTAGGGACTTCAAAGACAAACTGGTCCTGGGTGAAGGGCTGGACTGAGAGTGGTCCAGTAGATCCCAATGAAAGAAGTTACATCAAGGATCCAGTGTACCCAAGGGAACCACATGGGTTCACCCTCCAGTGGGCTCACCACCTGCAGAAGGGATCATGAGGAGCATGGCGTTACGTGAACGGGGCAGCAATAGGGATGGATGGATGGATGGATGGATTCTGGTAGCCAGTGGACAGTGTACGCAATGCTATGGACCCCGAGTGACTGAGGAGGACCCCAGGTTAGGGTTGGCTGCAAGAACTGCTGGGAAACTGGAAGCCCCTTTCCTTCTTAAACTGTACCAGACTGATGCACAAGGGGCCCCCAAACACAATCTTGCACAGGGACCCCCAAAACAGGGAAACAGCCCAGGTCAGTGGGCTAGGACCACCTGATTTTCTCTTGGTCCACCTATTTTACCATTTCTGGCTTTGCCAGTGCCTACAGTATATCACTCCCCTCTTATAGTTAGGTTATTATTTTTATACTTCTTTAAATACTAAGATGAATTTCTTAGTACCTGGTAGAGAAACTTAACACTCTTGCGAAAAAATCAAATATTTTAGCAACTCATTTTCCATTTTGTTTCAGAATCCCTTTTACAGTCATGCACATGGTAACGCATCTAAAGTTACACCTGGTAACTACTATAGACAGCAGAAACCTGTGTCAGCAAACCAGAGGGAGAACACTGCAAATACTCAGGGAACACTGAGAAGTCACTAAGTAATGGATACTTTAGTTGTATTTTACTTGATACCCACACAAACAGTCTGTGTACTCGTTAACCACAGTACTCTGATTAGTACTGTAAGTAAAGTGTTACCCTTGTAATCTGTTCTTCACAACTCCTGTCCTCAAATCCTGTCTCTTGATTTTTAATTCTGAGTCACAAAAATGGTGGCATGTGTGGTCTTATGCTGAAAATACACTGAGACTGACTCATGATTCTTGGACTGGAAAAATGAGTTAGAAGAGCCCTGATTTAACTTTTGTTTCTCAGTCAAATGGCTGACTATGAACCTCTCAGAAACACAGCACACAGTAGGTAGGAATTATGTGTTCTATGCATGATGGATAAAGGGCATGCTGTGCTGTATACTCTTTCCAGTCTTAGAAGCACGATGGAACAATGGTTAGCACTTTTGCCTCACAGCTAGACGTCTCCTGTTTAAATTCTTGCACTGGCATGAGTTGACTCTGATCCATCCATCTTTTACCACTTATTCAGTGGTCTGGGTTGCAGCAGTCCAAACAGAGCATCATGACCCCCATGATCCCTTCTGAGCCTACTGGAGCCTGGACCCATGTGGCTCCTTTGGGTACACTGGGTCCTTGATGGAACTTTTTTTCATAGGGATCTACTGAACCAGTCTTGGTCTGGCCCTTCACCAAGGACCAGTTTGTTTTGGGAGACCCTACCAGGGTCAAGTTGCCCCAGACAACATGGCTCCTGAGATTATTAGAGCACACAAATCCCTCCACCATGATAAGGTGGCGATCAATGGAGGTGGCAGGGGTTTACCAGATTTTTTTTCAAAATCCAAAGACATGCCCATGAAGTTAAGTGCTGATTCTAAGCTGACCTTGGGCAGGGCTGTCCAATCATGTAACGAGGAGGGCCAACACCATGAAGGTTTTCAGCCAGTCTCTACAGTAGGTGTTTTTGGGAAGAAATTCAGTGAAATTATCTGCTGAAGACACATCCGTGGCACATAATAGGACAACCCTGGCCTTAGGCGTCTGTCTCAAATTAGCCCATAGAAAAGGGGAGTAACATAGCAACTCATAAAGAGCTTAGAGTGGTCATTGAGATTAGAAATTTGCCATATACAGACATGGATAAATTTCTGACACTGGGCAGTATGTTTTGCTCCAGTTTGCCTTGGTAGTCTGAAGACTTCATTGTACCCTGCACAGACTGAAGGTTCCCTGGGCCAAATGCAACAAAGCAGCCCTGCAACAAAACCAAGCCCCCTCTGTGTTTCACAGTAGCTATAGTGTTATTTTCTTTTAAAGCTTCAGTTTTCCTTTGTAAAAGAGGGCTGATTTGACTGGCCAAAAACCTCAAGTTTTGTCTCATCAGTCCAAAGGACATTTTTTTCAGAAACGTATGGGCTTGTCAACATGCATTTTGGCTGGATTTTTTAAAAATGTTTTTCTGTCAATAGTGGAGCCTTCCTGGTCTTCTTCCATGGAGCCCATTATTATTCACAGTCCAACCCATGGTGTGATTAGAAAGCGATGTACCTTGATCTTGGACTTTAGCTTGAATGATTTTGGATGGTTTCCTAGACTCTATTTCTACAATACACAGCGTACTACAATACAATGTGGCTGCATTTCCTCTTGTGTCCACATCTTAGAAGATCAGCTACAGTCTTCTTCTTCTTCTTCTTCTTGCTGCTCCCTTTAGGGGTCGCCACAGGTTGGCTGTGGAGGGGATTGACTACAGTCCCATGAACCTTATACTTTTTAATAATATTGGTAACAGTGGTTACAGGAACATGAAGCTGCTTGGAGATGGTCTTATAGCCTTTACCTTTAACATGGTTATCTATAATCTTTTTCTGAGCTCCTCAGGTAGTTCTCTCCTTTGCATTCTCTGGTCTATGTTCAGTGTGATGCACTCAGTGATACCAAAGTATTTTTTCCCCTTTAAATATGAATGTCTGATGAAAAGCTTGAAGGCACCTGTGATACTAAATAAGATCACTTGTTGGCAGTAATTGCTGCAAAAGGTGGTTCCACAAAATATTAAATTTAAGGGTACCATCCTTTTTTCCATGCCATTTTTGTCATGATGCTGAGCACGGGAAGGGGGGGGGCACCATACTCATGCTTCCAGTTTGTGTTAAGATTATTTTCTGTATTTCCCTATTTCTGTTTTTGTATTTATATGTATTATGATTTAGAGTTGTCTGTTGTTTCACCTTATTCTGTAGCATTCCTGTTTCTCAGCTTAATCATTCCTAGTTCCGTCTAGGTTATTATTATATCTTTGACCATGTAGTTTGATTTTATAATATTATTCATTCAAGAGCCAAAGATTTTATTGTCAATACTACTATACATGTAGGACATACAGGAGAATTGAAATGGCGTTTCTCTCTCTCTCTTCATTGGTGTGCATTTTATAAAAAAAGAAAAGGAATAAGGCTGGAAAAAAGAAAAACAAAGCAACAGCAGCAGTCTATGTACAGTAATGCAACCTGTGGTGCCAATGGGAGCCAGAAGGACCCTGACCTCCATAGAGATAAATGATTAGCTATAATAAATAATAAACCCAGCAATCCTATATACAGACAGCTAGAGATGAATACCCATAGTTGCATTTCAGTGTGGTAGTGTAGGTGCAGATAGTGACAGATGTGATTGCACATGGTCAGTATTGCAGTGACAGACAGACAGCAGCAGATATGGTATTTGTGCAAATGGTTGCGGTTAATGTGCAGAGACATACAGCAGCAAAAGTACAACAAGGAACAGTATTACTGTTGGTGTGCCACTCTTTCTGTGCCAACAGCTGAGATAGTTATTGTGTGGGTGATTGTGTTACCATCCGGCGGGGGGAGGGGGTGTGGGGTGTGAACAGAGTTCAGGGTCCTGATGGCTTGATGAACAAAGCTGTTCAGCAGTCTTGTGGAGCAGGCCCGGACGCTACGGTACCTTTTCCCCGAAGGCAGGGGGCTGAAGAGGGAGTGTAGGGGGTGGGAGGTGTCGCCTGTGATGCTGATGGCTCTGCAGGTGAGGTGGGTGGGGTAGATGTCTGAGAGTGGGTGCAGTGGCAGGGCCAGGGGGGCACTGATGATCTTGCTGGCTGCTTCCACTATGCGTTGTAGTGTCTTCCAGCAGGAGGTGGTGCAGCTTCCATACCACACCGTGATGCAGCTGGTGAGGATGCTCTCAATGGTGCCCCAGTAGAAAGACTGCATGATGGGGGGTGGGACTTGTGCTCTTCTCAGTTTGCAGAGGAAATGGAGGCAAGTTTGGGCCTTCTTGACTAGTGATGTGGCGTTGTTGGACCAAGTGAGGTCCTCAGAGATGTGCACCCCCAGGAACTTGGTGCTGCTCACCCTCTCCACAGCTGCACCATCGATGATCAGAGTGGAGCGCTATGTGTGACCCCTCCTGAAGTCGACCACAACCTCCTTGGTTTTTCCCATCTTCAGGAAGAGATTATTGTCTTTGCACCACTGGACCAGTTGGCTCACATCATTTCTGTAGTTAGCCTCCTTGTTGTTGGTGATGAGGCCCACCACCGTCATGTCGTCTACAAACTTGATGATGTGGTTGGTGTTGTAGGCTGGTACACAGTCATGGGTCAGCAGGGTGAAGAGCAGCCCGCTGCACTTCACCCTTGTGGGGCCCCTGTGCTCAGTGTGATGGTCTGGGAGGTGTTGCTGCCAACCTGCATGTGCTGTGGCCTCCCTGTGAGAAAGTCCAGCACCCAGTTACAGAGAGAGGTTTTGAATCCTAGGTGTCTGAGTTTTTGTCTCAGGTGCTGGGGGATGATTGTGTTGAATACTGAACTGAAGTCCAAGAACAGCATGTGCACATATTTTTGAATCCAGATGGGTGAAGGCTGGATGGAGAGCAGCAGCGATGGCATCTTCTGTGGATCTGTTCGGCCTGTATGCAAACTGGAATGGGTCGTGGGAGGGAGACAGGGCATTATCTGTTTTGCCTTCAGCTTATTATTTGTGTAATTTTGATATTAATTATTCCAGTTTTTGTATTTATCTCATCCTTGCCTTTTGGTTCATTTCCCACTGTTACTATTACCTAGTCTGTTCCTTATTTTGGGATTCATTTCATATTTACTGTCAGTTTCCTTTATGTTTCTGGTCTGTGCTTTTATTTTGACAGCGTGATTTGGTATTTCTGTTATTTCAAGTTCTGTTCGTGGGCTATCACAGCTGTCACTGTTTAGTCTAATCATCCTCGCTCATGTCACCCAGACCTGCTCATCATTTGTTCATTCCCTGTGCCTATTTAAGGATGGCTACAACACTAACTCGTTGCAGCATCCTACTGTTTCGTTCTGTGTTTAACTCGATATGTTTTTATGGGTGTGACTCTGTCTTAGCTGAGCCCTCTTTATTCCCTTTTTACTGGCGTTCCCATATGCTCCCAGCCTGGTCCCATCCAGGCTTCTCTCCCGTTTCTCACTAGACGTGAGCCCCGTCTCTCTTGGCATTCCGCATGCCTACCTGAACCTACCTCCATTTATGTTATGTGCAAGTTTTTATCTTTATGTTATTTTTGTGTGTTTTGTTATTTAACGTTGTTGCAACTCACAGTCCAGCGTTTGGGCCTTCATCCTGCCCTGGTAGGGCGATTCATGACAATTTTACTTTGTTTAATTATATAGAATATTCAACTAAATCAATAATCAAAAGCCAAGTCTGATTTATGTTGAATATGACACAATAAGGGATGGCATTAAACTTTTGTCATTTTCGTTATTTCAGAGAATGTTGTGGAGGTTTGTTTGTTTGTTTGTTTGTTTGTGAAAGGGTGCCAACAAATTTGTCCACTTCTGTAGATACAAGTCCTTAACTGGGACAAATCATGGGCACTACCCTAAACCGAGCAAGTACTTGACTTTTTTTCCAGTCTTGAAGGCTCATTTATTAAAATTAAAGCTAGCTAGGTACACCTTTAGTGCATTAGTCACAAGAAGGAAACAAAAATCTAGTGTGAACGTTATATTACAGGGTGTATAATGCATGAATATTACACCCCAGAACCTGAAGGGGTCAGTTAGTGTGAAGTTCTGAATGATACTGCGGTTCGGAGACACCCCCAAAACTACACACTTCTTAGCAAGAAGCATTTCACACTTGAAGGTCCAATTACATTTGAACCCCTGTAAACTGGATACTATATCAAAGTAATAAATCTTATATGAGTTGCTCATTACTTTTTTGCTAAGGTATCCAAGTAGCTTATGAAAGGCTCACTAAATGACAGTGACCTCAGGAAAACACTCACACAAACACGCAAATACTTTTATCTTCCATGTTAGTTGATGTAGAAGTTCACTTAAATAATGGAGGGCTCCCAGCTGTGCTCTGCCATTCTTTATTCATACCTCTGCTTTTTCCGCTTTGCAGTGGGACACTTTCAAATGCTCATGCCAGAGACATTGGAGGACATTTTTAAAGGTCCATTGTGAAACAGTTTGAGTTTCCATTAGGATGTGCAGCATTTGACATCAGATCACAAAGTAAAGTAGTAGCATTATAAAATTACATCTCTGACATGATTTAATCATATCTGTCCTTCCAATTGTGGGAGCTACGTTGAAATACAGTAGAAATATCTGAGCTTCCTCTCTGATTGACTGAACTGGAAATTGGGTAATGGAAGTGGTGACAAGTAAGTGCAATGCAAGGATCATTTTCTTCTAGTATTACTAAACATTTTTTGTGAACATGTCAGTTGCCCACCGAGCTATTATGCAGTAACACTACAAGCGAACAACCCTGTCATTACCACGACAACTGTGATTATGATTTATGCTAAGCGGGCATAATTTCTTCTAAGCTAAGTAGAATACAGAAGTGCAATAACAATTACATTGAGCACATATGCAAATGAGAGTTTAGTGACTCAGAGCATTTATTCAGCTAAGCTTGGAGAATGAAGTGGGCTGAAGCTGCTCGACCCATAAAGCATTGCAAGTTTAGGGACTGTATGATTGGGTGGTTTATTTTCTTTTGTGGAGAAATAAATAATATGGCTGTGGAGTGGAGGGCATTAGCTTTCATTTCTGACTAAACAGTAGCAACAGAGGTGGGAGTAAGTAGCATCAAGTCCTTAACTTAAAGACTGAACCAAGTTTTTACCCTCTAATGTTGGTCTAATCTTGGTGCTCGCCACACAATTTTGCTTTTCATATGAACTCGAATGGATGAAACTCATTAAACTGGATACCTAGTTTGTCTGAGGGAAGGAAAAACCTTATTTAAAAAAAAAAACTATGAAAGGAAATCCAGACCAAAAAAAATCTGTATCCATTAGTGGTGGTTAAATGCACCAACACCTGTCGGGCATGATCAATTTTTTTTAATTGTGATTAATTGTGGAATGAAAAAGCAGAACTCTCAGAACTTGAGTACTGTTTCCATCAGACAGTCTATGGCGTGGCTCAAAACAGAGATATGTGAAGCCCAATTCATGTCACAAACTCCTCATTTTATTAAATTCTGGATGTTCAAATCAGTTTGCTGTCTTACTGCTGTCATACTATGTGTGTCAGGAGCCGTGCCGGCTTGGTTTTCTCCTGCTCAGTCCTGATCTCTCTGTGGATCTCAGGGCTGTTGTGTTTGCATGTTTAGTATGTATTTCCAGTGTGCACCATGCCCATAGCCACTGCTCTGGGGCCGGCAGCTGTGTTTCTACTGACAGTCTGCCGGTCAGGGTCGCTGGAGAACAGCTGATCCCACCAGAGACCTTCGAGGATCGGGGGTCAGCGCCAGGGGTCAAGGGGAGCATGACCTCCCCCGTTGGGGAGATCACCACAGGTGCAGCTAAGCTCCAGCTGGAATTCACCGTGGGTGCAGCCAAGCTCCAGCCGGAGTTCACCGCCGGTGCAGCCAAGCTCCAGCCGGAGTTCACCGCGGGTGCAGCCAAGCTTCAGCCAGAGTTCACCGCCGGTGCAACAGAGCCTCAGCCAGAGGTCACCGCCAGTGCAACAGCGCCTCAGCTGGAGGTCACTGCCAGTGCAGCGAAGCCAGCCCGGTCGGGGTCCACCATGGGTGCAGCGGAGCCAGCCCGGTCGGGGTCCATCACGGAAGCAGCTGTGGCCCAAGCCGGGACCACCGAGGGTGCAGTGGGTCTTCCCGAGGACGCCGTGGCTCCCTTTTCCTCTCTGTCCGACACCATGGGGGTTCCTTCCCTACGGTCTGGTCACCCCCCTGTGAGCCTTCCTGTGGGCAGGCTGCCTCCTGCTTCATCCTGCCGGTCCTGGTGGCTTTACAGTGCTGGCCGACCACCTGAGGGACTGGGGTTCTGGGCCAGATGGCCCGTGCAGTCCGGCAGGCCACCAGACTCTGTCCACCGGACTGCCCGCTGGATCTGGGACTCAAGGCAGCCTCCCGAGCCTCCACGCCTTTGGACTTAGAAGGGCTATTGTGGACCCTGGGCGGGGTGTTGTTTTCCCACCTTTCCTGTTCCCCCTACCTCCCACCCAGGTTCGTGTTATTTGTTCCTGTTGGGGGGGGGGGGGGGTCGGGGATGTTACCTTGGGTGTCTGGGAATCCACCCCTTAAAGGGGGGGGCTCTGTCAGGAGCTGAGCTGGTTTGGTTTTCCCCGGCTCAGTCCTGATTTCTCTGTGGGTCTCGGGGCTGTTGTGTTTGCATGTTTAGTATGTATTCCCAGTGTGTACCGTGCCCATAGCCACTGCTCTGGGGCTGGCAGCTGTGTTTCTGCTGACAGTCTGCTGGTCCAACCACGTCTCCCTCACTGATCACCATCAGCTGTTCCCAGCGTTGTTGATCATCTTTCCCGGGCCTCGCCCAAGTGCCTCTAATCTACCACCCCCAGCAATGCGTGTACTTTAGGAGCCTTTTTCCAGTCACGCATTGCTGGGTCATTGCGCTAGACATACGGTCGTTAATCGCTGTATGATAGTCTAAGTCGCTGAAGGACTGTGTTTCTCTCTGTGCTTATTTGGACTAACTCAGACAGCTCCTGTTCTGTGAGTATTTACTCTGTGTGTGTTCCCTGGTCATCCTCACCTGTATACTGTGGAGCGTCCTTGACGACTCCTTGAGCTTTGAGGGAAACCATTGTTGAAACTGTGTGCCAGCATTGTTGTGTTTAATAAATGTGTGTGGTGTTAAATCCTGGGCGTAAATCGTTGTGCTTTCCTCCTCCTCTGTGCGCTATGGACGAGCGCACGGGGAGTTTATGACAATGTGGACATAAGGACTGTATCAGTGCACTGTCCTGACCTGAGCGCTGGTGGGAAGAGAAGAGGCTGATGGAGAGGAGGAAGCACAGCTGCTGAGGAAAGCTAACAGCTAAGCTAAACGCTAGCCCTAGGCAATTCATGAGTTCTGTTCGCAAATATCTGCTCCCTAGTAAACAAATTGGTCTATCTCCTACTGGAGCTCACAATGAAAAGGGAGGGGAGAGATGCAGTTGGTGTCACTGGGAAGACAACAACTGGTGTAATAATGCTGAAGTGGTCGCTAGATGTTTGCAGTTGTTGTTCTGCAGTACTTATGAGGGTTTTTTTGGAGAATATAGAGAGCCTAAGTCACACCCCCTCTACTTCTGCATTCTCTATTGAAATGAATGTCAAGAGCGAAATTATCTTTTGATTCCGATCAAATTTTGCCATGAGTTATACATATGATGTTTGCCAATTTAAAAGATAATTTTCCACCTAATTAAAGTTGGCGGCTGTTGTATAATAGCAGAGTAATATATAGGTTTTGTTTCAATGATTAGCGGACAACAACTCCCATCATCCCACATCACTAAGCACGAGCATAGCAGATGATTAGTAAAACCTCACCTCCAAGGTATTGTTTTGTGTTGTGAGAGCTGCAGCTGATCCAGAAAACTATTATGGCCCTTTTCCACTAGTACCTGTTTGGTCTGGCACGGTACGGTTCAGTTCAGTTCAGTTCTGTCCGCTTGTGTTTCCATTACACCAGAGTACCACTTGATGTGGGTGGGATTTGTTACAGGGAGGCGGTGCAACCCTCCCATTACGTAAAACAAGCGACACAGGCAAAACACAAGATGGCAGGATACAAGGTGACTGCGGTCTCTGGCTTTTTAATTTTTGCCAGAGTAAAGGCAGAAAAGGAGAGCAAAAGGAGAGCAGAAGGCTATAGGCAGCGAAACGACACACTCTGGAAAAGTATTGGAGAGTTTAGGAAACCATATAGAGCAGTATAAAGCGGAAGACATGAGGATACAAACTACTGTACATCACATATGAAGGTAAGCTAATGATTACGAATGCTACTTTGCTTTAAGTCCGCCGTACTACATTGTATTGTCGGCAAGTTATCGCTATTAGGTAGTAAAATATGTATTTTTTGTGTGTGTGTTTCAGATGGCTTTCTTTGTCATACTGGCCTATGTGTCGGTGCCACCCGCGCTCAGGCCATATTCCTCCTCAGCCCAGCTCTTATTGTGACAGCGTCTCAGCGGGCTCCCGGCTGTCAAGCTCTATGGGACGGCTGGAGCCCAATTACCTCATCAGCTGAGGTGCTGTCAACCATTATAAAAGGGAGCAGCTCTGATCACTCGGGGCTGTGACCTTGCGTATATTATCCACGCTCTTCTCCGGTGTGGGTAAGGCTGGAACCCCTACGTCCGGCTCCAGTCCCCCTCTCATCATCATCATTTGTAAGTGTACCTTTGTATTATTGTTTGTATTTTGCCCCACGAGGCTATTTTCCTTTGTTCTTTTCCGTTATTGTTAATAAACAACGCAAACTCACCGGTCAGCCCTTGGCTCTTATTTATGGCTCGCAAGAGCCATACGTAACACTCTTGTGGCAAAATTATCGCTTCAAACCGTGGGTCTGGACGTTCAACACAGGCTCCCAGAGATGAGATATCACTCCAGCTTCACGAGCGTGCACTGGTTACAGAACTTCAGAATGTCTGTAGAAATGTTTAGCTTCTGGTGCAACAAATTGCTCTGATCTGTGTGAAAATCACAGAGAGACTGTTGAGACATCATCAGATGTACCTGCTCCAGCCGGTGGTGTCGTGGCAAAAAGTGATCAGCTGCCAAAACTTGATTGCCAGGCGCCATATTATAGTTATGGGGTTATATTAGCTGTAAAATATATATTTCAACAGGTAAACTGTACTGAGTTAGGTATAATAAGATATATTTAACAATTATAATGCATTTTAAGCCAAAACAAACTGGATCTAGGATTAAAAGCAATTAAAATAATGCAGTCACAAAGTTACATGGAGAAATACATGGATTTACTGGACATATATCCCGTATTGCTGACTACATTTAGATACTGTATAAATATACTGTATATTCTCTGCATTAACAGTGAACTATACATGTATTCATTAAGTATAGCACTAGGAATTTTGACAATAAACCTTTGTACTTTTTGCAGATGTGTCTCCATTTTTGTTTTATGTGTAAAGGTTACCACCAAGTGACATAAATTAAATACTAAAAGACTGGAAAAGCTGTCTAAGAACAATCCAGCAATTTGAGAAATCACTTTTGGTTTGGTGTAAGTCTGTCAACAGAATTATGAGCCATAAAGCAGTTTGTGTTAAAATGTTAAATCCCATTAAACCCTAACTCAGGGGTGTCCAATCATGTGCCATGGAGGGCCAAGACCCTGCAGACTCTTCTACCCAGTCTCTTCAGCAGGTGTTTTCACTGATCTGCAATCAGTGGAAGAAATTCAGTGGAATCTGCTATTGAAGACACTGGTTGGAGGTAAAGCCTGCAGGGTCTTGGCCCTTCATGGCACATGATTGGATACCCCTGCCCTAACCCATTAACAGAAAATCCAGATGCTACCTTCCTTCCTGGCATCCTTCAGTCTCGGGAGACTATGGATCTGCGCCTTGAGTTGGAATAACTGGGTTACGGCAGCATTGCTTGTGGCTGTGTAAGCCGATACGCAAGTGACAGTCACGGTTGCAATGGTCGCAGATGTAGGCACTTGGTTGTGGTGTCTTTTTCAAAGCATCCTTTCGAGACGATCGTCTTTTGTTGGCAGACTGGCGAAGGTGCTCTTCTCCCCTTCTGAATCCGTCTTTCAGTGCATGTCTCCAGTGGTTTCGGTCGTCTGCAGTATCCTCCCAGTTGATCACATCCATGCCCAGTGTTTTCATGTCTCTTTTGCATAAATCCTTGAAACAGAGATATGGTCGACTTCAAGTTTGTTTGCCGGATGCAAGCTCTCCGTACAGAATGTTTTTCGGTATTCTCCCATCCGGCATCTGATGGACGTGTCCCAACCAGCGGAGACGACGTTCGCGAAGCAAGGTGAACAGGCTTGGTAAGCTCGCACGGGAGAGTATCTCATTGTTTGTGATACGGTCGTTCCATTTAATGTTAAAAATACTTCTCAGTATGCGGAGATGAAAGGTGTTGAGCAGTCGCTCTTGCGAGGCATATAGACACCATGTCTCACTGCCATATAGCAAGGTACTGAGGACACATGCCCTGTAAACAGTGATCTCCTTGTGCCTCGACAGTTTTTGGTTCAGCCATACCTTCTGTGATAATTTTCTGAAGGTCGTTGCAGCAAGGCCAATTCTTCTACTGAGCTCGTTGTTGAGTGAGTGGTCGTCCGATATTTTGGATCCGAGGTACACTACCGTTCAAAAGTTTGGGGTCACTTAGAAATTTCCTTATTTTTGAAAGAAAAGCACTGTTTTTTTTCAATGAAGATAACTTTAAACTAATCAGAAATACACTCTAATATCTAATATACATTGCTAATGTGGTAAATGACTATTCTAGCTGCAAATGTCTGGTTTTTGGTGCAATATCTACATAGGTGTATAGCGGCCCATTTCCAGCAACTGTCACTCCAGTGTTCTAATGGTACAATGTGTTTGCTCATTGCGTCAGAAGGCTAATGGATGATTAGAAAACCCTTGTGCAATCATGTTAGCACAGCTGAAAACAGTTTACCTGGTTAGAGAAGCTATAAAACTGACCTTCCTTTGAGCAGGTTGAGTATCTGGAAAAAATTATTATTTCAAATGCAAATCATTATTTCTAACCTTGTCAATGTCTTGACTATATTTTCTATTCATTTTACAACTCATGGTGGTAAATAAGTGTGACTTTTCATGGAAAACACAAAACAATTGTCTGGGTGACCCCAAACTTTTGAACGGTAGTGTATGTAAACTCATGAACCACATCCAGTGGGTGGTTTTCAATATTTATCGTAGGAGGGTTCGAGACACCTTGGCCCATTACTTTGGTCTTCTGCTGACTGATGGTCAGACTGAAGTCGTCGCAGTAGTAGTAGTTGAGTGTGTTGAGAGAGTAGACGCTTTTCTAATCCTCTCTTTTCCTTTCTGATCCCAGCTTGCAATGTTGCGTTTTTGTTTTGTAGTTGAGTGTGTGTTGTAATTCCAGTTCCGAGTGAGCTATCAGCGCTGCATCATCGGCAAACAGCATCTCACTGATGGATACTTTTCGGATCTTGGATTTTGCACTCAGTCGTGATAGGTTGAACAGTTTGCCATCAGACCTTGTGTGGAAGCAGACACCATCGTTCCGAGTACCAAATGCATACTTTAGCATGACGGCAAAGTATACGTTAAACAGGGTAGGAGCAAGCATGCAGCCCTGTTTTACTCCACGGCAGATGTTGAATGGTTCTGAAAAGCTCCCATCAAACTGGATAATAGCTTTCATGTTGGTATGGAAGGATTCAATAATTTGCAGCAGTTGGGGGGGACACCCGATCTTCTTGAGAACTTGGAACAGTCTTTCACGGCTAACTGTATCGAAGGCTTTTGTCAGGTCGATAAATGCGACATAAAGTGGTTTATTTTGCTCCCTGCATTTCTCCTGTAGCTGTCTGAGAGAAAAGATCATATCAATCGTGGAGCGCCCGGATCTGAAACCACTTTGAGATTCATGATAAATTCTTTCCACGAGTTTCCGAAGACGGCTGAGAACCACACGCGCGAATGCCTTTCCGGTGACACTAAGCAATGATATCCCTCAATAACTGTTGCAGTCACTTCGGCTACCTTTGTTTTTATACAGCGTCACAATTTTGCAGTCCTTCATGTCTTGAGGCACCTCTCCTTCGTCCCAGCAGTGTGATAAGATCTCATGTAGTTGTTGAAGGATGACATCCTTTGAGCACTTTATAACTTCTGCTGGGATCCCATCGAGGCCAGGCACTTTCCCAATTGGCAGAGAATCTAGTGCTTCTTCCAATTCCTCCATGGCTGGAGGTGAGTCCAGCTCTTCCATTTTCACTTCCGGCTCTGAGAGAGAGTAGACGCTTTTCTAATCCTCTCTTTTCCTTTCTGATCCCAGCTTGCAATGTTGCGTTTTTGTCTGTGTTTAGTCGCTCTTCTGCTGAATCTTAATCTAAATGGAAATTATGGATCTGGAAAGCGGCTTAACTGTGATTGTCACCACTTCAAAAGAAGATCGGGTCAGGAGGAACCCAACGAGGAGACTCATGGACATTGGAATTCATGTGTCTGTGGAGATTTGGCAGGAAACATTATTGGTTATGATCTCAGGACTTCTATTTTTGGCTGTGAAGTTCCCTGATGTATCAGAAATTGAAGGAAGGTGAGAGAGCTGATCAAAGCGGACCCGGCAAGCTCCTTCATCAAATTCGACCAGTTGGGGAAGGCACGAGTAGCGGCAAATGGTGAACTGAATGACAGTGATTCAGCGGAGGAATACATCTGGAGCCCTGTGCTCTCCATGGAATGGAATGCCTGTTTAAGCCTGTATATTAACATTAAAATTATGAAGCACAAGCGCATGAGAGAGGAAAATTCTATTCTCCGTGGGCTCTGAGCTGTGTAGATTTGACCTTGTTTTGATGCCCTGTTTACATTCCTCCTCGATGAGATAAGCAGAAGTGGCGGCTGCTAACCCAAATAACCGACAGACAGCTGCTGTTGTTTCAGCGGATGAACTTCTCAAGGACAGTCCATGTGCCTTCATCTGCAAGCGAAGAGATAGACTCTGGACTTGTTTGTAAGTCACATGATTATAACATCTATCCACTGCCTGGAGGCGCCCTCTGCTGTTCACTAGCAACTGTCACACCTACACTACACAAATGCATACAACATTACACAAACTGACACATATATACTGACTCATACATACACTGCCTCTCTCAACTCTTGTTTGTGTGATCTATATTGTCTGCTAATTGTGCATAGAGGGTTTTTTTCTGTGTAGTCAAAATTTGGCTCATTTGAGCTTTATATGAGCTTATATGAGCGTTATTCTGATTAACTATGTTTTTTCTCTATCCTATTGTGTTTTCCTCCCCCTCCCTTCCCCTCTTTACCCCCACTGTATGACAGGCGCCTTGCATGGCTGCCGCGTCATTGGATGCGCCTAACGTGCGCGTCCAATGTCAAGTCAAATTCCTCGTATGTTTACTTGTAAATATACTTGGCAATAAAGCTGATTCTGATTCTGATTCTGATCAGTAGGTCCTCCAAATTATTCAGTGCTTCCTCCAAAATTGAGCTGTCTTGGGAATATAGTTCAGAGTAGTGCTCTACCCACCTCTCCATCTGCTCCATTTGGTTTGTGATGGTAGTTCCAGTCTTGGTTTTTAGCAGCGCTGTCTTGCATTGAGTTGGCCCAATTGCTTTCTTGATCCCGTCGTACATTCCATGTATATCTCCTGTGTCAGCTGCCATTTGGATACTCTCACAGAGTTTCAACCAGTAATCGTTTGTGCAGCGTCTGGCTGTCCATTGAGTCTTGCTCCTGGCTGCCTGCAGAGCTTCCTGTGATTTGCGGGTGGGGCGATCCTTGTATTTCATTAGAGCAGCTCTCTTTTCTGCGAGGACGGCGGCCAGCTCGCTGGAGTTCGCCTTGAACCAACCGGGTGTGTTTCCTCGTTTTTTACCAAATGTACGGAGAGCAACACTGTGGATGTGATCTCTGAGGGTGTTCCATCTCTCTGTGGCATCTGCTTCAGGTGAGATTGTGATGGACTTCTTGAGATTTTTGGTGAATTCGATGACTTTGTCTGGTTGTTGCGTCATCCTGGCATCAATGCGCTGTCTTCCAGGAGGTTTATTGTAATGCAGGGCCTTGGGAACAAGTCTGACCTTACAGCATACCAGTGAGTGATCTGTGTCGCAGTCAGCACTCTGGTATGAGCGGATGATCTGTACATTCCACAGATGGTGTTGACGTGTCAGTATCAGGTCCAGTTGGTGCCAATGCTTAGAGCGCGGGTGCATCCAAGAAACTTTATGCTGTTGCTTAAGCTGAAAGTAGGTGTTTGTTATGCAGAGTGCTTGGAGTGAGCACAGTTCTAGCAGGCATTGTCCATTTTCATTCATCTTACCGGTTCCATGCTTCCCCATACATGTTGGCCAGGATCCTGAGTCAACACCCACTCTAGCGTTGAAATCTCCCAATAAGATCAGGTGTTCTCTGGAAGGTATCTCTTGTATCATCGATGAAAGCTGGTTGTAGAATTCATCTTTCATGTCCTGCCTTGCCTGGAGTACAAGGTGGGCGTGTAGACACTGATTAGGTTGACCAGCCCGTCTGAGGTGTGCAGTCGAAGAGAGAGCATCCTTTCTGTTCCTCCCTCGGCAAGATCCACCATCTTCAGCAGAGAGTTTTTCGCTGCAAAGCCAACTCCATGCTCCCTTGTCTCTTTTGCACTCTTACCCTGCCAGTAAAAGGTATAATCACGTTCACGTAATGAGCCTCTTCCTGGTAGGCGTGTTTCTTGGAGTGTGGCGATGTCCACCTTGAGCTTCAGCAGTTTGTTGTTTATTACCGCTGTCTTGTGTGCATTCTCTATCTCTCAGTGATCGTTTGAGAAGCCCGGAAGTAGGGTTCTCACGTTCCAGCAGCTGAAATTGAGTGCTGTTTTTTTGTTATTTGATACTTTGTTTTTGTTTGGTGCAGAGTTTGCAGTCCATGATTCAGAACATAAGTATTCCTGAGCCCCACGCACCCAGTAGGGCGGACAGACTGTGGCGGAACAGCACCTAACTGGCTGGGGGCTGCTCAGCTTGAGGCGGGCTGTCCAGTGAGATACTATGACCTCTCCCACCATCGAAAACAACCCCTGGCGCCCAGCTCTACGCCAATTGAGCGGAGGCTTATAACCGGTGAACTGTTGTTTCCCGTGTTTTTCCATCACGTGACATGACGCTGGAGTGTCCTCTCCAGGGCGCAGGCCTGGGCAATGTGTATGGAGGACTTGTGGTTGCCCATGCAGCAGGTCCCTCCTCTCCACAACACCGGTAGGGTCCAAGGGAAAGGCAAAGGCCAGTACTGCTTGGTATTGGTGTGTCACAGGAGTTGCCAGATTGAGGTTGAGCACAACGTCAAACTGCCTTCGGGACTCCAACTCCGGATTTCTCCTCAGGGTTATCTCCCCAAGCCCTTCCCATATTGGGTCTTGCCACAAAGCAGTGGAGGTTTGAGATCAGAGTTTTCCTTCTCCTAGATGGGTTGCCTCCTCGACTAATGAGTCCCATCTACCCGAAGCACTGGTTTTGGGGTGCCAGTAATTCACCCTCGCCCCTTCTCCTGTCAGTAGTAACGGTTCCATAGGGTGTATGCCATACAAGAAGGCCAGGAGTTGGGCTTGGCTGTCAGAGACGCGTGCCATAGGGGCATTTTGTAGAAAGTAGGAGCTTATCCCCACTCCCACCCCTGGCTTAACAGCTTTCGGAACCATTAACAGAAAATCCAGATGCTAATATGGCCAAGAATTCCTCCATATACTGGTACTATCACTGAAGTGTGCAGTGTCTTCTGCACTTGCACATCCAACAATACAGTCTTCAGTGAATAAAATAATTGTTTTTGGTTACTTTTTCTTAAAAATGAGCCATTATTTTCAAAGTCACTGGTTTCAACAGTACAATGGTTTGTACTGATGACTTTTTTTCCCACCGGTGTGTTAACAGACAAAATAGAAAATCATGATGCAAACAAATAAGTCACTAAATTGTTTATTACAATCAACAAGCAGCAAGCAGCAAATTCCAGATTATTTAGAATGTGCAAAATTCAAACTGTAAAAAAAAAAATTAGAATGGGTCACACATGCTGGCCATACTGCCTCACTGAGAAGCAACGGGATGTGCCGCTCAAGCTGGACCCGGTTCAGCAGATCTTCAGCCTGCATCTCTGTAAATAGTGACGCAAGGTCTGGTTTGGGGTGGATCGTTTTCCTCTTGCCTAGACAAAAGACAGAAAAGGGTGGTGGTTAATTAAAGCAAGTTTAAAACATATTTGGGAAATAAACTTGTTGCTAAAAGCCAGTGGTGGAATGTGACAATAAAGTACTTGTTGTATTTAACCACAATTTTCATGTAGCTGCACTTCAGTAAAGTAGATTTTACAAGGGCTGAGTTATGTTTAAAATCATTTGTTTTTACTGTGGCCTCAGCAAACAGAATGAGTTGATACCTTCAGTTGAATGGAATCTAGTACTTTAACTGAGGGTGCGCATCCCCAAGTATGGAGTCGCTCAGTCAAAATATGTAATCTTTATCAATAAAAGTTTAGCCACCAAAGTGCAAGAGACACTATTATGAATATAACTCACAAAGGATCACAGAAGTGATCTGACAAAAAAAAATAAATAAATAAACAAGCGGTTTATTTTACAGTGGCTAATATTGGATGTGCCAGTCATTTTCAATTATTCTGTAATTAATATTCACACAATCAAATAAATCTCCGTTCAGTCCCTTTCATATTAAGTGGAAATTGTGCGACTTTAATTTTGCCACTTTACCTATACTTTAACTTAAAAAACAAAGGATTTGAGTACTTTGTCCACCACTACTAAAAAAATATTGGGATGTGCAACTTACCAGTCATAACAGCTAACTGTTGCCAATGTCACAGCAGATCCTGGCCGAACTCTAGAACGAAAATACTCACAACTTAGGTACATGCACAGCACAAAAGGGCAACATGTAAAAAACCACCTTTTTCACCAGGATTACAGCTAGCTTATTTCATCAGATGTTGTCAACACATGCGCAAAATACAAGGAGAGCACGGAGTTAGCGTTGACGGCTAACTAGCTAGCTCATCTGCACACAAGCAACAACACTGCTGTCTACTCAAAGTGAACTTTCCACTGCTGGGACAAATAATGTAAAAGATACATAATATCACATCATATCACATCACTCACCATCCTCTATATCCTAATATCATGGCTTTCAACTGCTGAAGTTGGGTGCTCCACAGCCCTAAATTCATTTCGGGTGGCTCCGTTGAGTTCCCTCTGGATTCTCTCATCAGCTGAAAGGCAGAGAAAACTCTGCTGGACCGCGGTGTTGATTTCTGCGGGTCTGATTTCTGTGAAGCTGTTCTATCGTTGTTTATAATGATGCTTGCTTGCTGGCTCACGGACGAATCTTTGCAAATGGCAGCTTGAGATTCTGTAATTCATTCAGCCTCAAACGTCGCTCTCATGACATTTTGCTCGGACCAATCAGTGACCTGCAATGTTTTTACGTCACATTTTCAGGTCGGTACAGCACACTTAGAGCCACTCTCCAGCAGGTCCGAAAAATAGGGTTGTAACCGTTACAGTCCCTAATGGAAAAGCCTACAAAGCGTACCGTACCGAACCGAACTGGGACAAACTGGCACTAGTGGAAAAGGGCCATTAGTTACTTTGACCTGGACACGCTTTGAAAAGATGATGTAAGCTCCGTCCATCTGTGTTTGTAGTTTTTTTTTTAATTTACGTATTTTCATAACCTTATTATACCTTAACAGTCAGACAACCTACACCGTTATTTACATGGAAAATTATCTTTTAAACTGACAAACATCATATGTGTAACTCATGGCAAAATTTGATCAGGATCAAAAGATAATTTCACTCTTACCTTTCATTTCAATGGAGAATTTTTCTGATTTAAGGTCGCATATGGAGAAGTGGGGGGTGGGGGTGACTTAAGCTCTATTCTGGAGAGCAGGGGTGGACAATATGGCTTAAAAATGACATCACGATATTTCTGTGAATTTTCATGATCACGATATTTCTGCCATATTACAGAAAACAGGGGTTTTCAGGGGTTTCTGTCATGAGGCCAAGCGCAGGTTGTAAAGAACTGAGGTCCACACGAATAGTGGTTTCAACAAAGTTCTCTTTTAACAACTAGGAGCGGGAAACATTAACAGGCGGCAACATCAACACATCGCCATTTTCATATCATATCACTCGGTGAAGGTCAACTCTGACCTGTGACGTCACCACAGTCTTAAAGACACAGCACACACAATTATCACATTATATGACATCTCCCCCTTTTTTAGTTTTTTTTTTTCTTCAGAACAAAACAATTTTCAGTTCAAACATTTTTTCATTTCCATTTCACCCTTCCCCACAGCCCATGGCTTAATCATTGAACCAAATATAACCACACTCATCACAGTGAACACGTGAATTTCTCTCGTTTTCATTTTTTTTTTCTCTACAAATCTAGTCTTTGCACAGGTTTAATCATTCTACCAGACCGGGTAAACAACAGTCCTTGCTTTGGGTCTGGCGGTTTGACACTGGATTCTGGTAAAATAGTGTCAGCAGCAGCTGCAGTTTCAGGCTGCTGATCGACAATCTCTGGCTGTAGGTCATTTGGAGCTGAAGAGGGTATCTCTCTGGCTGTTTCAGGATCATGTTGCAAGTGACGGCGGTTGCGTCGCAAAGTTGCTCCCTGGGGTGTTTCAATAAGAAAGGAGCGAGGTGTGCTGCTTTCTCCTGTGACAACAGCGGGTGTTTTCCAGGATTTCTGATGGTCCAGCTTTGTGAGGACTGAATCTCCTGGCTTCAACGAAGATAGGGGTTTAGCTCCATGGCGCTGATTAAAGTAGAATGCTTGTTTCTGTTTCTCCATTGCATCCTTGTTCCTGACGACTTCCAGATCAGGCCATCGGGGCTGAAGATTCACTTCCAGTGTAGGAAGAGTTGTTTTGATCTTTCGACCCATAAGTAGCTCTGCAGGACTCACACCTGTGGTGGTACAGGGCGTTGATCGAAAGCACATGAGGGCGAGCAAAGGATCTTGCTGCTTTAAGATTCTTTTTGCTGTTTGAACTCCCCTCTCTGCATGTCCGTTTCCTTGGGGGTTGTGTGGACTTGAGGTGATGTGCAAAAAGTCAAACTCCCTTGCAAACTTTTTAAATTCTTGGCATGAGAATTGAGGCCCATTGTCAGATACAACCACATCTGGACAACCAAACCTCGCGAACACTGCCTTCAGCTTTAAGATCATCTGAGAAGCAGTGGTTACTGGCAGATGAAGTATCTCGAGGAACCGAGAGAAATAGTCTGACACAACAAGGTAAGTGTGCTTGTTATGCTCACACAGGTCAACAGCAAGTCTCTTCCAGGGTCGATCAGGTAGAGGGGTTGACAAGAGAGGCTCTTTTCGCTGAGCTGGTCTCATCTCACGACACACCTGACAGGACTGGACTTTGTGTTTGATTTCAGATGAGATGCCAGGCCACCACACAGATGTGCAGGCCCGCTCTCTGCATTTTGTCAGACCTTGATGTCCATCATGTATTCGATCCAAGATGTCTGCTCTGAGCACATCCGGAATCAACATGCGGCTTCCTCTGGTGATAATTCCATCGCATTCAGACAGTTCATTTTTAATGGGAAAATAGTCTCTGATAGCTGCTGGGACATTGCCTATGTATTCTGGCCATCCTGACTTGATGTACCGCAACACCAACTGTAGGTTACAGTCAGCTGCTGTAGCGGTCTTTATAGTGTCTATTTTATGTGTAGTAGCTGGCAAGTTATCAATAACTGCTGCTATGTAGCACGCTACATCAGAGTGAGTATCAGTCTCGTTTTCTACGCACTGTAGTGGACTTCTTGAGAGTGTATCAGCTACTACCAAGGTCTTTCCCGGAGCATATTCGGCTGTCGGTTTGAACCTCATAAGTCTCATAAGTAGCCTTTGGCACCGTATTGGCACATTGTCCAGGTCCTTTTTGTTCATGAGAGGCACCAAGGGTTTGTGATCTGTGACCAACTTAAAATCTTCCAGACCACAGAGGTACTTCTCAAATCTCTCACATGCCCAGACACTCGCCAAACACTCCTTCTCTATCTGTGCATATCTAGTCTCGGCCTCTGACAGACGACGTGAGCAGTATGCCATAGGTTTCCAGTTTCCATCATGCAGTTGCAGTAGTACTCCACCTATACCATAGCTGCTGGCATCGGCTGATACGGCAGTAGGTCAATTCACATCATAGAATTTCAGAACTGGAGAAGTAGACAGAATGTCTTTGATGCGTTGAAATGCCTCCTGCTGAGAATGGTCCCACATCCACACTGACTTGGATTTCAACAGTTCATATAGTGGCTGGCCCACTGTCGACAGATTTGGGATATATTTCCCTAGGTAGTTAAACATGCCTAGGACACGCTTGAGGTCATGCACGTTCTGTGGTGGAGGGAGCTCGCGGATTGCCTTGACTTTATAAGGGTCGGGTCTCACGCTTGATTTGTCAATTTCTTGGCCCAAGAAGTGAAGCTTGTTTTGTCTAAACTTACATTTTTCTCTGTTCAGTTTAAGTCCGGCTGACTCGATCCTTTCCAGTACCTTGCTGAGACGCTGGTCGTGCTGTTCAGGAGTGTCGCCGTACACCAGTATGTCATCCATATAGATAGCCACGCCTTCCAGGCCGTTGAGGGTTTCTGTCATTTTGCGCTGAAAAATTTCAGGAGCGCTTGTGATCCCAAATGGAAGACGTTTGAATGCATATCTCCCAAAGGGTGTGATAAAGGTTGTTAATTTACTGCTTTCTGGATGGAGAGGAATCTGCCAAAACCCGGAGGCAGCATCCAATGATGTGAATGTGGTTGCTCCACTAAGTTTTGCAGTGATTTCCTCTGCAGTAGGAAGAACATACCTCTCTCTTCGTACAGCTTCATTTAACCTCTTTAAATCGACACAGATCCGCACTTTTCCATTTTTCCATGGGACTGGCACCATTGGCGCGCACCAATCTGTAGGATCAATCACAGCTTCAATCACATTATTCTCCTCCATACGCTGCAATTCCTCTTTAACTGTCATGACCTGAACTATCTTTTCTCTGCGTTCAGGTTGTCCAGTTCGCTCCTGCTCCGGGGTAGTCCGTGCCGGGTCTTCCATGGCCCGCTCTTTGACAGCGCCCAGCTGATTGCCAGCTGTCTAGTTCAGCTGCGCTGGGACAGCTGTCTCCTATTCCCAAATCATCTCCCCCATTTAAGCAAGCAGCCGAGAGTTACTCGTCGCTGCGACCTCGCTATGGGAAGACGTTCCTTGTGTTCCCACGACTGTTAGCTCCTACGTCTAGCTTCAGTCCGCCGTTACCTCGGCGCTTCACCCAAAGTAAGTGTTGCGACTCGGCGTGTATTTTTCCCTCGCCGCCTCTCTAGCCTTTCTCCCTGGGTGGTTTGTTTCCCTTAGTTCTGTGTGTGTTTTAGCCCCACGTGGCTCTTTACTTTTCTGTTCGTTATTTTGTGTAGTGTGTGCTTTGTCAATAAACTACGCTAACTCACTGGTCGCCCTCGTATCTCCTTTCCTGGCTCGTGAGAGCCAGAGTTATGACAGTAGGTCGCAGCCCTAGTGAGACGGCCGCGACCGTGAGTTGGCTGTAAGGACTCAACGCCTTTTTTCCTCTTCCTCTGGGTACGGGCGAGCCAGTATCATGTCTCCTTCCAAGGGACTCATGCGGCACCCAGGCCACGATCTCTCGGAGACTCTGGACCTTGTGGACGGAACGTTATTCACCACGGACCTCTACGATGCCCCCAGCGAGATACGCTGGCGCCTGGAGCTCGCCGAGGGTATGCTTAACTACTTTTCTCACTACTTCCTTCTCCCCGAGGTTAAGGCAAGGAGGGCAGACATCTCTGTGGCCTGGGAGAGGCTCCGTAGGCTGGAGGAGAACTCCGGCAGGAAGCCGAGGACAGAACGCCTTCGCTCCTCGCTTCGGAATCCCGCTCCTGCCGCCGATCCAGTCCAGGAGTTCGCCTCACCCAGGGGTGATCCCCAGGATAGAGTGACGTCAACCGGGTTTCCCCCGGAGAAGATGAGAATGACAGCGATGCGCATTGCGGATCGAGTGGCAGCCGCTTCTTCCGCCGCCGTTCCCCCCGTAGCCATGAAGAACGTGATTGCAGCGGTCAGGCTGGTCGAGAAGAACCCGGAGCTGAACGATTATCCGGAATACGCTGACCTGTTGGCTTCGCTCATCGCACAGGAGCGGCGTTTTCCCGACCTCACGTTCAGAAGACGTCGCTCCCAAATTCCCCACTCATCTCAGCGAGAGTCCCGTCCGGATCCCGCTCCAGGAAACCACACGAATTCCGCCTCCCAGCCTGCTGTTGCTCCCGTGTCTCGCCGAAGAAGTGAATCAGCTGCTCCCGCTCCTGGGCCCGCTCTCCCCGCTGTCCCGTCAGCTTCGGGCCCCCAGCTCTCCTCAGCTGTTTCACCCCCCTCTTCGTCATTCACTCCGGCCGCTGGGAGAAGCGCAAATTCATCTCCAGGTGTTCCAGGTCCCGATCCGGTGCGGGTAGCACCGCCTCATCTGTCCGGGGGGTTCCCCACTTCTATCCGGTTGGGAGAAGAGAGACTCGAGTCCCTTGTAGCGGGTTCCACCGGCCCTCCGGGAATCAGGCAAGTGTCCTTTCATTCTCCTCCCATTATGAGTGAATTGCCTTGTTTGATTCCTGGGGGAGGAGTTCAGGGTTCACAGTCCCCTGAGCTCTCTCCTCCCGCTGCAAAAACTGAATATGAACCTGCGTCCTCTGTGTCTCTTCCCCTTGAGTGTGCCCCGGTGCCAGGTGTACACCGCTGCGCGAGGAGGAGGCGGCCTGCGGCCCTGGAGGGTTTTGCCCCAGCCCCACAGCCACGTTATGGGCAGAGGAGAAGGTCGAACTGCCTGTTGGAGCCGGCGCCGACGATTAAGCGTCCCCGGGTCTCCACGGAGGAATGGTTCGGCCCAGCAGAGTCCAGATCTCCTGCCCCCACGCCAGGTGGGCTGTCGACGCGGTCTTCGGCATTTGGAGGTCGTTTGACTGTGGAAACCATCATGCCGGCTGCGGAGCCATTCGCAGTCGAGTTGGAGCCGGAGGACGGAGTCCTGCATGCTGAGCCCGGAGCATCGAAGTCCTGGATGGCGGTAGAACCCGAGATCAGGCAAGTGCTCTATTTTGTTTCTCTCTTCTCTATTCTGGAGCATTATTGCCTGTCTCTCGGGGGGGCGGGCCGGGTGCAGCCGTCTGCTGCGCTCGAGCCTGTTCCGCCGGGCTCTGCCGCTGCCGGTGATCCTGATCCCGGTTCCTTTTGTCCCTCTGAGCCTCTCCCCAGGGTCACCGGAGACGAACCTGCTCTGGGTGCCATCTCGGAGGTTCCGGTTCCCTGCACGGTGTTCGCCTCAGATGCTGCGCCCGGGAGTGCTGTCTCGGTCCAGCTGGAGTCCACTGGGAGTGTTTCGCCGGTCCAGCTGGGGTCCACCGGGAGTGTTTCGCCGGTCCAGCTGGAGTCCACCGGGAGTGCTGTCTCGGTCCAGCTGGGGTCCACCGGGAGTGCTGTCTCGGTCCAGCTGGGGTCCACCGGGAGTGCTGTCTCGGTCCAGCTGGGGTCCACCGGGAGTGTTTCGCCGGTCCAGCTGGGGTCCACCGGGAGTGTTTCGCCGGCCCGATCGGGGTCCACCGGGAGTGTTTCGCCGGCCCGATCGGGGTCCACCGGGAGTGTTTCGCCGGCCCGATCGGGGTCCACCGGGGGTGCTGCGCCGGCCCGATCGGGGTCCACCGGGGGTGCTGCGCCGGCCCGATCGGGGTCCACCGGGGGTGCTGCGCCGGTCCGGGTAACGGTTAGTGTGGGAGCTGGAGGATTGTGTTCGCCTGATGTCTGGCTGACTTCGTCCCTTGCCTCCATCATTTCTCCTCCTGCCGCTGTTGGGGTTCCTCTCGCCCGGGCCAGTTTCCCCCTACCCTTGTTGCCATTAGATGGCAGGCTAACTTTGCCCCTGGCCTCCATCTCTTCTCCCCCTACTACTGTGGGGGTTTTTCTCACCTGGGTCAGTTTCCTCCTGCCTTTTCCCTCAGGGAGGGAGCTGCACCAAGACCTCTCCCTCAGCTCTCCGTGGTCTGAGGTCACGGGACGACCGCCTGGGAAGCCATCTGGCTGGTTCGGTGATCTGGGTCGGCCTCCAGAGAAACTGTGTCTCCTAGCCTGGGACTCGGGTAGGCCACCCGAACTGGTGTTGTGGTTCCTGGCCTGGTGGAGTTCGGGCCGCCCGCCGGACAAGCTGTCATCGCCTGCCCCGCTCCACCTGCTGACGTCCTGGAAGAATTGACTGACTGTTTGTTGCCTTGCGTTTGATTGTCCTCCCTAATTTAATACTTTTCAGGACATCAAAGAACTCTCTGCCCTAGAGTCCTTATTGTGGGGTTATCCCAGTTAAAATTTCCTTGGACTATTTTCTTTGTTTTATAATCCCAGTATGATCCTATTCTAATTTCTCCTTAAGTAGCATTTGCTTCACATTGCCTGGCCTCATTCCGAGTAGTCTTGTTTTCCTGTATTTATATCCTCCTCCAGACTGTTTAGTGACACTTTTGTGCTAATACGTGTTTGAGGAGTTGTTCCTTTTGTATTTTTATCTTCATGCCAATTTGCAGTTCCAGGCTCTATTTTTGGATCTTATGCCCGGTTTGCATCCTTTGTATATTCTGTTTTGGTCGGGGTTTACTTGTGTAAGTCTATTTTTTCAGAGTTTTGTAGTTTTTGGCCTTCGGGACATGAGTTTTTTTTTTTTTATTGTCCTCACCCTAAGTTATTGTGAACTTTTTCCATGACTGTGTCGCTATGTTTCTGCATTTTGGTTCTTGTCGTTTCTCCCCACCTCCTGTGGTCACCTGCACAGACCGTCTGGCCTCTGCAGGGGAGGGGGTGATGGTTTTTTTGGGGGGGGGGGTTAAGATTATTATGGTATCTGACCCTATACTGTATCTAGGTTTTTTTTTTTTTCTTCCCTGCCTCCTTTTTCTGGTCCCTCCCTTTCTCCCAGATCTGGCCCCCACCGCCCTCCCTGGTCTTCCCTCGGGGGGGGGGGGGGGGGTTAGGCCGCTCCAGGAGGCGCGGCTCGGGGGAGGAGTACTGTCACGACCTGAACTATCTTTTCTCTGCGTTCAGGTTGTCCAGTTCGCTCCTGCTCCGGGGTAGTCCGTGCCGGGTCTTCCATGGCCCGCTCTTTGACAGCGCCCAGCTGATTGCCAGCTGTCTAGTTCAGCTGCGCTGGGACAGCTGTCTCCTATTCCCAAATCATCTCCCCCATTTAAGCAAGCAGCCGAGAGTTACTCGTCGCTGCGACCTCGCTATGGGAAGACGTTCCTTGTGTTCCCACGACTGTTAGCTCCTACGTCTAGCTTCAGTCCGCCGTTACCTCGGCGCTTCACCCAAAGTAAGTGTTGCGACTCGGCGTGTATTTTTCCCTCGCCGCCTCTCTAGCCTTTCTCCCTGGGTGGTATGTTTCCCTTAGTTCTGTGTGTGTTTTAGCCCCACGTGGCTCTTTACTTTTCTGTTCGTTATTTTGTGTAGTGTGTGCTTTGTTAATAAACTACGCTAACTCACTGGTCGCCCTCGTATCTCCTTTCCTGGCTCGTGAGAGCCAGAGTTATGACATTAACCTTCTGCAAAAGTGGCAAAGGAACACGACAGGCAGTGTGCACTGTGTATGGCTGAGCATTCTCTTTTAACAGGATTTTAACTGGTTCTGTTTTAAGTGTTCCATGCTCACCAAATGCTTTGTGAACTTCTTCGACACGCTTCACAAACCCCATCGACATTGCTGTGTCTCTGCCCAGCAAATTGTTTGCATTATTGCCACTGATGACATACACAGGAAAAGTATATGGCTTTTCTTTGTATTCTGTGAAGGCTTGAAATTTCCCTATACAGTCCAATTGACCACCCGGGCTGCACAGTGTGACATTAGATGGCTCTAATTCCTTCTTAGGAACTAGTTCGTTAAATGTCTTTTGTCCCATAATGTTTGCATCTGCACCCGTATCAATTTTAAAATTGACTGGTGTTGTTCCAATTGTAAGCTGTATGGTCCATGGGTCATCATTTCTGTCTGTTTTTGTGACTGCGCCCAAAAAAAATGGTGTCTGGGAAACTGTCTCTTCAGTGACTTCTCTGACTGATTTACTGTGACATTTCTTTTCCCAGTGACCCACCTTTTTACACTTGTTGCATGTTGACTTCATGGCTGGGCACTTTTCAGGATCTCTGTGTTTTAATTTTCCACATCTTCCACACCATGAGTCTTTTTGCTCTCCACTTTTTTTCTTCTTTGGTTTAAATGGAGATCTTCCTCTGCCTGCTGCTTTTCCCTGGATCTCCTGCACCGTGGCGTGTGCCTCCCCCTGCTGGTGAACCTGGAGGACAACCTCCTCGGACTGGCGAACTGTTTGAATAGTTTGGGCAAGCGTTAGATCAGCCATCATCTGCAGTTTACGTGACAGCTCTTTATCGAGGATGCCCACAACAATTCGGTCACAGATATGTTCATCTCTCTTTACACCAAAGTCACAGTGTTCTGACATTTCAAAAAGGGCTCTGATAAACATTTCCACTTTCTCACCAGGCCGCTGCAGCCTCTGGTGAAAACAAGCACGCTCATGGATCACGTTCCGTTTAGGACAGAAGTACTCGTCGTATTTTCCTAACACAACGTCAAACTTCTTTTGATCCGTTTCCTCAGAAAATGAGAATGATTTGAAGATGTTTTCAGCTTTGGGGCCCATGGCGTAAATCAGTGAACTGACCTGAATTTCGCCATCCTCTTTACTCAGTTTTGTAGCCGTCCGGAAACGCAGAAAGCGCTCTTTCCAGCCCGCCCATTCATTTGGACGATGAAAAGGAAAACTTTCCGGGGGATTAAACTTGGCCATCTTACTGAAGCAGAGCGTCCGTCAAGCACTTCTGACACCATGTAAAGAACTGAGGTCCACACAAATAGTGGTTTCAACAAAGTTCTCTTTTAACAACTAGGAGCGGGAAACATTAACAGGCGGCAACATCAACACATCGCCATTTTCATATCATATCACTCGGTGAAGGTCAACTCTGACCTGTGACGTCACCACAGTCTTAAAGACACAGCACACACAATTATCACATTATATGACACAGGTCTGTACCGTGCTCGGGTCTTATGGTTATTTTCCTTTTTCTGTTTCTGTATTTAGTCCTGATTTTCTCTCATCATTGTTTGTGCTTTTATTTTGACAGCGAAGTGACAGGACGTCCGCCTGTCAAATCTGTTCACGGCCTGTCACAGCTGTTTTATGCCACTGATTACGTTTTCACTCGTGCTTCCACACCTGTCTGTCATTTTTTGTTTCTGCTCTTGTATTATTTAAGTTCGCTGGCGAGGGTTATTCCTCGCTGCGACCTAGTCATGCGCTGACTGAGATCCCCATCCCTGATCTCAGTCTTTCCTCTGCTTAAGGTTTTTCATTGTCTGTTTCATGTAAGTTACCTTTCATGGTTTTTCTCAGTATTTGTATTTTTTTGTTATCACCCCTCCTGATCTTGTATTTAGTTTTTTGTAATCCACCCTTTGTGGCAAGTATTTGTGTTCTTCATTATTTAATAAATAAGCAAACTCATTGCAGGCGAGTGGTGCCTTATTTCTGCCTCAAAAGGGCAAATTATGACAGTAGGTCGCAGCCCTTAGGTGGCAGCGGCAGTGAGTTTGCCTTTTTTTTCCTTTTTTCTGCTTTTTCCTTTGTTCACTCACCTTTTTCATGGCTGGACTGAGTGGGCATCAGCATGTTCCCAGCACACTGAAGGAGGAAGGCAGCCGGGAGTCCCAGTATGGATGGGCACTGGGCATCTGAGTTTATCCGGGGCCATGTTGCTGAAGCTCTCACCTCCTGCAGCCCGAAGAAGGTTCTGGAGAGTGTGGTAGCAGCAGTTGGGATCATGGAGGCGCATCCCAGTTTGGGAAATTATCCCAAGTTCGCCGAGCTGCTGGCCACCATCTCCGCTTTCCAACAGCGATTTCCAGGGTTGGCAGTTGGATCGTCACCGGCCTGAAGACGCCATCTCCCGGCGCAGAGCTCTACTCCTCCCCATGTCACGGCTGCACCGAAGCGGATGGAGGAGAGTTACCGGGTCCGGTCGCCGCCACTTCCCCACCATTACCCAGCCACGGGTCGCAGGAGGAACTCCTCCGTCTCTCAGCCAGCAGGACAATTTTTGCCACGTCAGAGAGGAACTTCAGCAGCTTCAGCCTTTTGGGTCTCCTCACGGGTTGTCTCATCAGCTCCCAATCCCGGGGTCGTCGCAGCTGTTTCCCCCCTCCTCCATGGGGCCTTCTCCGACTGCTGGGAGATCAGCTGGTTCTCCCTCGGCTCCGCCAGTCAACGTGTCTGCAGGGGCGGCTCCTCCATTTTTTTCCAGAGGGGCCCACGATGACTGCATTCACGGAAAAGGAAGAAGCTGGGCTTGCTGCAGCAGGAACCACCATACCCTGGGAAAACAGGCAAGTGCTTTTTCACTCTATATCACAATCTGATGAATTACCTTGTCTGATTCTCGGGGGTGAATCTCAGTTTATGCAGTCCACTGGGCCCTCATCACCTGCTGCAGACACAAAAATGTTACCTGCTCTCTCTGTGTCTCCTCCAATACCCCCCGAGTGTCCACCGGTTCCAGGATCAAGCCTCCGGACGGAGGAGGAGCCTGCAGCACTGAAAAACCTGGATCCAGCCCCGCAGCCACGGTACGGACAGAGGAGAAGGGCTGTCTGCAATCCGGAGCCTGAGCCAACGAAGAAGCACCCCTGGGCTTTACCCATGTAGAATTCAGCTCCAGCAGGAAGAGGATCTCCTGTCACCACGCCGGGTGAGCCACCTGAGTGGGTAACATTGTCAGGGGGTTCTGAGACTGCAGAGACCATCATGCCTGCTATTGGGGCCACCGCAGCAGAGTTCGAGTTGGACCTCCAGGGGCCCAGGCCCGAGACATCGCCATCCGGATCGACAGAGTCCTGGATGGCGGTGGAACTTGAGATCAGGAAAGTACTCTCTTTTGTTTTCATTATTTCAGTATTGGAGAAATCTTGTCTGGCTCTTGGTGGGGAAAGCTGGGTGCTGCCGTCAGCAGCATCTGAGCTCGCCTCGCTGGGTTCCACTGCCGCCGGTGACCCTGACCCTGTTTCTCTTCCTCTTTCATTCGAGTCTTCTCTCAGGGTCACCGAGAATCATCCAGCTACACCAGAGGTCTCCATGGGTTCTGGTCCGCCGTTTGAGGTCTTCATGGGTCCAGCTCCTCTGGCCGAGGTTGTCGTGGAGACACCGTCCCAGCCTGGGATCTCCGTGGGTGCTGCGCCCCAGCTTGAATCCCAGGTGGGTGCGGTGCTCCAGTGTGTGCCTGATGTGGGTGCTACGCTCCAGCCCAGGGGCCATCATGGGTGCAGCTACGCCTCAGTGTGGGGCCACCGAGGGTGCAGCTACGCCACAGTCCGGGGCCACCGAGGGTGCAGCTACACCTCAGTCCAGGACCACCAAGGGTACAGCTATGTCACAGTCCGGGGCCACCGAGGGTGCCCCATGCTGCTGTGGGTCCTTTGTTTTCATCCGGTTCCATCAGGGTTCCTCCTCTGCCATCTTCCTCTTCGGGCGCCCGTTGTCTGGGTCTGGAGGTCGGTGATGAGCACGGGTTCTGGTTGCCATCCCTAGAAAGAGGTGTGTGGCATTCCGCAACCCGGCGGTCTAGAGATGCGGGGAGACCACCCGAGCCTTCTCGGTTGCTTGGGTGGTTTCGGCACCGAGGAAGACCACCTGATGGACTTTGTCTACCTGGTTGGGGCTTCTGGAGACCTGGTAGGCCGCCCGACCTTTTCCACCTGATGGTTGGGTGGAGCCAGGACTCTGGAAGTCCACCAGAACAGTTTCTTTGTTTATCATGTATTACCTAGTTTTCTTGGTATTTTGTTCTGTTAGTATTTGGGTCATGTGGTCAGGTTGTCTTTGTTTTCTTGTCTCTCCCTCCAGGCCTGGATCCCCCCACCGCACTCCCGCACTTTTTGAGGTTACTTTTTGAGGTTACTTCTGTTTTTTTGTTGTTTTTTTTAGGGGGGGGAGCTCTCTCTTTCCTTTGATGTTGCTGCATGATGTCTGGGATCCACCCCTTAGGGTAGGGGCACTGTCATGAGGCCGAGCGTGGGTCTGTACCATGCTCAGGTCTTTTGGTTATTATCCTTTTTTCTGTTTATGTATTTAGTCCTGTCTTTCTGTCATCATTGTGCTTTTATTTTGACAGCGCTGTGACAGGATGTCCACCTGTCAAGTCTGTTCACATCCTGTCACAGCTGTTTTATGCCACTGATTACATTTTCACTCGTGCTTCTACACCTGTTTGTCATTTTTTGTTTCTGCTCTTGTATTATTTAAGTTCGCTGGCGAGGGTTATTCCTCGCTGCGACCTAGTCATGCGCTGACTGAGATCCCCATCCCTGATCTCAGTCTTTCCTCTGCTTAAGGTTTCATCGTCTGTTTCATGTAAGTTACCTTTCATGGTTTTTCTCAGTATTTGTATTTTTTCTATTATCACCCCTCATGGTCTCATATTTAGCTTTTGTTATCTGCCCCTTGTGGCAAGTATTTGTATTCTTCATTATTTAATAAATGCGCAAACTCAGTGCAGGCGAGTGGTGCCTTATTTCTGCCCTCAAGGGCCAATTATGACAGTTTCTTTCCTTTTAAATTTATGCTAAAAGGACAGTTTCACAGTCCAGCGTTATTTACCTTCAACATATTCAGGAAAAACAAAACAAAAACTCTTATTTCTCCAGTTTATAAACAGCAGCTCAGATTTAGTTTAAAATATTTTTGTTCTGTATCAAATATTACAAGAAAATAATATAAACCATTACATCTTAATTGCACAGAGATGCCAGGTTTTATGCCAAATCACTTTACCTGCATTGTAACTCTTGTTGCATGGACCTCTCCTGGGGCTTTTTTGGCTCTTGTCACACTGAGCGGATTTTTTTCCCCTCTTTGGGTGGTTGAATAAAATCAAGAAGAAGCAGCAAAAACAGAACGAAAATAAAGTGGTGTGAAAAAGTGTTTGCCCCCTTCCTGATTTCTCATTTTTTTGTCTGTTTGTCACACTTAAATGTTTCAGATCATCAAACAAATTTAAATATTAGACAAAGCTAACACAAGTAAACACAAAATGCAGTATTTAAATGAAGGTGTTTATTATTAAGGAAAAAAAATCCAAACCTACATGGCCCTGTGTGACAAAGTGATTGCCCCCTAAACCTAATAACTGGCTGGGCCACCCTTTGCTGCAACAACTGTAATCAAGCTTTTGCGATAACAGGCAATGAGTCTTTTGCAGCACTGTGGAGGAATGTTGGCCCACTCATCTTTGCAGAATTGTTGTAATTCAGCCGTATTGGAGGGTTTTCAAGCATGAACCACCTTGTTAAGGTCATGCCACAGCATCCCAATCGGATTCAGGTCAGGACTTTGACTAGGCCACTCCAAAGTCTTCATTTTGTTTTTCTTAAGTCATTCAGAGGTGGACTTGCTGCGTTTTCAATCATTATCCTGCTGCAGAACCCAAGTGCACTTCAGCTTGAAATCACAAACAGATGGCCAGACATTCTCCTTCAGGATTTTTTGGTAGACAGCAGAATTCATGGTTCCATTTACCACAGTAAGTCTTCCACGTCCTGAAGCAGCAAAACAGCCCCAGACCATCACACTACCACCACCATATTTTACTGTTGGTATGATGTGCCCTTTCTCAAATGCTGCGTTACTTTTATGCCGGATGTAATGGGACACACACCTGTTGTATAGTTCAATGTTATTTAAATACTCTTATTTGTGAGGTGTGGTGTAGCGACGCTCACTTCCATATCCGCCATTACACCGCTCCTATAAATATCAGCGGGCATGGGAGCTCGGCCTCTTTGCCGATGCCCCTGCCCGGTGGCTGTACATCGTGTGTTATGACCCCAATAAAGTTGAGTTCCATTGTGCAGCTGGCCTTGTCATTTACAAAGTATTTCCAGACACAACATTTTGGTGACGAGAATAAAAATGGAGGCGTGTGTTTCACTGCTTCGGCCTTTCCTGGAGCTCCTGGGTGAGCCACCTGTGCCTTGGCAAAGATGGTTTGCTGCCTTTCAAAACTACATCGCGGTGCTCGACCTTGGTGAGCTAGATAGACGGAGGGCATGTGTGCTTCTGGTGCATAATTTGGGGTTTGAGGGCCAGCGTATCCTGTGTACAGTTGGGGCTACCGCCTCGTATGAGGATGTGGTCAAGTTGCTGGCATGCCATTTCCACACCTCAGACAACGTCACCTTCCGGAGGATTTGGTTCCGACAACGACACCAGCGAGTGGGTGAGCCTGTCCGCCAGTTTGTCACCAACCTATGACAGTTGGCTAGCGAGTGTTGTTTTGGGACACTGGAGGAAGGAATGGTACGTGACCAGCTGGCGGACACACAACCAGCAATGCTTTGCAAGCTAAGTTGCTTTCGGCGCTGAGTGACCTGACGTTAGCTGAGGCTGTCAAGCTAGCTCTCGAGGTGGAGACCGCGGACAAGCTAGCTTCAGAGCTTAAGTGTCACCAATCACGACAGCTGGGACCTGCTGCCACAGCATTAATAGCGGACCCTGACAGCGAGGATAGCGGGGCCAACGACAGCACGGAAACCTACGCCATCACCCTGAGGTCTGCCCCGAGAAAGCCTGTGTGTGTGGACTGTGGGTCTGTGAAGCACCGATACAAGGCTAGGGAATGCCCAACTAGAGGGAAGCGCTGTGGCATGTGTGGAGACTTGAACCATTTTGCCAGGGTGTGTCATGTGTCCAAGCCAGAGAGCCCACGGGGAATAACAACTGCGCCCGCCCCGATAATTGTCCATGCGGTGTCCCCAAGTACCAATGGGTTCAAGTACTGTATGGTGACGCTGGATGATGAGGAGGTGCCGCTGCTGATTGACACGGGAGCGGAGAGATCATGATTGAATTGGGCCATGGTTTGGAAATTTTCCCCTACTACAGAATAAGAGATGACCCAGCACCGCTCTATGGTTATGGAGGTGGCAGACTGCTCATGGTTGGAATGCTGGAGTTGATGGCTCAGTACAAGTCAGCAGTGATGCCTAACTGCACATTCCACGTGACGGCCCGAGGTGACAACATTGTGGGCTGTGACCTGTTTTATGGACTGGGGTTCACCATTAGAAACGACGCTGGGAAGGAGTGGACTGGTTGTGGCCGGCGGAACCGTCGGGTTCCGGTGGCAGAGGACAACACGGAGTGGGGGAAGGATTTGTCTTGCACCACGGCGGTCAAGCAGGACCAGCCTCACTCAGGTTCGACACAGGAGGGTCTCAGCATTGGCGCTTGGAATACTTTGGACGAAGGTACCGAGCATGACGACAAGGCGCCTGTGTCGACGAGTGACACCGACGAGCAAAGCACAGTTTTCTCCAGAGCATGGCCACAGTGGACCGCAGAATCTGGAGCTTTAACGGCTACCACTGCAGCAGCTTTACAAGGAGTCAGGGCCAGACCAACAGGCACTGGACCGAGTGCCGATCAGCAACACTGCAGGCCGAGCAAAGCTCCCCTGAGAGTTATAGACTGAGTTTGGGTTTGTGGGGAGGGACACCCATGGTGAATACGGGCCAAACGACAGCCTGAGAATCACCAGGGACAGCTGCACATCATGGCTAAACGGGGCGCAGCCCACTTTCAACTGTCTGATGGTTCATTGAGGCACGCCAATGAGCTGCAGCATGCCCGGGAGGAGGTTTCGGATGGTGGGTCCGGACAAAAGGAGTGGCTGATGGCGGAGAAGACAAGGCGCATCACCATCTACATGATCAGCTGTGACCCCGGAGGCATGCCGCCTCCAGGGGTAGACTTACTGAGAGACTGTCCAGGGCCCCCACAGGCCAGTTCCAATACTGTTTCGCCCAGTGGAGTGTGAGTTTATATATATAGAACAGAGATAAACAAGTTCTGATAGTGTGGTTATTTGCAGGTGTTTAGAAGAAAAATAATAATAATGAAAAAAGTTTCAATGTTTATATGTTTGTGCATGTGTGAAAAAATAACAGAGTTCTAATGTTCATACGGTTGTGTATTGTTCTGGGATTATTTTGTGTGTTTTATTTAGTTTAGGAACACGGCAGCAATTTTAGTTTATGTATGGACTTTATTTACTTTAGATGGAAGAATAACCCACCTTGCCATGTGGTGTAGGACGGTAGTCCATCTGCCCCCCTAGCTTAGGTTTGTTGTGTGGATGTGATACAGTAGACCTTTAGTGTTTTCAGTTTTAGTTTTCTTAGTGCATGATTCAGGTCATAAATTGGGGAGGGTCTCAATTGTGTGTGTGTTTTGGACTTTTCTATGGGGGAGGGGAATGTTGTATAGTTCAATGTTATTTAAATGCTCTTATTTGTGAGGTGCAGTGTAGCGGCGCCCACTTCCGTTTCCACTACTGCACCGCTCCTATAAATATCAGCGGGCATGGGAGCTCGGCCTCCTTGCCACACAGCGGCTTCCTGTGGTAATGCATTGTCACTTCCTGTGTTGCTGGCTGTCTGTGGTTTGCTCTCCTCATTCTTCTGTGGATTTTGCCTTTAATTGTATTTTAATCACTTTTTTCCATCTACCGTTAGTTCTCATTTCTGTTTATCAAGCAGTCAGTGTCATCTAATCACCCTCTTTAGCCTTCTGTTCACCTTTCATTGGTGTTTTTGTTAGCTTCGGGTTAGCCCCTAGCTATGGCTACTAGCTTTCCTTCCCCTTCTCCTCTGGTGTGCACTCTCTGTCAGATGTTTAGCTACACCTCTGCCTCTTTTAGTGATAACGGTAAATGTAATAAATGTTGTCATTTTGAGGCGCTCAAGGCGAGGTTGTCTGATTTGAAATCCCGGCTCCGCTGCATTGAAACACCGTCTGCGCCAGTTAATAACGATGGACATCCCCTAGCTGCAGCGGAGCTCCCTAGCATAGGGCAGCCTGCTAGCGGTCCTCCGGTCCTCCTCAGCAGCGAGGAGACTGGGTGGGTGACGGTGAGAAGGAAGCCTAGTTGCAAATCCCTGGTACACCACCAACCTGTTCATGTTTCTAATCGCTTTCCCCCGCTCAGCGACACACCCGCTGAGGAATAAACTCTGATCATTGGCGACTCTGTAGTCAGAAACGTGAACCTAGAGACTCCAGCGGCCATAGTCAAATGCATTCCTGGGGCCAGAGCAGGCGACATCGAGTCAAATTTGAAAATGCTGGCTAAAAGTAACTGTAAATACTCCACAATTATTATCCACTCCGGCATTAACGACATCCGACTCCGGCAGTTGGAAGTCTCAAAGCTTAATGTGGAATCGGTGTGTGACAATGTCTGCCTCTGTAGTATTCTCTGGGCCCCTCCCCAGTCTGATCAGTGATGACATGTTTAGCCGCTTGTCATCCTTCAACCGCTGGCTGTCTGTGTGGTGTCCTGCAAATGACGTGGGCTACATAGACAATTGGAGCTCATTTTGGGGAAAACCTGGTCTTATTAGACGAGACGCCGTCCATCCCACTTTGGATGGTGCGTCTCATTTATCTAACAATCTGGCATTATTTTCATCCAAATTTCCAAAACCTTGACAACTCAGAGTTGGGACCAGGAAGCAGAGTCGCAGTCTTACATGCCTCTCTGCAGCTCCTCTTCATCCGCCACCCCTCTATTTAGCCCCTGTCTTCCCCATCAGAGAATCATTGTCTGCTCCCTCGAAAGTAAATAAAAATATAATGTATAAGCATCCCAAAGTGATTAAACAAAAAGTTTGTAAAACTCAAATTAAACTTGAAGCCTCTAAATTGAATGATTTGGCCTCTGTTCCTCCTCATAATTTAAAAATTAAATGTGGTTTATTAAATATTAGGTCTCTAACTCCCAAGTCTCTGTTAGTCCATGATCTGTTAATTGATCATCAGATTGATTTAATGTCCCTTACAGAGACTTGGTTAGGACAAGAGGATTATGTTGGTTTAAGTGAATCAACTCCCTCTGGTTATTTAAACTATCAAAATCCCAGAAGTTCTGGTCGTGGAGGAGGAGTAGCAACAATTTACCATTCCAAATTACTAGTTAATGTACAGCAAAAAACATGTTATAATTCCTTTGAGGGCCTGGTCCTCAGTATTGGGCATTTTAGCAATTTTAAGCTAAACCCAATTTTATTTGCCATAGTTTATCGTCCTCCATCAACCTGCTCAGAGTTTTTATCCGAATTTGCCGAATTCTTAGGTGATTTAGTGCTGAAATCAGACAGAATAATTATAGTAGGGGACTTTGATATACATGTAGATGTAGATAGTGATTGCCTTAATTTGGCATTTAATTCAATATTAGACTCGATGGGGTTTTCTCAGAAAGTAGGAAATTCTACCCATTATCTCCACCATACATTGGACCTTGTTCTGACATATGGCATAAAAATAGAAAATCTGGTAGTGTCTCCTCATAACCCTGTACTGTCAGACCATTGTCTGTTAACCTTTGATTTTACTATTTCTGACTATTTGGCTCCTAAAGAAAAATATTACTACAGTAGATGCCTCTCAGATGATGTTGTTATCAAATTTATGCAGACTGTTTCCTCTATGCCATGTGTCAACACAACGGAAATAAGCTATAGACAGCTTGCTCCTTATGCAATTGATTGCATGGTAGATAGTGCTACAGCTTCTCTGCATCAGACTCTAGACCTGGTGGCCCCTTTAAAAAAGAAAAAGTCTAATCAGAGATTTCTAACTCCTTGGCTCAACACAGAAACTCATAGCTTTAAACAGAAGACTCGTCAATTAGAAAGAAAATGGCACTCCACTAATTTAGATGAAATCTATTTAGCTTGGAGAAATCGTCTTTTAATTTATAAAAAATCTCTTAGAAAAGCTAGAATGAGTTATTATTCTGCATTAATAGAAGAGAACAAGAATAATCCCAGGTTTCTTTTCAGCACTGTAGCCAGGCTGACAAAGAGTCAGGACTCTGTCAATCCTAGCATTCCCTTAGAGCTTACTAGTCAGGACTTTATGAACTTTTTCAATAATAAAATTTCATCCATCAGAGATAAAATCAATCAGATTCTTCCCACCGTTAACTTAAACACAGTAACTACTACAACTCCTTCAATTGACATCTGTTTGGATAAGTTTACTCCAATTGACTTTTTAGAGTTAGACAAAATAATTTCCTCATCCAAGCCTTCAACTTGTCTTTTAGACCCTATTCCTACCAGGTTATTTAAAGAAGTCTTCCCATTTATTGGTAGCTTTATTCTTCAAATAATCAATTCTTCATTAACTTTAGGCCATGTACTGTACCACAGGCTTTTAAAACGGCTGTAATTAAACCCTTACTCAAAAAGCCAACAGTGGATCCAGGAGTTTTAGCTAACTATAGACCAATCTCTAATCTCCCTCTCATTTCAAAAATCTTAGAAAGAGTTGTTGCTACACAATTACACAACTACACAATTTTTTTTTTTTTTTTTTTTTTTTTTTTTTTTTTTCTCTCGGCGCCACACGAGTCGGCTGCCTTTTGCAACAGCGGCTCGATTCCGAGTCTTTTTCCCTTCCTCTCTCTTTTGATCCGTCTTTTTTTTTCACCCCACTTATATCACGGACACACAGATCGTCCTAAATGTCTCCTGAGCCGGTGGACGGAGCCACTGTCTATAGCAGGATACGATACAGCAGAGAACAGCTGCTAGCATTCAACCGCCACCCGGTCCCATTGGAAAAACTCGACATACCGAGAGAACTGAGGCGAAAACGCCGCGGCTGCCGGGCTGGAGTAAGGCGGAGGACAAAAAATATAAGGTACAGACCCTCCCTTCCATCTGTTGTCATGGGAAATGTACGGTCGATACTGGGAAAGTTAGATGAGCTAGCGGCTATCTCCCGTTATGATAGCACATACCGGGAGTGCTCTCTCCTTTTGTTTACTGAGACGTGGCTAACTGAACTAGCAGCAGATGCTAACATTGAGCTGGAGGGTTTTCACATGATACGAGCTGACCGAACACCAGACAGTGGCAAGGCTAGGGGCGGTGGAGTGATCATGTATGTTAACAACAACTGGTGCAGACCGGGACATATCACTGTTAAACAACGACACTGCAGCAAAGACATTGAGTTGCTAGCTGTTAGCATGAGGCCTACATATCTCCCGAGAGAACACTCACACGTGATCTGCATTGTTGTTTATGCAAATCCGACGGCGAACGCTGGGACAGCACGTGACGTCATCCATTCAGTAACCAGCAGGCTGCAGACAGAACACCCAGATGCTCTTCTCCTCATCTCAGGCGATTTCAACCATGTTTCACTGTCTCCCATTCTACCCACGTTCACCCAGTATGTCACATGCCACACTAGAGACAATAAAACACTGGATTTATTCTACGCAAACACTAAGGAGGCGTACACCTCATCACAACTACCCCCACTCGGGAGATCGGATCACAACTTGGTTCATCTCCGGCCGGTGTACAAACCCCTAGTGCACAGACAACCTCCGGCCATGCACACTGTGGAGTTATGGTCTGAGGAGACAATGGACACCCTAAAGGGCTGTTTTGAAGCCACCGCCTGGAAGCAGCTCTGCGATCCACATGGTGAGGACATCGATGGCCTCATTCACACCTTCACGGGCTACCTCAGCTTCTGTGTGGACAAATCCGTTCCCACCAAGACCATACGGCGTCACTCAAACAACAAACCCTGGATCAACCCTGAGATAAAAACACTTCTGAGAGAGAAGAAGAGGATCTTCAGGTCAGGGAACAGGGAGATGCTGAAGTCCGTACAGAGGGAGCTGAGGAGAAAGATCAGAGAAGGCAAGGACAGCTTCAGGAAGAAGATGGAGGACAAGCTGCAACAGAGTGACATCAGCGGGGTCTGGAGAAACCTCAAAACCATCTCGGGGCTCCAGAATACCTCCCCCCAGGCCACAGGGGGCAGGGAGTGGGCGAACAACCTGAATCTGTTTTTCAATAGATTTGACCAACCGCCCTCCCCCCTGACTGCACAACAACCACTGCTGCCTCTAAAGAAATCAAGTCCTGCTGCCCACTCCCCACTCTACCAACACCCCCCCACTCCCAACACACAGCCCCCCATCCTGACCCTGACCAGGACCCAGGTGAGGACGGAGCTGAGGAAGATCAAGGCGAGGAAGGCGCCGGGACCGGACGGCATCAGCGCAAAGCTCCTCAAGTCCTGTGCAGACCAGCTGTGTGGGATTGTGACGTATATCTTCAACATGAGCCTGAAACTGGGGAGGGTACCACAGCTGTGGAAAACATCTTGTGTGGTACCTGTACCAAAAACTTCCCACCCCAAAGACCTGAACAGCTACAGACCGGTGGCCTTGACGTCCCACTTGATGAAGACCCTGGAGAGACTGCTCCTTGCTCACCTCCGCCCCCTGGTGGAACCAGCGATGGATCCACTCCAGTTCGCCTACCAGCATGGCATTGGGGTGGAGGATGCGGTGATCTTCCTCCTTCACCGTTCTCTGTCCCACCTGGAGAAGCCCGGGAATATGGTGAGGATCATGTTCTTTGACTTCTCCAGTGCTTTCAACACCATCCAACCGATGATCCTGAAGGACAAGCTGCTGCGCGCAGGGGTGGACCAGCACCTGTCATCATGGATCCTGGACTACCTCACGAACCGGCCTCAGTTTGTGAGAACCCGGGACTGTGTGTCCGACACGATCATCAGTAGCACGGGGGCCCCCCAGGGAACGGTGCTGGCTCCCTTCCTGTTCACTCTTTATACTGCGGACTTCTCACACAACACAACACACTGCCATCTACAGAAGTTCTCTGATGACTCTGCGATCATTGGCCTCATCTCCAATGGAGATGAAGCTGAGTACAGAGGGCTTATCCAGGACTTCGTGGACTGGTGCCATCGGAACTGCCTCCAGATCAACGCGAGGAAAACTAAGGAGCTGGTGGTGGACTGCCGCAGGCATGGGCAGCCCCTCACAGTACCAGTAAATATACAGGGAACAGACATCGAGATGGTGACATCCTATAAGTACCTGGGTATTCATCTGAACAATAAACTAGACTGGTCACACAATACTGATGCACTCTACAAGAAGGGACAGCGCAGGCTGTTCCTGCTGAGGAGACTCAGGTCTTTTGGTGTACAAGGGGCGCTGCTGAAGTCATTCTATGACACGGTGGTGGCATCAGCCATCACTTTTGGAGTGGTCTGCTGGGGCAGTGGCATTACTGCAGCCGATAGGAAGAGACTGAACAAACTGATTAAGAAAGCTAGCTCTGTCCTGGGGCAGCGCCTTGATCCGATGGAGGAGATAGGAGAGAGAAGGACGGTGGCTAAACTGTCATCTCTGCTGGAGTCCGAGTTCCACCCTATGCAGGACATACTGAATGCACTGAGGAGCTCATTTAGCAGCAGACTACATCATCCCAGGTGCACAACCGAGAGGTTTCGTAGGTCCTTCCTACCAACGGCTGTCAGACTGTACAACCTAAGCAGGGCTGCTCGCAGAGATAGCAAAAAGACGTAACAAACTAATAGTTTTTTGAATGCAAAAGATGCAATAGACTTACACAATGGTCCTCTCCGGCATACAACTAGGAACATACCGGTCGCTATGGAGGGTGAGAATATGTATGGGCACATAATCATACCATGTAGGATAACTAAGTAGACGGTTATGCTGTTTCATTCCATCTAGCAACAATGCTCTGCACTGTGTGTGTTTATATATTTGCATATTTATTCCATCTAGCTACAATGCTCCGTACTGTGGGTGTTTATATATTTATATATCTACATATTATTCCATCTAGCTACATTGCTCCGCACTGTGTGTGTTTATATACTTGCATATTTATTCCACCTAGCTGCAATGCTCCGTACTGTGGGTGTTTATATATTTACATATTTATTCCATCTAGCTACAATGCTCTGCACTGTGTGTTCATATATTCATATATTTATTCCATCCAGCTACAATGCTCTGCACTGTGTGTCTGTGTGTGTGTGTATATATATATATTTTATAGTAATACGTACATATGTTTATTAGCTGCTCTTGCTTGCTTGTTTTTTTTTTCTTGCCTTCTGATTGTTGCTCTGAGTGTTGCTATCCCTGTGCTGTTGCAATCCTGGAATTTCCCCGTTGTGGGACTAATAAAGGCTTATCTTATCTTATTATTTGACCACCTGCAGGGAAATGGTTTACTTGAAGAGTTTCAATCTGGGTTTAGAATCCATCATAGTGCTGAAACAGCCTTAGTGAAGGCCACTAATGACCTCCTTATCACATCTGATAATGGACTTGTTTCTGCACTTGTCCTTTTAGACCTTAGTGTAGCTTTTGGTACTATCGATCATAATATTCTACTTGATAGATTGGAACACTATGTTGGATTTAATGGAACTTCGTTGCAGTGGTTTAGATCTTATTTATCTGATAGGTTCCAATTTGTTCATGTCAGTAATGAATTTTCTTTCAACTCAAAGCTCAGTCATGGAGTTCCACAGGGATCTGTGCTAAGCCCTACTCTTCTTAGTTTATATATGCTTCTGTTAGGCAACATTATTAGAAAGCACTGTATACATTTTCATTGTTATGCAGATGACACACAATTATACCTGTCAATGAAGCCAGATGATAGTAATCAATTGGTCAAGTTAGAAGCCTGTCTTAAGGAAATCAAAGCTTGGATGACTTGTAATTTCCTGCTATTAAATTCAGATAAGACTGAAGTCATTCTTGTTGGTCCAAAAAACCTTAGAAATACCATTCCAAATCAAACTTTTAGTTTGGATGGGGTTACTCTTTCTCTTAATAGCTCTGTGAGGAATCTTGGAGTTATTTTTGATCAAGATGTTTTTCAATTCACATATTAAATTCGTTTCTAAGACTGCCTTCTATCATTTGCGTAATATTGCCAAGATTAGGAGCATCTTGTCTCAGAGTGATGCTGAGAAACTGATTCATGCTTTTGTTAACTCGAGATTAGATTATTGTAACTCTTTATTATCAGGTTGTCCTAAAACATCTCTAAAAAGTGTTCAGTTGATCCAAAATGCTGCAGCAAGAGTTTTAACAGGTACTAGAAAGAGAGATCATATCTCTCCGGTTCTGGCCTCCCTTCACTGGCTTCCCATAGAGTTTAGAATTAAGTTTAAAATCCTTCTTCTTACTTTCAAAGCTCTAAACAATCAGGCCCCTTTTTATTTAAAAGATATGATACTACCGTATTATCCTAACAGACCACTATGCTCCCAAAATGCAGGATTACTTGTAATACCTAGAATCTTCAAAAGTACAATGGGAGGCAGAGCCTTCAGTTATCAAGCTCCTTTCCTGTGGAACCACCTGCCAATCTGGATTCGGGAGTCAGACTCGATCTCTGTTTTTAAGAATAGGGATAAAGCCTACCTTTTTGATATAGCCTACAATTAGGGAGAGATCATGTGTTTCTGAACCCTCCCTTAGTTATGCTGCTAATAGCTTTAGTCAGCTGGGGGACCTCCAATAATGCACTGGGCCTCACTCCTTTCTTCATTCTCAATGAAATATTTTTTTTTTTTTGCTGGTCATTAACATCTGTTTGTTCTCTTCCATAGATTGAGTCCCCATCGGGCTGTTTGCTCTCTACATGTCTGTTCTTTTCATCTTCTCTGTCCCCTCACCCCCCAGCCAGTCGCAGCAGATGACTGCCCCTCCCTGAGCCTGGTTCTGCTGGGGGTTTCTTCCTGTTAAAAGGGAGTTTTTCCTCTCCACCGTCGCCAAGTGCTTGCTCACAGGGGATCGCCTGATTGCTGGGGTCTTTCTGCAACTGTGGGGGTTCCCCCTACAGTTGATAGTGCTATGAGATGACTGTTGTTGTGAAATGGAGCTATATAAATAAAGCTGAATTGAATTAAATAAATAAGTTGAATTAATCAGTCAGTTGGCCTATTTAAAGGGTGACAAGTAGTCACTGTGCTGTTTGTTGACATGGTGTGTACCACACTAAACATGGACCAGAGGAAGCAAAGGAGAGAGTTGTCTCAGGAAATTAGAAAGAAAATTATAGACAAGCATGTCAGAGGTAAAGGCTATAAGACCATCTCCAAGCAGCTTGATGTTCCTGTGACTACAGTTGCACATATTATTCAGAAATTTAAGATCCACGGGATTGTAGCCAACATCCCTGGATGTGGCTGCAGGAGGAGACGGATAATACGACTGGTAACAAAAAAGCCCAGAACAACCTCTAAACACATTCATGGTGAACTCCAAGGTCAAGGTACATCAGTGTCAGATTGCACCATCCATCGTTGTTTGAACCAAAGTGGACTTCATGGGAGACGACCAAGGAGGTCACCACTGTTGAAAACAAATCATAAAAAAGCCAGACTGGAATTTGCCAAACTGCATGTTGACAAGCCACAAAGCTTCTGGGAGAATGTCCTATGGACAGACGAGACAAAACTGGAACTTTTTGGCAAGGCACATCAGCTCTATGTTCACAGACGCAAAAATGAAGAATACCAAGAAAAGAACACTGTCCCTACTGCGAAACATGGAGGAGGTTCTGTTATGTTCTGGGGCTGCTTTGCTGCATCTGGCACAGGGTGTCTTGAATCTGTGCAGGATACAATGAAATCTCAAGACTATCAAGGTATTCTAGAGAGAAATGTGCTGCCCAGTGTCAGACAGCTTGGTCTCAGTTGCAGGTCATGGGTCTTGCAACAGGATAATGACCCAAAACACACAGCTAAAAACACCCAAGAATGGCTAAGAGTGAAACATTGGACTATTCTAAAGTTGCCTTCTATGAGCCCTGACCTAAATCCTATTGAACATCTGTGGAAGGAGCTGAAACATGCCGTCTGGAGAAGGCACCCTTCAAACCTGAGACAACTGGAGCAGTTTGCTCATGAGGAGTGGGTCAAAATACCTGCCGAGAGGTGCAGAAGTCTCATTGACAGTTATAGAAATCGTTTGATTGCTGTGATTGCCTCAAAAGGTTGTACAACAAAATATTAAGTTAAGAGTACCATCATTTTTGTCCAGGCCTGTTTCATGAGTTTGTTTTTTAAAATAATTCTGTTGAACCACAATTCAAAAGCACTGTCTGATTTTCATTGGCTAATTTTCATAGAATTTTTATTTCTTACCACTTTTGTCAGATTCAAGTTATTTCTGTGACCATTGTGGGTTTTTCTTTCATTAACAGAGGTGTACCAACAATTTTGTCCACGTCTGTAAGTACATGTACTTAAAGTGTCTGTGACACGATTTAGGAACTATGGATCAATATTCAGTATGAATTTATCTTCAATCGTCCATATAGTTGGTTCTTTTGACTTAGAACACTAAATAAGTGAAAAAATATTTCTAAGTGAATTCAAATTTAGCACCGTGTTGCACTAACATGATCTCCTGAGACTCACCTTGTTTCCTGATATGACATCATGAGGTGAAGTTCCTCTCGCTGATCTGTGTGCTATCAATGTAAACAAGCTGTTTAGCTTCTATATCAGCGAAGAAATGCCGAAACGTTGCGTGGCAGCTGGATGTTCTAATTGCTCCAGTGAACATACAAGCCTGTTCTCATTCCCAAAAGATCCAGATCTCCTTAAAAAATGGGCAAAGCAAGTACAGAGAACAAGGGACAAATGGCAACCAGCACCATCTTCTGTACTCTGTAGCGATCATTTCACTGCAGACAGTTTTGAGGGGGCGTCTGCTATACAGGAATCTTTAGGCTTGAAAGTTCGTTACAAACAGGTTCTAAAACCAACTGCCAAACCTACGGTTTTCAAACAAAAACCCACAGCTCAAGACAATATCAACATATCAAAACAGCACAGAGAAGCAACAGAGTCAAAACTCACCCAGAAAAGAGTTTGTATAATTGATAATTGAATTTAGATCTATCTGTATATTACCATTCAGTGTTTTGGAGGCGACCTATGTCCATCTCTAACCCTTCAGCATCGGACCCTTCATCCTCTGAAATGTACAAGTCATCTTCTCTTCCTGAAGGATATGGTTCAAATAAATAGGGTTGCAGTCCTTCCTTAGAACCAACTCGCTCTTCTTCATCACTCTGTCCTGCTTCTTCCTCAAAAACTATCGACAAATCGCTCAAATCTTCGCTGAAATTGCTCACAACTTCCTCTGCTTCAGTGTACTCAGTCATGCTTGTTTACATCTTTGGTTCACCTCATTACGTCACAAAATGACAGCGGCATTTGACCCAATTTCGACAAACGAACATTGCAATAGTCTGCATCATGATGTAATTTATGGTAGTATATGGAAACAAAATTTTATTGAATTTTTTTGTCTACACAGAATAAAATCACAGTAGTTCTTCTTTCTAATGATGTCTTGGTTGAATTATGTCACAGACTCTTTAAAGGGCACATCTGTCATGAATTGCCCTTCAGGACAGAAAGGTGAGACCCACGAGCAGGACTGCACTTGTGAAATTTATTAATCAAACACAAAGACCAAAACAGTGCTCAAACCGAAATACAAAATAAATTTACAGATTCCGCACCAGAACAAGGGCTGGGTTTTGGTGGAGACGGGAGAAGGAAATTTAAGACTCCGACAATGAGAAATGAAAATAACAGCCCTTAAATAGGATTAGAAACAATTAACACAAAAAGCAACCGTGTGAATCACATGAGCGTGCTGGGGAGAAAATGACAATCAGCTGTGAGTCATGAGGAGGGCGAGACGGAGCTGACAGTTTGATAGGAGCACTGCCCACAACCAGGAAGAAGCCCGGAAGTGCTCTTGACAACTGCAACTCCAGAGAGAGAAAGAAAAGAGAGGGCACTGGCAAAATAAAGTGGAAACAAAAAAACCCAAATATGTAAATAACAAAACTACACTGAACGTAAACAGGAAAATAAATCATACAATACCAAATAAGTGAAAGCAAACTAGAAGTAACATCACCGGCCAACAACTCCAAAATACAATATTATGCAAATGTCATGAGCCAAGAGCTGGAGCTCTCCACCAGACTCAGTCTCATGGCTTTCTCTGTTTTATTTACTTATTTGTTGCATTTTATGCCTGTTGGGTTTTATGTATTCATGTTCTGCTTGCCATTTTCCTGTTTGTGTCACACTTTTATTTTTGTATTTATTTTTTTTTCATTTAGGGGTTATGGGGGTTGTTATTTTATTTCTTATATCTTTAGTATTATTCTTTTACTGGTTGACAGCTGTCAAGGGCGTGAAGCCTCGTGTGGCCATTGTCCTGTCAGCTGTCAGTCTTGGTTCACCTCTCTCTCATTACCCCAGCTGATCTGTATTGTATATCATTGCCTTCTCCTGCCCCTTCAGGTACCCACACCTGTCATTTATTATGTAATTGGGTTTTGAACCCTATTTAAGGGCTTTATTTTCATTCCTTCGTTGCCGCTGAATTAGTTATTCTCTCTCGTCTCTGCTAGAGCCCTGCCTTGCTCTGGTGTGCAACTCTGTAAGTTTTTGCCTTCATTTGTGTTTTGTGTTTTGAGCACTTGTTGAACTTTTTGCTTGTTGTTTTTGTTAATAATTTATCCAAACTCACAGTTAGCGTGTGGGTCTCGCCTTCCTGCCCTGCACGGCATTCATAAGAGAATTCAGTGGCCAGTAGAGACCCAGCTGCTGTGAGTTTGTTGATTTTTTTGTTTCCTTCACTCCCGGTGGCGAAGCTCATTGTTTTTCCCATTTCCCCCCCCTCTTGTTTTTTTCCTTCTCACACCGAGAGTACCATGTCTGTTACCCTGGATGTGTCCGTATTGGAACTGGATGAAGTGGAGCAGTGGTCAATGTGCATCCTGGAGGGCATTTTGTCACCGACGCAAGCCTCCGGTACCCCCGAGGCTGTCCAAGAGTGTCTGGATGGCACGATGCAGGTGCTGCAGGCATGCCCCAGCCTGTGGAATCACGCGGAGCTAATAAACCTACTCCTCTCCATGTTTTCCCCTCAGTTCATGAGTGATGAACCGGGGGAAGTAGCCCCAACGCCTGCGCCAACACCAACAAAGAGTGAGCGCTCGCGCAAAAGAAAGCCTCCTGCCTCTCCCCACTCTCCGGCGTCAGCTCTGCCTCCTCCTCCCGAGCTTTGGCCTGCTCCATCAGCAGAGGAGCTGGAGGAGCGCAGGCAGGCATTATTGGCAGAGATTGACCTCCTCCTGGAGGTTAAGCCATGGCTCCTCCCAGATTTGGTTCATGAATTGGAGGAATTTTCACCAAGGGAACTGGAGTTGGAGCTGATGATTGAGCATCCTCCGACTCCAGAGCCTCTTCCTCTCCACGGTGAGCCTACGCCTCCCCCTCCCGCTCATCGCCGCTGATCTCAAAAATCCAGGCGGAAGAACACCATCACCTCTCAGCCAGCAGCCCCTCTTATGCCTAGCCAGAAGCCTCCCTCAGCAGTGCGCATTCAGTGTCCTTTGTCTCTGGCTGAATTGTCAGCAGCTGCTGTCCCCTGCTTCTCCCTGGCGCTCTTGCCCGCTGCCGAGAGGTCGATTGTTTTTCCTCTGATTCCGCCCGCCTCCGTGTACACTGGGGCTGCTCCTCCATGATCCTCTGAGGGGCCAACATCCACTGTAGTCACGGAGATGGACGGCGCCATACCAGCTGCAGCAGAAAACACCACTCCCCGGGAAAACAAGCAAGTGTTTTTTCATTGTCAATCACTTAAACATGAATTACCTTGTCTGATTCCCGGTGGTGAGGCTCAGTTCATACTGTCCTCTGAGCTCTCACCACCTGCTGCAGCTGTAAGCCTTTCACCTACTCTCTCTGTGTCTCTCCCCAATTTTTCAGAGTGCCTGCTGAGCCACCAGACAATGGAGGAGCCTGTGGCCCTGGAGGACCTGGCCCCAGCCCTGCAGCCACAGTCTGGGCGGAGAGGGAGCGCTGTTACCGAGCTGATGCCAGTGTCTCTGATGGAGCATCCCCAGACCTCAGCTGCACCGGATCCAGTGCCTGCAGGAAGTGGAACCCCAGCCGCCATGCTGGAAGAGCCACCAGCGTGGGTCACTTCGCCTTGGAGTCTAGAGACTGAATCAACCACCAAGCCTGCTGCAGGGGCCACCGTGGCACAGTTGGAGCTGGACCTCAAAAGGAGGTCCAACAAATCTACCTATGGGTACAAATAAAGTAACCTGAACCTGAAGGACCAGACCCGAGAAATCGTCGCCTGGGTTGACAGAGTTCTGGACGGTGGTGGAGCTTGAGTTCAGGCAAGTGCACTCTTCTGTTTCTGTTGTTTCTGCATTGGAGAGGTCTTGTCTTGCTCTTGGTGAGGAGAGCCAAATGCAGCCGTCAGCTGCACCTGAGCTCACCTCGCCGGGCTACACTGCTGCCGGTGACCCTGACCCTGTTTCTCTGTCTATTTTGTCTGAGCTCTTCCCCAGGGTCGCTGAGGTTAATTCAGATATACCAGATGTCTCCGTGGGTCCAGGATCATCTCCAGAGGTCATTGTGGGTTCAGCTCCTCCCGCTGAGGCCGTCGCGGATGCTCCGTCACAGCCCGGGACCACCGTGGGTGGTGCTCCCCCTCCGGCCTAGGTTTCCAAGGGTGCTGCTTCCCATCCAGTGCAGGGCATCGCGGGTGTTCTGTCCCAGTCCGGGTCCACCGAGGATGCTGCTTCCCTTCCAGTGGAGGTCACCGAGGGTGCAGCCTTGGCCCAGTCCGGGCCCACCGAGGGTACAGCCTTGGCCCAGCCCAGAGCCACTGCAGGTGCTCCATTGCTCCAGCCCAGAGCCACTGCGGGTGCTGCATTGCTCCAACTCGAAGCCACCACGGGTGCTGCATTGCTCCAGTCCAGAGACACCGAGGATGCAGCTCCATGCCAGCCCAGAATCACTGAGGGTGCAGCTAAACTCCAGCCCGGACCACTGAGGGTGCAGCTCCTCTCCTGCCCGGAGCCACTGAGGGTGCAGCTCCGCTCCAGCCCGGAACCACCGAGGGTGTCGTGGTTCCCTCTCCTTCGCCAGACACCGTCATGGTCCCCTCTCTTCTGCCAGACGCCGTCGTGGTCCCCCATCTTCTGTCAGATGCCGTCGTGGTCCCCTCTCTTGTGCCAGATGCCGTCGTGGTTCCCTTTCCTCCGTCTGAGGTTGTCATTTTTTCCCTGGATCCCCTATCATCATCACAACTCATCCTTCCTGTCAGGCAGCCACCTCCTGGACCACCTCTCCTGTTCAGGTGGTTAAAAAAACTCAGGCAGACCACCGGACAGGCTGTGCCACAGAGTTGGGTGGCCCATGTTCTCTGGGAATCCTCTTGACTTGATCCATCGTGCCATCTGGCAGGTCTGGCACTCTGGTCACCCACCTGAACTGCCCAGCCCTTTGGTTCAGGGGGCTTAGGGGAGTTGGGGGGTTTTCTCTAGTGTGGGTCCTGAGCAGGGTTAGTTTTGTTCCCTCCTAGCCTGTTCCCCCTACCACCCTCCCGGAGTGAGCTGTTGTTGTGCTCCTGTTGGGGGGGAAGGAATATTTCTTTTTCTTTTTGATGTTGCCCTGGGGTGTCTGGGTTCCACGCCTTGAGAAGGGGGCTCTGTCATGAGCCAAGAGCTGGAGGTCTCTGCCAGACTTGGCCTCATGGCTTTCTTTGTTTTATTTACTTGTTTGTTGCATTTTATGCCTTTTGGGTTTTATGTATTCATGTTCTGCTTGCCATTTTCCTGTTTGTGTTACACTTTTATTTTTGTATTATTTTTTTCATTTTTGGGTTATGGGGGTTATTTTTTTCTTATATCTTTAGTATTATTCTTTTACTGGTTGACAGCTGTCAGGGGTGTGACGCCTCGTGTGGCCGTTGCCCTGTCAGCTGTCAGTCTTGGTTCACCTCTCTCTCTTACTACCCCAGTTGATCCGTATCTGTATATTTATTCCATCTAGCTACAATGCTCCGCACTGTGTTTTTATATATCTACATATTATTCCATCTAGCTACATTGCTCCGCACTGTGTGTGTTTATATACTTGCATATTTATTCCACCTAGCTGCAATGCTCCGTACTGTGGGTGTTTATACTGTATATTTACATATTTATTCCATCTAGCTACAATGCTCTGCACTGTGTGTTCATATATTCATATATTTATTCCATCCAGCTACAATGCTCTGCACTGTGCGTCTGTGTGTGTGTGTGTGTATATATATATTTTATAGTAATATGTACATATGTATATTAGCTGCTCTTGCTTGCTTGTTTTTTTTCTTGCCTTCTGATTGTTGCTCTGAGTGTTGCTATCCCTGTGCTGTTGCAATCCTGGAATTTCCCCGTTGTGGGACTAATAAAGGCTTATCTTATCTTATCTCATCTTATTGTATATAATTGCCTTCTCCTGCCCCTTCAGGTACTCACACCTGTCATTTAATATGTAAATGGGTTTTGAACCCTATTTAAGGGCTTTATTTTCGTTCCTTTGTTGCCGCTGAATTGGTTATTCTCCCTCGTCTCCGCCACAGCCCTGCCTCTCTCTGGTGTGCAACTCTGTAAGTTTTACCTTCATTTGTATTTTGTGTTTTGAGCACTTGTTGAACTTTTCGCTTGTTTTTGTTAATAAATTATCCAAACTCACAGTTAGTACGTGGGTCTCACCTTCCTGCGCCGAAGGGCATTCATGACAACAAATAAGGAAAAACAAAAAGGCAAAGAGAAAGAGCACGGTGAAATCCCCCGTGCTCAGATCGTGACAACCTGTAGTGAATTTTAATAAATAGCTGTTTCAAAGGATCAAGTATGATACTAGTGGTTCCGTCCGGTAATGGTCATGATTCCTTGTCAAATACGTGCTAGTTTCAAGTCACTGCTCTGTCAACCAGTCATGGTTAGCAACATCTTGCTTCCCACATGGGCTGTTGCAGCACCCGTAGTGACGCACAGTCATTGCTTTGTGCGATTGGCTGGGCTGGTCACTGACCCCGTGCTACGTCCTTAGAACAATGGAGGAGTGCAAGGCTTACGGCTGCACCAACAATAAGCGAAGAAATTCCGGAAAACATTTCTTTTGTGTGCCAAAACCAACTGATGACACAAAGTCAGAGTTGATAAAACATTGGCTCCATAACCTCAGCACAGGTCACACGCTAAGAACCTTTCCGTTCGGATGGAATTCTATGATATGTGAAGACCACTTCACGCAGGCGTGCTATGTGCACAATCTGCAGGCCGAATTGCTGGGCATGAAGCCCAAGCGTTGATGTCTAAAATTTTGTCTGGACATCTAGAATTTCCCTATTGCGGGACTAATAAAGACTTATCTTAAAACCAGACACTGCTCCCACAGAATTCAGTCACAGAAGGTCCAAGAGTGACCTTCTGTGAAACCCACCTCATCAGAGTGACAGAATATTGTTTACTCGTCCGTGGTAAGCTGGAATCAACGAGTGTATGTCACTTCTAGCTGGCAACGGCTGGTCCCCAATCGTTTTGTCCTAGCGGGTTTCATGGGATACAATTATTCAGTATACTACCTCTAGGGTGTTATTTTTACTGAATAAGCACATTTTTGGTTTATAAGTAATACCTAAAGCATGATTAATGTTGTTATAATGACCAGTACTGGTTTCCTTTACGTAAATGTAACAAGTTACTACCCACCTCTGTTGCTACTATATAACATAAATATTACTTAATGTAGATTTAGATTTTCTTTTAAAACCATTTTGGCACAGTTACTGTATATCATTTTGAGACCTAATCATTAGTTTTCATACCGTTTCTAACACATAACCGGTTCACATATAATGGTCTACACGTCTACATACTGGTCTCATGCGATGATGCAATGTAAATTATTTCACTGAGTGTCTGAAATACTCCAGGGAATGGGTTTCTGAGCAAAGTTTCTGAGAGTGAGGCGACCTGAATTGCACAAAGAGAATATTTCAAGCCGGTCTGAAGGTATTCTCCCGGAGCAGGGTCAAAGAGATGCAGAGAATGCGTGTGTGTGTGTGTGTGTGTGTGTGTGTCACATGTGAGGATGACACACAAATGTGTCAGCGTGTGCACGCCTAGATACAATACCTGTACATGTGGGCACAGGGGTCCGTGTGCCCCTCGGGTAAGAGCAGGCAGAAGTAGCGGGGCAGGGACAGACAAGGCCAGAAAACGAGAATAAATCCAATAAAATATGCAGGTGCAGAGCACCTTCACCAGCTTTCATTTTCTGCCTGTTGTCTGTGGGGACCAGAGGCTAAGATGAAAACAGGAAATGGAGGATAAGAGAAGAAAGAGGGTATGAAGTCATGTCCCCTGAAAAGAGAGTGGTAGGGATGGCTAGGAATAGATGAGAGATGGCTCAGGCAGCTCTGGGGCTGCGGCCTCTGAAGAAACACAAGTTACCTTTGTGCCTCTCTACTGTTTCCATACCTTTCTCTCTCACTGCGGCTCTTTAACGTTCTTAACTGGTCTTAGCCACTCTTTAGAAATAGTAAAACAAAAAGTGTGAACCTGGAATGTTTCTTTTATGTCTTTTGAATCCTAAAATCTCTAGTAGGCACATCTTTGGAGGGTGAACTTTGTGATGCCGACTGAATGGCAGAATAAGATAAGATAAGATAAGCCTTTATTAGTCCCACAATGGGGAAATTCCAGGATTGCAACAGCACAGGGATAGCAACACTCAGAGCAACAATCAGAAGGCAAGAAAAAAACAAGAGCAGCTAGTATACATATGTACATATTACTATAAATATATATATATATATATATAGACACACAGTGTGGAGCATTGTGGCTGGTGGATGTGCAGCAGAAAGTCTAAGCTCTCTCTCCGTGGGCGGGCCAGCTGGATGTCTTTGGGTATGATGGTGACCCTCTTGGCGTGGATGGCGCATAGGTTGGTGTCCTCGAAGAGACCCACCAGGTAGGCCTCGCTGGCCTCCTGCAGAGCCATGACGGCAGAGCTCTGGAAGCGCAGGTCGGTCTTGAAGTCCTGAGCGATCTCCCTCACCAGGCGCTGGAAGGGCAGCTTACGGATGAGCAGCTCCGTGGATTTCTGGTAGCGACGGATCTCTCTCAGAGCCGCGGTACCGGGCCTGTCACAGTGAGGCTTCTTCACTCCGCCGGTGGCCGGAGCGCTTTTCCGAGCAGCCTTGGTGGCCAGCTGCTTCCTGGGGGCTTTTCTTCCAGTAGATTTACGGGCGGTCTGCTTGGTTCTTGCCATCACTCTTTATTATTCTGTCCTATATTTCTTGCACGCCGCCTAAACTCCAGCCCGGCACCCGTGTCGTTTTCGCTTCAGTTCTCCCGGTATGTCGAGTTCCTCCGTTAGCACCGGGTGGCGGTTGAGTGCTAGTTAGCTCTTCCCTGCTGTATCGTCTCCTGCTGTAAACAGAGGCTCCGTCCGCCGACTCGGGAGATCTTTGGGGCGATCTGTGTGTTCGTGATATATAGAGAGAGAAAGGTGTGCCGGATCAGAAAGTTATCACCGGATCAGAAAGAAGAAGGAAGATAAAAAGACTCAGAATTGAGCCACTGTTGCAAAAGGCAGCCAACTCGTGTGGCGCCGGAACCGGAAGTAATAATAAGTGAAGCACAATGCTAACAGACGTTAACAGTGCAGGCAATGCTAACAGATCAGAATGATGCAAGCTACGTTTTTGACTGTGGATTAATGAATGAGCTGGAAACACAGATGTCTACTCTGGAATTTACAGAGAAGAGCTCTAACCATGGCCTGGTTACTGTCCCATTTTCTGTGGGAGAGGAGGACTCCTGTGCAGCAACAAAACTGTACATAGGGAACAACTTCAAAGTATAACTTGAAGTTCTTCTTCTTTTAGATTTGATTGACGGTTGGCAACCAGCTTACAGGTGCATTACCGCCACACACTCCATATGTGTGTCTTTCTGTGTCTGTTTTTCCTCTTAACTTTGTGAGGTTTTCCTCATCGCTTTGTGATGTTCTTCTTTTTTAATCTCATATCTGTGTCTCATCTCATTCTTCTTCTTCTTCTTCTTTTAGACTTGATTGGCGGTTGATCCACCAGCCCATGATGTCCCTGAACTTAAACGTCCCCCCACTTAACAAGTCCTCAACTGCTTCCCAATGTAGCCCCTTAATGCCAAGATATTTTTCTGCTACTTTCACAATGATTTTGATTTTTTTCTCTTTTCTTGGAAGTCTGTGCAGTGCAGTTTATCACATCTACCACAAATAAGACAAAATTATTTTCCTTCACAACCAGAGAATCTTCCTTAATTCTACTGCATGCGCTGCAAGTCTGCACACTTTCCCTGTTCGAGTCCACTCCCACTTTTTTAGCTGGCACCTTTTTCACAGCTTCTGCATATGTTAATCCCAGGGAGACTTTTATCTGCTGAATTTCTGCTGCTCTTTTGCTGGCTTCATAACCTCGATATGCAGAGCTATGTTCACCACCGCAGTTACAGCACTTCAATTTGGCTCCTCTTTCACGCTTGCCATATTCATGTTCACCGGAGCATCTGGCACATCGTTATCTACCTTTGCATATCGCTGCTACATGACCAAACTTTTGACATTTGAAACATCTGAGTGGGTTATTCAGAGCTGCAATGGCTAGTCACACTATTAACCACTGTTCTTACTATACAGCAGTGACGTGTACAGACATTGCAAGATGCTGAACCAACAAAAGAGGACACTCCTAAAAAACAGTAAAGTTACATACCGTAGTGCAAATTTTACTGTGCTTAGTTGGTATATCAACTTTTTATTTATCAACATATTTAATACCCCATAGATTTTCACAAAACCATCAACTCACACATGGTCTTCATCATTACCTCCGCCAAGGGAGGAGGTAATGTTTTTAGTGGCATTGTTTTGACTGTTAGCAACATAACTCAAAAAGTTATTAATGGATTTTGATGAAATTTTCAGCAAATGTGTGTAATGGCATGGGGAACAGATGATTACAGTTTGGTGATGATCTGAGAGTGCATACCTCCACCAAGAGCTTTGTTTATATTTGTGCAGCAGGATTACACAGAAACTGCAGGATGGATTTGGATGAAGTTTTCACCAGAGGTGGTTCTTTGGCTAGAGACGAACCAGTTACATTTTGGTGATGATCTGAGAATGCATACTTCTGCCAAGGCTCTTATCTTCTCACAGAGTGTTAGCAACAATACTCCAAAACTAATGGACAGACTGATACAATTTTCACCAGAAGTGGCTCTAGGCCTACACACAAACCCATTACATTTTGGAGGTGATCCATAACAGATGGAAGAAGCCTTGGCAGAGGTATGTGCTCTCTGAGTGCTTTTCTAGTTAATGATGTATTTACAGGACAAAAATAGGCAGCTTCCACTGAAAAAATAAATATCTGTTCAAAATAAATACATCTTTGCAAAAATCTGAAAAGGGCTTTTCTGTCAATAAATAAAATATTAAATTTTCATTCAAATAATGAAATCTTAGCAAAAATGATCCAAAATCCTCCCCTCCATTAACCTGCCACCTTCCATTCCCATAAAGACTGCAAGGATAGTTTATACTTTTTGGGCTTGGCGCCGGAAGATGGTGGCCAGTAACAGCAGCTCTTGTTAACGTTTTTCCTAACTTTGTGTCTTTATTTGGTGTATTCTGTCTCTAGTGTGTTCTTTCTTATCAAGGCTGGGTAATAAGACTTGAGTAACGACTGGACCAAGTTTTACTATTTTTTTCTGCTGGTTTTCCTGCAATTTTTTTTCCTCATGGCTATGGAAAACATTGAAGTAAAAAGGATTGTTTACAAATGCGACCAGCTGTTTGTGCTGAATGGGATACCTGGAGCTAAGCCCCTTATCCCGGACAAGCTCAGGAGGAGTCACTGGGGGCGAAGAGCTGGAAGAAAGGTTAGAATGAGGAGGAAAAAATTTAAACCAACTGTACCAGTGTTAATCACGGGTAGCGTGAGGTCTCTGGGAAATAAGACTGATGAGCTCACAGTGCTGATCAGGACACAGAGAGAATACAGGGAGAGCGGCATCATGTGTTTTACAAAGACGTGGCTTCACTCACTCATTCCTGACAACAATGTTGCACTACCCAGCTTCAAGACTATCCGGGCGGACAGGAACGCTATAGGGAGTGGTAAAAGGAAGGGAGGAGGAACTACGCTTTTTGTAAATGAAAAATGGTGTAATCTTGGGCATATTTATGTGAAAGAATGTCTCTGCAGCCCGGACACTGAACTGCTCGCGGTGGGTATACGACCCTGTTACATGCTGAGACAGCTCAAGTGCGCCATTGTAATCGCTGTTTACATTCATCCGTCAGCTGATGCAGCAGCACCGTGTGGTGTCATCAGCTCCACTGCTGCCACTCTATTGGCCCAGCATCCTGACAGAAGAAAATAAAACACAGAAAATAAAACACTGGATCTACTATATGCCAATGTCAGAGTTGCATACAGCGCCACAGCTCTACCCCACTCCCCCCAGGCACATCTGATCACAACATGTTTCTGTTATCACCCAAGTACTTTCCTTTTGTGCAAAGGCAGCCTGCTCACACACGGACTGTGACGAGGTGGACACAGGAGGCTGCTGATGCACTACAGGCCTGCTTTGAGATGATGGACTGGGGTGTACTCTGTGGACCACACGGGGAGGACATAGACAACGAGACTATCACAGAATACATCAGATTCTGTGAAAACACAGCCATGCCAGCTCAGACCGTGCACTGTTTCCCCAACAACAAACCATGGATCACCAGTGACCTGAAAGCACTTCTTATCAAGAAGAAGAGTGCTTTTAGGTCTGAATACAGGGAGGAACTGAGGAGAGTGCAGTATGAACTGAGAGAGATGCTGAGGAGGTGTAAAGACAATTACAGGAGGAAGTTGGAGGATAAACTACAGCAGAAGAATATGACAGAGATGTGGTCTGGAATGAAAAACATCACTGGATGTAAGGGGAGGGACAGACACAAAGTGGGGAGCCATGAGAGAGCCAATGAGCTGAATCTCTTTTTTAATAGGTTCAACTCACCGTCCGTCACTCCCACAATACAGCCAGACCCCACACACCCCTCCTCCCCTCACTCCCCTGTGCAGCACCTTCCTCTCCCCTCAGCCCCCCTCCTCCCCACTGACGACATCAGCACCAACCCCCGCATCACTGTGACTACAGGCCAGATGAGGAAACAGCTGGAGAGACTTCACCAGCAGAAGGCTGCGGGCCCTGATGGCATCTCTGCCTGGATCCTGAGGACCTGTGCCACCCAGCTAGCTCTGGTACTGAAACACCTGTACAACCTCAGCCTGAGCCTGGAGAGAGTACCGGTGCTGTGGAAGAAGTCCTGCCTGGTTTCTGTCCCCAAGAAGTTGTCTCCATTGGACCTGAATGACTATCGACCAGTTACCCTCACATCACATGTGATGAAGGTCCTGGAGAGACTTGTTTGAGCCCACCTGAGGCCACAGGAGAAGATGTGGCTGGACCCTCTGCAGTTTGCATATCAGCCCCATTTAGGAATTGAAGACGCCGTCATCTACTTGCTGCAACGAGCTCATTTGCACCTGGATGGAGGAGAAGACACTGTGAGAATCACATTCTTTGATTTCTCCAGTGCATTTAACACCATTCAGCCACTGCTGCTGGGTGAGAAGCTGTGGGTGATGGGGCTTAACAGCTCTGTGATGTCCTGGATTACTGACTACCTGACAATCAGGCCACAGTTTGTCCAGCTGGGCAGTGTTTTGTCTGATGTGGTGGTTAATGATACGGGAGCTCCACAGGGGATTGTGCTTTCTCCTTTTCTCTTCACCTTATATACCACCGACTTTCAGTACAACACCGAGTCATGCCACCTGCAGAAATTCTCTCAGCTGTGGTTGGGCGTATAAGAGAGGGAGGACGGGGCACTGGTAGACAGATTTGTGGACTGGACCAAGCAGAATCACCTGAGACTGAACGTCAGCAAGACCAGAAAGATGATGATTGACTTCAGGAAGAGAAGGATGCCTTCACAGCCATTGCGGATTAGTAGGGAGGTTGTGGGGGTAGTGAAGGGCTACAAATATGCTGTGTATAAGAAGGGGATGAGCAGATTCTACTTTCTGAGGAAGCTGAGATTCTTCAATGTGTGAAACAAGATGCTGGAGCTTTTCTTCCAGGCCGTTGTTGCCAGTGCCATCTTCTTTACTGCTGTCTGTTGGGGTAGCAGTATCAGAGCCAGTGACACCAACAGACTTGACAAGATTATCAAGAAGGCTGGCTCTGTGATTGATCTCAGAATCAGAATCAGAATCAGAATCAGCTTTATTGCCAAGTATATTTACAAGTAAACATACGAGGAATTTGACTTGACATTGGGCGCGCACGTTAGGCGCATCCAATGACGCGGCAGCCATGCAAGGCGCCTGTCATACAGTGGGGGTAAAGAGGGGAAGGGGGGGAACACAATAGGCAGAGAGAAAAAACATAGTTAATCAGAATAACGCTCGTATAAGCTCATATAAAGCTCAAATGAGCCAAATTTTGATTACACAGAAAAAAACCCTCTATGCACAATTAGCAGACAATAGATCACACATTACCAAAGCAGGAGAATTGAGAGGGTCAGTGTATGTATATTTGTGTCAGTTTACGTGTATCAGTCATTCATGTAATGTTGAATGCAGTGTATTGTAGGTGTGTCATTGCTAGTGAACAGCAGAGGGCACCCTCTGGCAACGGATAGATATTATTCAGTCATGTGTTCTGTAGTCCAGACACATGATAACGCTGTCCTTGGAGCTCTGTCTGCTGAAACAATAACAATTGTCGAATGTTTGGGTAAGCCACCTTCTCCAGCCTTATCTTCATCAAGGAGGAATGTAAACAAGGGCACCAAAACAAGGTCAAATCTGCACAGTGCACTCAGAGAATAGAATTTCCCTCTCTTCGATTCTGTGCTTCATAATTTCATACAGGCTTGAATCATGCTTTAGATCATTCTCTGGAGAGGACTCAGCGATCCTCAGATGTTATCCACCTACCGAAACATAGGTAAACATGTCCAAGAGAGTCCGTTCTCTCTTCAATGCATGCCAGGTGGTAAATTCCATGTTAATCCTATTTGCCGCTGACAGTCAGTGCTCCCCCCAGCTGGACGAATTGTTGAATTTGTTGAGGGAGCTACACCGGGGTCCGCATTTGATTAGCTCACCCAAATAATTTCGATACACAGGAACTCCAGGGGCCAAACAGAAAAAACCTGTGATCAGTTCAATCTTCAGTCGAATCACACAGACACATGAATTCCAATGCCATGAGTCTTCCTTGGGTTCCCCCTGACCCGATTTTCTTCTTTTAAAGTGGTGACAATCGCATAAAAGCCGCTTTTCCAGATCCATAATTTCCATTTGGATTAAGATTCAGCCAGAAGAAGAGCGAAAGACAGACATCGCAAGCAGGGAATAGTAAAGGAGAGGAGAGGGAAGGAAAGGCGTCTGCTCTCTCTCTAGAGCCGGAAGAAGGCCGGAGACCTTTGAATCTGTGGTGGAGAGGAGGACACTGAACAAACTGTGATCCATCATAGACAGTCCTGATCACCCACTCCACCACACACTGGATAGCCACCGGAGCACTTTCTCCAGCAGACTGCTACAGCTTCACTGGCGAATGGCCGGGTACAGGAAATCATTTCTGCCACATGCCATTTCACTGTACAATAACTCACTCTGATGTTGAATTTTGGTCATAACAATGCTGCTATACTGCACCTTGCAGTATAACTGGTACCTTGTATTTCACTCTGTCTTATAACCCTTCTCTGTACAGTCAGTACTATCCATTGACTCATAAGGATCATCATCTATTTAACCTAGTAGTAGCCTATGTTGTATATAAAGTTATCTAAGCATTTGGTTTTTCTGCTGGTTGGGTTTTCTGTGTCAGGCTGCTGTTACACTAATTTCACAGTTTGGGATTAATAAAGTACATCTATCTATCTGTCTACAGGACGACTTAGTATATCAGTGAGATGATGGTAGCAAATGTACAAGAAAAATTGTGAAAATTTGAGGAAAAATTTTATGAGCATGTTATTGTAAATTTTTGTAAAGGTTTTGTAAAGGTAACAATTTCATCACAAAACATGGCAAATTTCTAGGAAAAGGTACTAAATTTACGATAAAACTAACAAATTTGCCGGGAAAAAGTTGCAAATTATTTTTTTTTTAAAAGTTATAACGTTATAGTTTACAAGAAAAAATGTGTGACTGTATTATTGCAAATTTATGACTTTTTTCTTGGAAATGTGTGAGGGTTTTTTTTAACTTTCAGAAGCCATTTTTTTCTCACGAAAATGTCAACGTTTTCTCATAAATTTGGCACTTGCTTATAGTAAATTTGAGACTTTTTAAATTGTAAATTTGCACCTTTTATTATATTTTGCACCTTTATTCTTGCAAATTTGTACTGAAATTATATTTACATCGCATGCTAAATTTAAGAATACCACCCCCAACCATCACTGTCTTGTTACTTCCGCCAAGGAGGTTATGTTTTTGTCGGTGTTAGTTTATTTGTTAGCCTGTCTGTTAACAAAATAACTAAAAATGTTATGAACGGATTTGGATGAAGTTTTCAGGAGAGGTGTGTAATGGCACGGGGAACAGATGATTAGATTTTGGTAATGATCTGAGAGTGCATACCTCCACCAAGGGAGGTGGAGCTGAGGCATATATAGCGCCTACCCCTAATACTATACAACAAAAATTCATTCATTCATTCATCTTCTTGACCACTCAATGCTTTACGGGTTGCGGCGGGGCCGGAGCCCACCCCAGCATCCCTGGGCGGTGACATAATGTCCGGCTCAGGAAACACGCACGCAGGCTCAGGGAAGATTCAACAGCTTTATTCAACAAGCAGGCGTGTATGGATGAATGTGTGAGATATGGATATGTGATGAGGGTGAATGCCGATGTACAGGAAACAGAGTAGTATGCCGTACAGCCAGGCAACCCTATGGAGAGAACAGAGGACAGGGGTAAAGGGCACCACACCTAGACAGGTATAATGAGCGGTAGTGCTGCTTACTTGTAGGTAACGGGTAGCTGGTGTTGGCCAAGGGAGAAGCCCGGGAGACAGCGTACTGCTGAGCCAGTGACGATGATGAGGGAAGGATGGCGATGACGGGGTAATCCGCCGCCAAGGAATCCACCTGTGCACAGGGGAGAAGACTTGCAACGAGGTAAGGGTTAAGATGCTTACGTGGAAGCGTAGCTTAGCTGTCGTAGGAAGACGATCCAGCTGCGAGAAAGTGCCGATGCGAAAAGACGGCTCCAGACCGCTGCACAGGGCTGCGTGGGCTAAATAGCCCGTGGCTGACGAGGCGCAGGTGTGCGCGCAGCTGAGGCGGATGATGAGCGGCGAGTCATGACAGTACTCCCCCCACTAGCAGTGCCTCCTGGCGCTGGTTTGTCCGGATGTGCCCGGTGGAACTCCGTGATGAGACTCCTGTCCAACACCAAGGAAGAGTGCACCCAGGACCTCCACTCAGGACCAAATCCCTCCCAGTCCACCAAGTACTGCAGCCCGCGACCTCGGCGCCAGGAGTCCATGATGGAGGCGACTCTCCAGGCCGGGTGGCCGTCGATCATCAGAGGCGCGGGCGGCGCCTTGGGCGGGGGACAGAGTGGATCGGAGACCACGGGCTTGATCTTTGACACGTGGAAGGTGGGACATATGCGGAGGGAGGGGGGAGGGCCAGACGCACAGCCACCGGGTTGACAATCTTAGCGATGGTGAAGGGGCCAATGAAGCGCGGGGCCAGCTTCCTCTTCAGCCTTGAGATTTATGTTGTGAGAAGACAACCAGACACGTTGGCCCACCTGGTAGGCAGGGGCAGGTCTCCTGTGGCGGTTCGCCGTCGAGCTGTTGCACGCTGCCGTGCGTAATAGCGCATCGCGCGCTCTGGTCCACAGACTCCGACAGCATCTCAGGTGCGCCTGGATGGAGGGAACGGCCAGCTCGCCTTCCTGCTCAGGGAACAAAGGGGGGTCGTATCCTAAGGACGCCTTAAAGGGGGACATCCCTGTGGCAGAAGACCGTGCCGTGTTGTGGGCATACTCCACCCAGGCCAGGTGCGCACTCCAGAACGACGGGTTGGAGGAGGTGACGCAGCGTAGGGCAGCTTCCAGTTCCTGGTTGGCACGCTCACACTGCCCGTTGGACTGCGGGCGGTGGCCGGAGGAGAGGCTCACCGTGGCCCCCAGAGCATTGCAGAAACACCTCCATACCTCAGAGACAAATTGGGGACCCCAATCGGAGACGACGTCCACCGGTATCCCATGCAGCCTGACCACGTGCTCGACCAGAAGGTCCGCTGTCTCCCACGCTGTAGGGAGGCCCCGGAGCGGCACGAAGTGGGCAGCCTTGGAGAACCGATCCACGATGGTCAGCACAGCATCATAGGTGTTGGAGACCGGGAGACCAGTGACAAAGTCGAGGGCTATGTGAGACCAGGGCCTGCCTGGGACTGGCAGGGGCTGGAACAGACCCGCGGGAGGAGAATTACCCGACTTGCCGGTGGCACACACAGGGCACGCCCGGACGTAGTTGGCGGCGTCCTTCTGAAGCCCTGGCCACCAAAAGGAACGCTGGAGGAGATCCACTAGCCAGGAGACACCAGGGTGACAAGCGAGTTTGGAGGTGTGAACCCAATGAATAACCTCCCCCCGGACAGTCGATGGAACAAACAGCCTCCCTTCCGGTCCACCGCCTGGATCCGGTTCGGTCTTCTGCGCCCTCCGGATCTTGTCCCTGATGGACCAGGAAATCGCCCCCACAACACACGAGCTAGGCAAAATGGTATGGCCCGACTCCTCCGAGGTCTCAGGGGAAAACTGCCTGGAAAGGGCATCGGGCAGGTCATTCTTAGAACCAGGGCGGTAGGTGATGGTGAAACGGAACCAGGCGAAGAACAATGACCAGCGCACCTGGCGGGCATTCAGTCGTCTGGCAGATCTTAAATATTCTAGGTTCTTATGGTCCGTTAACACCACAAACGGCTGGGCAGCCCCCTCCAACCAGTGGCGCCACTCCTGCAGAGCGAGCTTGATGGAAAGTAGCTCCCTGTCCCTGACGTCGTAGTTGCGCTCAGCCGGAGACAGGCGCCGTGAGAAGAAGGCGCAGGGTCGCTTGACCCCATCAGTGGGTGATCGCTGAGAGAGCACCGCCCCCACTCCCGTATCAGACGCGTCGACTTCGACCAGGCACTGCAGCGCGGGATCAACCTGGGTCAGGACCCGGGAGGAGGGGAACTCCGTCTTCAATGTCTCGAAAGCCGCTGCAACCTCTTCGGTCCACCGGAAGGGGTTCTTGGGAGAAGTGAGGCGAGTCAAAGGGGCAACGATGGCTCCGAAATTGGGCACAAAGCGACAATAAAAATTGGCAAACCCAATGAACTGCTGCACCTGCTTTCTGGAGGTCGGCGTAGGCCACTCGACCACCGCTTTAACCTTCTCGGGGTCGGGAAGGACTTGGTTGTGCGAGATTACGAACCCTAAGAAGGAGGTGGTCTTGGCGTAAAACTCACACTTTTCGGCCTTGACATACAGCCTGTTCTCCAGTAGCCGCTGTAGGACCCGCCTCACGTGGACCTGGTGTTCCTCCCATGACCTGGAGAAGATGAGAATATCATCCAGGTACACGAACACGAAGAGGCCCAGGAAATCACATAGGATGTCGTTTATGAGACGTTGAAATACAGCGGGGGCGTTGGTCAGCCCAAAAGGCATTACCAGATACTCGAAGTGACCACTAGGCGTTCGAAAGGCCGTCTTCCACTCCTCCCCCTCCCAGATCCGGATGAGGTGATAAGCACTATGGAGATCCAACTTAGTGGACCAGGTTGCCCCCTGGAGGGAGTGGAAAGCGGTGTCCATTAATGGCAGGGTGTAGCGGTCCTTCTCCGTGATGTCATTCAGGGTCCGAAAATCTATACAGGGGCGGAGTGACCCATCCTTCTTTGAGACGAAGAAAAACCCTGCGCCGAGCGAAGATGAAGAAGGGCGGATGATTCCTGCGTTGAGTGACTCCTTGATGTAACTGTCCATGGCCTCCCGCTCCGGCACTGACAGGCTGTAGAGGCGTCCGGATGGCAAGGGGGCCCCCGGGCGGATGTTGATGGCGCAGTTGTAGGGCCGGTGAGGAGGGAGAGACATCGCCCTGGACTTACTGAACACGAGGCCCAGGTCATGGAACTCCGAAGGCACCAGGGTGAGATCCGGGGGCGCGGTATCCGAGGCCGGAGGAGGGGAGGACGGGGCGCAGGCTGCGGACTGAAGGCAGGTGCCCATGCAGAAGGAGCTCCAGGCGGCAATTCTTCCTGTCTGCCAATCCAGCACTGGGTTGTGCAGGCACAACCAGGGGTAGCCTAAGATGATAGGCGACACAGAGGAGGATAGGACGTACAAGGTAAGATCCTCCCGGTGATTACCTGAGATAATTACAGGGACCGGCTGGGTGCGATGAGTCACTTGTCCAAGGGGCGCACGGGAGAGGGTGACCAGACTGAGAGGAGCAGCCAGAGGGTGGCAGGGGATGCCCAATTGGGTTGCCAGGCTCTTAGAAATGAAGCTCTGCTCTGTTCCTGAGTCCACCAGTGCGTGTGTGAGGTGCCCTGTGGAGTTGTGACAGAAACGTATGGGCAGCGACAAACTTGTGAGGGGATTCGACCGGTTAGAGTCCGCGAGACCCCCTATTGTGACTCACGGAGCTCCCTGTTTAGGCTTAACTGGACAGCACTCCATGGTATGCTGATCGCCTCCGCAATACATGCAGAGGCCCAGCTCCTGTCGGCTCTGTCTCTCCGCTAGGGGGAGCCCTGACCGGCCTACTACCATTGCCTCCGACTCCTCGGAGGGCTCTGGAGCGGGTAACGCCAGGGGGCGAGACTGGGACATGCAGACGGAACCTACACGCGAGCGGACAGCCAACTTCCGCTCGGCGGCCCGTTCGCACAGCCTGTTGTCTATGCTAATAGCCAGGGAGATTAGCTCCGACAGGCATTCCGGGAGATCTCGACCGGCCAACTCATCCCGCAGACCAGAGTTGAGGCTGCGGAGGAAGATGCTACAGAGTGACGCCTCACCCCAGCCTACCTCCTCCGCTGCAACCCGGAAGTCAATAGCGTAATCCGCCGCTGACCGGGCTCCCTGTTGGAGACCAAGGAGTCGGTCAGCGAGGACGCTATCACGCCGGGAATGATCGAACACCTCGAGGAAACTCCGCACGAACTGGTCGTAGGAGTGGTTTGCGTAGCTGGGCTTCGACATGACGGCGTAAGCCCAAGCTAGCCCTCGCCCCTCCAGGAGATTAGCGATATAACCAGTTCGGCTATGGTCTGAGGGAAAATCCCCGGGAATGCGCAGAAACACCGACTCGCACTGCAAGATGAACCCCCGGGCTCCGCCGAGCTTACCGCTGAAGCGGGCGGGGGTTGGAATCGGCGTGAGCCGGGTTGGCATTCCCGTGGCAGGCTGGCCAGCCGCGGAAGTGGCCGGAGCTGCCCCTCCCTGACGAGGAGGAGAAAATACCTGCTGGGGGTCCACACGGTCTAACCGGTGAGTAATTTTTATTAACTGATTTAAAATCACCTGCTGTTGGTAGGCTATTGAATCCACCCGAGCCTCGAGGGTGGAAAAATGGCGTGCGAGCCCGCTGTCTGCTGAGCCGCTTTGCTGGAGCCGTACTGACATAATGTCCAGCTCAGGAAACACGCACGCAGGCTCAGGGAAGATTCAACAGCTTTATTCAACAAGCAGGCGTGTATGGATGAATGTGTGAGATATGGATATGTGATGAGGGTGAATGCCGATGTACAGGAAACAGAGCAGTACGCCGTACAGCCAGGCAACCCTATGGAGAGAACAGAGGACAGGGGTAAAGGGCACCACACCTAGACAGGTATAATGAGCGGTAGTGCTGCTTACTTGTAGGTAACAGGTGGCTGGCGTTGGCCAAGGGAGAAGCCCGGGAGACAGCGTCCTGCTGAGCCAGTGACGACGATGGGGGAAGGATGGCGATGACGGGGTAATCCGCCGCCAAGGAATCCACCTGTGCACGGGGAGAAGACTTGCAATGAGGTAAGGGTTAAGATGTTTACGTGGAAGCGTAGCTTAGCTGTTGTAGGAAGATGATCCAGCTGCGAGAAAGTGCCGATGCGAACAGACGGCTCCAGACCGCTGCACAGGGCTGCGTGGGCTAAATAGCCCGTGGCTGACGAGGCGCAGGTGTGCGCGCAGCTGAGACGGATGATGAGCGGCGAGTCGTGACAGGCGGAAGGCGGGACACACCCCGGACAGATCGCCAATCCATTGCACACAACAAAAATTTAAACTCGCAAAATAAATCAAATCCATCTTAAATGAAAACAGAAACAAATTCCAACAAAGAAGCACCAGTCGTATGGAATCAACATAAATATGATGTCAAATTAATTAGCCACTTAAGAACACCACTTCTCTACTCAACATAACAATACTGAGAAATTATATTTTCTTTAAACATTTTTTTAAACATTTCAAATGTACTACATATTTTAATTTTGTCTGGACAACAGTTCCATAAAGTACTGCCAACAACAGAAACACAGTGCTGCTTTGTGTTTGTCCTGAACTTGGGTTTAACCAAAATACAATTTCTTCTCAAATTATATGTATTTTTTCTAATTTTGAACAGCTTTTGAATATTTGATGGTAGTTGTTTATTGACTGCTTTAAACGTAATTTGAATTGTACGATACTAGTGCATACCTGTGCATGCCCGTGCATGCCCATAGAAAGCAAGTGTAAGCAAGCATTTCTGCATGCCCATAGAAAGTTACCGTTACCATGGCAACAGTGACCATGGTGAAACCTGCGTTTGACGTCTTTGACGTCAGTGATACCTGCCTTTGATATGTGATGCTTGCCTTTGATCTTTGATGATGTCATAGCGAGTCCTATGATTGTTAGTGAAGCCTGCCTTTGATCTTTGATGATGTCATAGCAATTCCTATGATCTTTTAGCAAGTCCTATGATCCTGACATCATGACCGATTTCTTGAATTATATATAGAGTGATTCTACTAAATCTTTAAGTTTTAGTGCATTTAACTGAGTAAATAGTGGATTAGTTGGCTCACGATATGGTTTTATTGAAGTTATCCTAATAGCTTTTTTGTTGTAAAAAAATTGGGTGTATATTTGTCTTGTAAGTATTTCCCCACACCACTGAACAGTAGGACATAGAGAGAACAATAAGTGAATTATACAAAATGCATAATGATTTTTGACATAAGAGATCTTTTACTTTATACAATATTAAGATAAGATAAGATAAGATAAGCCTTTATTAGTCCCACAATGGGGAAATTCCAGGATTGCAAAAGCACAGGGATAGCAACACTCAGAGCAACAATCAGAAGACAAGAAAAAACAAGAGCAGTGAGTATACATATGTACATATAAATATATAAATATATAAACACACAGTGCGGAGCATTGTAGCTAGATGGAATAAATATATAAATATATAAACACACAGTGCGGAGCATTGTAGCTAGATGGAATAAATACATAAATATATAAACACAGTGCGGAGCATTAAATCAATATTGCAATTGATTTGGCCATTTTGTTTCTGACAGTTTGTTGGGTTTTTTTTTACTTTTTATTTATAATATTTTGCAGGTTTTATAACCAGAACAAACAATAGAACATGAGGTCTAGGGATGAATTTCACACAATATAACATAGCTACTAAGCAAATACAAAAGCCTAATTTTATCCAGCATCACAGGCTAAATAATTGCACCATTTTCCCCATCTCACTTCACCCAGTTCTTTTTGCAATCTCAGTGAGTGTGTCATTTGTTCCAGGGAATGTAAGGTTTTTACAGTATTGATAAATAGACTGTTCTGACATAGTTTATATTAGATTTCCAGTTTAGTTTGTTATCAACAATTACACCTAAGAATTTTGTTTCAACAACTTTATTTATTACAATATAATTTCTTTTTATTTGTCTATGATTATTTGTAGTCTGATGTCCAGATAGGCTATTATACATTTAGTTTTTCTTAGATGAAGAGATAATTTATTTAGATCAAACCATTTTTTAATAATTGATAATTCCCTATTCACTATATCCAAAAGTTGCACAAAATTATTACAACTACAAAAAAAAAAAGTTGTATCATCACCAAATAAAATACACCTCAGTTCTTTGGCAGCCAAACACAAATCATTAATATACAATAGAAACAATAATGGTCCCAGCACTGAGCCCTGAGGCACTCCACACGTCATTTTTAACAAGACAGAATCAGCATTGTTTATGTGTACATATTGGTGTCTATCATCTAAGTAGCTACATAACCAGTCAGATGCAAATCCTCTGATGCCATACTTTTGTATTTTCTTTAAAAGTAGCTCATGATCAACAGTATCGAATGCCTTTTGTAAATCCAGAAATATCCCTACTGTATGCTCTTTCCTATCAATTGCATCAGTAATCTGTTCCATAAAATCAATTAAAGCCTGCGTGTCCATAAAACGCGTTTTTTGTCACCCGACTGCCCTGAGCATTGTTTTTTTTTTTCAGCATTTGTGCATGATGCTGTGGGGAAAAAAAGACTGTGCCCTGTATCCCAGCAACAGCTTGTCACTCTCAGCTCAACACTTCCACTTTCCAATGGTCAGACTTTCTTCTGATTTTTTAATAGCAGTCTCTAAATAACAATGGACAGGAAATGTGTTTTAGCAGCTCTGGATGTGAAATATGATGACACGGAAAGCAGGAGTCTTAGTACAGATGAGCACCGGTGTCCTATGTCCCACCCACGCAGCAGTTCTGATTGGCTGCTTAGGTCTGACATTGACAAGCTCAGCTGCAGTCTCTGAAAAATTGAACTTTTTCAGCTCTGAGCGCCCTGAGTGCCGCAACAAAAAGTGGCCACCGCCGAGAGCATTTTAGCACCATGGGCACAGCGCTCTAAACACTGGACTACATAGAGAATGAGTGGACAATAGCCACCCAGAGCTGAAAAAGCACGTTTGGTGGACATGCAGCTTTAATCAGTTCTTAAATTTTCAATAGCTGCGTAATTTACACATCTTGTAAAAAACGTGGTAATTGTCTCATTAATTTTTGATTTGATTTTTGATTTTGTATACTTTATTGATCCCCAGAGGGGAAATTGAGGGCATCCACCTGGATGGATGAAGCAGCCACGGTACGACGCTATCCCTTAACCATTCACACACACATTCACACCTAGGGCCACTTTAGAGTCTCCAATTAACCTAACCTGCATGTTTTTGGCCTGTGGGAGGAAACCGGAGAAATCCCGGAGTAAACCCACGCAGATACGGGGAGAACAGGCAAACTCCACACAGATCACTGTTGGTCAGGGGCTGGGATCGATTAAGGGATTCCAAACCAATATCCAAAACAACAAAAACAGGCAAAGGATCACTTACATCATCCATAATGAGACCACTGGTTATCTTCTTTTCTATAACATTGGTAAAAATATTGTCAGTGAGAGTAGCACTGTTTACTGTTATGCTGCTAGGATGGCAGCACGGTGGTGCAGTGGTTAGCACTGTGGCAGCACAGCAACTCACCCTTGCCCAGGGGATCCCAGGTTCGATCCAAGCCCCTGACCAACAGTGATCTGTGTGGAGTTTGCATGTTCTCCTCATGTCAGAGTGGGTTTACTCCGGGATTTCTCCAGTTTCCTCCCACAGGCCAAAAACATGCAAGTTAGGTTTGTAGTGTGACTTGATTTCCAATTTATTAAAATCATTCTATGTTGAAGGAAAATTGTTTCAACTCAAAAATCTGCTCCTTAACTGCTTCTACATTCAAGGGCCAGAGCTGTAACACAATCCATCGGCCACAAAGTGGAAGTTAATCCCTTTTCCAAGACTTAAGTCATTCTCCCTTTTCTGCTCTCTGGCAAAGGAATGTTCCAAATCGGCAGATTTATGGTTGACATTATCCACACGGGGAAGTCAAGACTCTCCAGTAAGCAACCACAGTTTCACAGTGCTATCTGGTGGATGAATCAGGAATATTCAACTTTTTCCCTCTGTAGTGGAATTTATGCATTATGGACAATGAACTAACTCATATTCTTCCTCTTAAGACAGTATCTGCTACTGAAGACCTGACTGAACTCTGGGGATGGACAATGGGTTTCAAATGCTTTTATTGAGATGATTTGATATGTGTTGCTTATTTTCAGGAAGAAATTAATGTTTGCATGCTTACTATCAAAAATTAGTCTCACAGTTACAAAGTAGAGACACTGTGTGTTCCTTTATCAAGTAGAATATCGTAGTCACTAAAATTTAAAGAATTTATGCTTTCATAGGCTGCATACATACTTAAGGAGGATTTCACTCCTCATATCAAATGTCTCTATCTCTGCTCTGGGGGAGACTCCCACCATAGCTGCGCTTTAACTGACCAATAGAACTCAAGTTTAGGACTTTTGTTGAAAGCAGCTCAAATGTTATTGGTTCAGCTCAGGTTTCATGAAGTTTAGGACCTTCCTGCAACACCTGAGAAAACTTGATTTTTATTGCCCTTTGTTGCAGAGTTTTGGGCGGTGGCCAAGCTGTAAGGAGCCTTTTCTGCTCTCTCAATTTTTCTCCTATCTTTAAGTAGGCCCAGAGTCTGTCATGCTCTGTGAAACTTATTTTCCTTTTCTTTAAAATTCAATTTTCTTATTTTAATCTTTTTTTTTTATAAATCACCACGCAAGAAGATTTTGTTTGATTTTTTCTAAGCTTAAACCAGCTCATTTAAACCACCAACATTGGAAGAAACAAATTTGTAATGTGTTTTGCCTCCATTTTGAATTTCTGATGAGACTTTGCACAATAAACCAATTCCTTCTTCAATGCATCAGAGAAGACCTCACCCAGCTTGCTGGAGACCAGCTCGACTGCAATCTCAGAAGCACAGCCTTGTGGGAGAATCTGTCCATCAGCCTCTCCATCAACAGAATCCACGGGCATCCAGCTGAATCAAGGTTGGAACGTGGGGGCCCTGCTGCCACCAAGGACATGATCTGACTTTGTGACTGAAGGTCTGTTGTTTAATTTACCTTAATTCTTCAGAATATTCCTTGTATAAGTTCTTTTAACTTAATTTCATGCAAACCCCCATCAGAATTTCAAAATGCATGTTGTCCTTTCCTTAATCTACATTCTTTTTCAGAGTAACACAAATTTTCTATTTTTATAGTTAATCATCATTTTCTTCATAAAATTGCATCCACTTTTCTTAACCAATGCTATTTAATGGCTTTCCAATTTCCAGTATACTGACAAATTAAACTATGCTTCATTTGGTTCCACAAATGCTTGATTCATAAGTAACTCAGTAACAGTCTATGATGCCCATGATACATGTGAATTCTCTGTTTTAAAGTTATCCAAATATGTTATCCTATTCTGACATTTCTTATTAAACCATTGAAAGACATATGAGGGTTATTGTTTGATTTCATGATCATCAGAGACAAGAACTTACAAGGGTTTGTTTTGAGACTGATTCATAATTGGTACAAATAAAGAATTGTTAATAAAATTGTCCTTTTGGACTGGTGCCCCTAACGATAAAGACCCAAACAGAACATGGAATTTATAAACTCAGTAATTTGTGTTTGGCCATAAGGATGTAAAAGATCTATGGTGAAATCACCACAGATAAAAATCTGCTTCTTACTAACTTCACTGTAGATTTCTGATAATTTATTTGAAAACATATCAATGTTAGTACCCTGAGCTCTGTTTATACAACTTACAATTATGTTTTTAGTATCTTTTGTTTCTATTTCAACTGTAACACATTCCATGACATTCTCTACAACAAAAGACATTTTTTCAGCAATTTGATGTTGGTAGGAGGATTGTATGTACAAAGCCACACCCCCACCCCTCATTTTTGTTCTAACAGTGTATAAATCATAACCTCTCATTTGACCTGTGTTTATTTATTCATCTTTTAACCAGGTCTCGGATATTGCAACAACAGAAAAATCTTGATTATACTGTAACAAGCAGTCATGGATTTTAGAAAAATTCATCTGCAGACTTCTACTATTAAAATGGATTATTGAAAATGTCTTATCAGAAATATAGGGTATTTGTTTCTCAGTAAAGTAACTACATTGATGATTTAAACTGTAAAAAAAAAAAGTTATTTTCAGGATCAATATTTGATTCACTATCATATTATGTTCAGTGTATTCAAATAATTTCAGACAAGGTCCAGTTTCTGGTGTGAATATTTGAGTACAAACAGTGTCCTTCATCTCAGCAAATTTGTAACAAATCCATAATGGTGGATGCCCTCAATTTCCCCTCTGGGGATCAATAAAGTATACAAAATAAAAAAAAAAATAACAATAATGTAAGGTTTCCTTTGTGATAAACCTACAGTATTTCAGTATAAAGAATACACATCTACCTTAAACTGTCACTTAAATTTGCCCAAGTCAGAGAGCTCCCTTACCACAATGACTTTGGCCTCCTCTGGTGTCCCATTCAATTTAATCAATACTTTACAGCTGAAGAGTTCTTTTGCAAAAACAGATAAGTCCAATTGGTTTAATACTGAGAAAAACAACATTTTCATCTGTTGGTTTATAGGTGTTAGTATTTACAATTCAGCTTCTAAGACATGGTTACTTGAAGTATGAGTATCTCAGACATAATAAAGCAAAAAAATCAAACATCAACTCATAGTTACTTTTTGGTAATTTATTAGTACTTTTTTCCCACAAAAACAGATAAGTCCACAAGCTATTCTTTTGCAAAAATAGACACGTCCCGAAAACCATGCTAGTTTGTCTGGAACATACTTGAATGTCTATAAGCATCAATGTAGTATGACTGACACACTGATTTAAGCATATCCACTAAATAAAATTGTCACAATCTGAGCACAGGGATTTTACTGTGCTCTGTCTCTTTGCCTTTTGTTTTTCCTTATTTGTATAATGTTGTATTTTGGAGTCTATGCCAGTGTCTACTCTTTTCTTTCTCTGGAGTTGCAGTTGTTAGGAGCACTTCTGGGCTTTTCCTCTGGTTGTGGGCGGTGCTCCTGTCAAACTGTCAGATCCTCATGACTCACAGCTGATTGTCATTTTCTCCCCAGCCCACTCATGTGATTCACACTGGCTACTTTTTGTGTTAATTGTTTCTATCCTATTTAAGAACTATTTTCATTTCTTGTTGCCAGAATCTTAAGTTCTCAACCCTCATCTCCACCAGAACCCAGCCCTTGTTCTGGTGTGATAAATTGTAAGTTTACTTTGCTTGTCTTTTTGGATCTTGTGTTTGAGCACGGTTTTTGTGTTTGCTTTCGTAATAAATTCACAAACTGCAGTCCTGTGCATCGGTCTCTCCTTTCTGTTCCAAGGGGCAATTCATGACAGAAGATTCCGGCCAGTTTGAGACCCAGTGGCGGCAGTTGAGTTAATTTTTTTTGTTTCACTCCAGTGGCAGCGAAGGCTTGCAGTTTTATTTTATTTCTCCCCCAGTTTTGTTTTTTCACCTGGGGTTTGCCATGTCGGCCACCCTGGATTTTTCAACTTTGGGACTGAGCAAGGTGGAATGCGTAGTGGCTACGCTCATCGCCAGTTTTGCCTCGGGGGCTGGAGCCTCCCGGTCTCCCGAGGAGGCTTGGGGGTTTGTGGACGGCACAGCCCAGGTGATCAAGACGCATCCCAGTCTTTGGAGCTACCCAGGTCTCATAGTTTTCCTTGCCTCGGTGATCAAAGCACAGCACAAAATCTGTAGCCAGGTGAGGGACCCCCCTTCGGCACCACTGGAGTGCAAGAAGAAGCACCCCGGTGGGGGGGGGGGGGTGAAAAACTTGCTTGTCCTATCCAGAATCCGAATCTTCAACGGGCCCCAGAGGTCCTAAATAGACACCGTCTGGTCCTGACACAGCAGCCCCACCTTCTCCTCCTGAACTGTGGCCCACACCATCGGGCGAGGAGCTGGAGAAGCGCAGGAGGATCCAGTTAGCGGAGATGGAGCTCCTACTAGAATATAAACCATGGCTCCTCCTGGATCTTGCCCAGGAGCTGGAGGAGGTTTCACCCAGGGGGCCCTGAGTTTAAGCCAATTAATAAGCATCCCCTGACTCCAGAGCCTCTCCTTCACCCTGAGCCTACGCCTCCACCTTCTGCTCCCCACGGTCGCTCAAGGAAATCCCATCAGAAGAGCACCTCCACTTCCTCGTCAGCAGTTTCCCTGTCGCCGAGGTCGAAAACTCCTGCAGCAGTCCCTTCATCTAGTTTTTCTTCTTTGGCTGTCCTGTCAGATGTTCTTCCTGCTGCTGCTACCTCTTCCTCTTCCTCCCGCTGCTGAGGGGTCGGCCGTTTTTACCTGGCTCCGCCCATCACTGTGACTGCAGGGGCGGCTCCTCAAGGGTTCCCTGGGATGCCCTCTTCTACAGAAGTCACGGAGAGGGCTGATTCCCAACCTGCTGCAGCAGAAGACATCACAGCCCAGGAGTTCAGGCAAGTGTCATTCTATTAAGCATCAATTATCTTGCCTGACTCCTGACGGTGAGGCTCAGATTAGGCAGTCCTCTGAGTCCTCACCATCTGCTGCAACTTCAGACTGTTCACCTACTCTCTCTGTGTCTCCTCCTTTTCCCGCCTGAGTGTCCGCTGGCCCCTGAACTGAGCCGCTGAACGGTAGAGGAGCCTGTGGCTCCGGAGGACCTGGTCCCAGCCCCACAGCCACAGTCTGGACAGAGGGAGAGCGCTGCAACTGAGCTGAAGCCTGTGCCAACAATAGAGCATCCCCTGGCCTCAGCAGAACAGGATCCAGTGCCAGCAGGAAGCCAACCTCCTGTGTCCACGTCGGGTGAGCTACCTACTTGGGCCACTTCGTTGGGGGGTCTCGGAACTGCATACACCAACATTCCTGCTGCTGTGGCCCCCACAGCAGAGTCCGAGCTGGACATCCAGAGGACCGGGCCTGAGGCGTCATCATCTGAATCGACGGAGTCCTGGACAGTGGTGGAGCTCAAGCTCAGGCAAATGCTCTCTTCTGTCTCTGTTGTTTCTATATCAGAGAGATCTTGTCTGGCTCTTGGTGGGGAGAGCCAGGTGCAGTCGTCAGCTGCACCTGAGCTCACCTCGCTGGCCTCCACTGTCGCCGGTGACCCTGATCCTGCTTCTTTGCCTCTCCTGTCTGAGCTTTTCCCCAGGGTCACCGAGGATCATCCAGCTTCACCAAGAGTCTCCGTGGGTCCAGCCTTGCCACCCAAGATCACCATGGGTCCAGCTCCTCCTACTGAGGTCACTGTGGGTGCTCCATCCAAGCCTGAGACCTCCGCGGGTGCTGCTCCCACTTTGGCTGAGGTCTTTGCAGGTGCTTCGCCCCAGCCCGGGGCCTTCGAGGGTGCTGCTTCCCCATCAACTGAGGTCATCGCAGGTGCTCGGTCCCAGCCCGGGACCTCCGTGGGTGCTGCTCCCCCTCCGGCTGAGGTCTTTGTGGGTGCTCTGCCCCAGCCCGGGGCCTTCAAGAGTGCAGCTTCCCCATCAATTGAGGTTGTTGCAGGTACTCCGTCCCAGCCTAGGGCCTCCGTGGGTGCAGCTCTGTCCCAGTCCGGGTCCGGGTCCACCGAGGGTGCAGCTCTGTCCCAGTCCGGGTCCACCGAGGATGCAGCTCTGTCCCAGTCCCAGTCCACCAAGGGTGCAACTCTGTCCCAGCCTGGAGTCACCACGAGTGCAACTCTGCTCCAGCCCGGAGCCACCGTGGATGCTACTATGTCCCAGTCCAGGACCACCGAGGGTGCTGCAGAGCGGTCAGAGGCCGTTTTGGTCCCCTGTCCTCTGCCAGATGCCGTCGTGGTCCCCTCTCCTCTGCCAGATGCCATCGTGGCTCTTCTGCCAGACCTCGTTGTGGTTCCCCCTCCACCGCCCGACATCAACATGGTTCCCCCTACTCCGCTGTCCTTTTCTTCATTGGACCTCCCCATGGGGGAATTGCCTCCTGGGCCACCCCTTCTGTTTAGGTGGCTAAAAAACTCTGGCCAACCACCTGACAGACTGTGCCCATAGGTGGCTCATATTCTCCGGCAGGCCACCCGACTCTTACCACCTTGCCGTCTGCAAGGCCTGGGACTTTGGTCAGCCACCAGAACTGTCTAGTCCTTTGGTCCAGGGGGCCTAGGTCCCTGATTTTGTCTGGTGTGGATCCTGAGCAGGGTTTTTGTTTTTTGTTTTCCCCTAGCCTGGGTTTTACTGGGGTGTGAGTCAGGGGAGTTCTTATTATTTTCTCTGGTTTGTTTCGGTCCCTCAGTGCCTGGGTCCCCCTCCTCCTGCCCGGGGTGGGGTTGTTTTCTCGTCTTTTGGTGGGGTGGGTCCTTAGTGTGGGTGGGCCCTTGTTTTTCTTTTGATGTTGCCTGGGGTGTCTGGTGACCATCCCTTGGGGTGGGGGGGCTCTGTCATGATCTGAGCATGGGGGATTTCACCATGCTCTGTCTCTTTGTTTTTCCTTATTTGTATAATGTTATATTTTGGAGTCTATGCCACTGTCTGCTCTTTTCTTTCTCCCTTTGGAGTTGCAGTTGTCAGGAGCACTTCCAGGCTTTTCCTCTGGATGTGGGCGGTGCTCCTGTCAAACTGTCAGCTCCATCTCCCCTCCTCATCTCCCCGCTGTCATTTTCTCCCCAGCCCACTCATGTGATTCGCACCGGTTGCTTTTTGTGTTAATTGTTTCTATCCTATTTAAGGGCTGTTATTTTCATTTCTCATTGCCGGAATCTTAAGTTCTCAACCCTCATCTCCACCAGAACCCATCCCTTGTTCTGGTGTGATAAATTGTAAGTTTATTTTGCTAGTCTCTTTGATTCTTGTGTTTGAGCATGGTTTTTGTGTTTGCTTTCTTAATTAATTCACAAACTGCAGTCCTGTGCATGGTTCTCTCCTCTCTGTCCTAAGGGGCAATTCACAACAAAAATGGTATTATATATCTATAATAAAGCTATAATTCAAGATTCAAAGAGTTTACTGTCAATACTACTACAGTATATGTACAAGACATACAGGAGAACTGAAATGGCGTTTCTCTCTCTCTTTACTGGTGTGCACAGTATAAAAAGAAAAGGAATAAGGCTAGATAAAAAATAACAACAGCAGTCTAATATTCAATATGTACAGTAATGGAACCCGTGGTACAAATGGCGACAAGAAAGACCCAGACCTCCCATAGTGCAAAATTGAGATAAACGATTAACGATGATAAAACCCAGCAATCTTATGTACAGATAACTAGAGATGTAATACCTGTAGTTGCAGTTCAGTGTCGTAGTGTAGGTGCAGATAGTAACAGATAGTATTGCGGAGTCAGACAGATGGCAGCAGACGTGGCATTTGTGCAAATGGTTGCGGTTAATGTTAATGTGTAGAGACATACAGCAGCAAAGTAGCAAGAATTCTGATAATAGAAGATAATAGTAGCAAGAATTCTGAATATTGTTCGCTGTTCCAACCTTGTTTGCACCCTACTGGTGAACGCATCACTGGTTCATCTGCTTCATCAAAATTATTCATATTTGACATAAAATGCAACAAAATTGTAAAAAAAAACAAATGGCAGGGAAATCATTCACAGCAAGCAGGTGCTGTGTTCGAAATGCTCACTCCTTCCCCATATAGTGCACTATATAGTGAATGCACAGCCAACGGAGCAGTGAGAGAAGAGCTTCACATCACAACATAAACTACCTTAAGGTACTTATATTTAAAGGTCTGATGACACGATTTTGACATTTTTTAGCATGTTGTGTAAACCCAAAAGTCATTGTCGATGATCAATATAATATTTACAACCGCGCCTGCATAACATAGTTACTATCATCAAAAAACCGCAGCCACTGACTGGACTGTGGTGCCGCCCACCGAATGAAGGGTGGCACCCCCATGACGTAAGCAACAGGACGCCGGTGTTGTTGACTGGAATGCCAGCAGCTTTGTAGCTCACAGTTTCTCTGGTTTATTTTAATTTTACGGGTATGCCTTGACGTTGTGTCACATGCTTAGATAAACAGCAGGCCGTGAAAGACAACATCACACGCTTCAGGTCCAATTGTCATAAGCCTCCTCGTGCGCTTTTACGCAGGGGGAGTGTCAGGAGCCGAGCCGGCTTGGTTTCCCCTGGCTTGATCCAGATCTCTCTGTGGGTTTAGGTGCCTCTGTTTATGTATGTATAGTATGTATTTCAGTGTACTTTCCTCTCCTTAGCCACTGTCTGGCCGGCAGCTGTTAGACGGCCACTTTGACCTACTTTCTGTGACCACATGCTGACGCTCGCTGGTCCAGCCACATCCCCTCTCTCATTATCACCAGCTGATTCAAACTCCCGCTGATCATCTTTCCCAGTCCTCGCCCAGGTGCTTCTCATCACACCATCACCAGCAGTGCGTGTACTCAGCGGCCGTTTGCCAGTCACGCACTGCTGATCCATAGTATTGTCATCTGTGCTGTTAGTCTGCCAGTATTTTCAGCACTCTCATGACGTGTTAGTCACTCCATGTTCGCCGTGGTTCTCGTGCGTCCTTGAAGCGATGTCAGTTCTGGGGTGCACCTGTGGCTTCGTCTCCTCTCATTCGTTCTCTGGGCGATGCCGGCCCCTGAACGCCATCAGTAATTGTGTTTGTGTTTTTTGTATGTCTTCACCTTTTTGGGAATTGTTTGTCTTTCTGTATTAAATATGCTGTGGTTGTTACGTGTGGCCCTCACAAGCCACACAATGAGAGCTGAGGGCGAGCCAGTGAGTTTGCGATGATTTATTATAATAGGGAACAGGGGATAAGGAACACGGCCTTGTGGGGCCAAAAGGCACAAATACTCACACAGGGTTCACTTACAAATAATGTAGAACGACGAGCAGAGGGCTGGCGTCGGGCGTAGGGGTTCCAGCCTTCGATGTGCTAAGTCACAGCCCCGAATGATCAGAGCTGCTCCTTCTTATGCTCATTAGCAGCGCCTCAGCTGATGAGGGTTAATTGGGCTCCAGCCGTCCCGTAACTGACAGCTGGGAGCCCGCTGAGACGCTGTCACAGAAAGAACAGGGCTGAGGGGAATATGGTCTGAGCGCCGGATGACACGGCGTCTCATCCCATGTGACAGTGGTGAACCCTGCACGTAAATCCTCATTATTTCATCCTCCCTCTCCGTGCACTGCGTAAGGGCGCACGGAGGGTCATGACAAGGAGCGCACGAGGAGGGGAAGGATGAATGGATTTACACGCAGGATTCACCACAGCACATGTATTGAACATAAGACTGATGACAACAGTTCCCAAAAAGGTGAAGAGTTACAAAAATAAACAGAAACACTTACAGTTAGCGTTCGGGGCTGACATCGCCCAGCGAACGCATGGAGAGGAGACATGTTAACCACAGTTGTGCCCCAGGACTGACATCGCTTCAAGGGGTGCAACAGAACCACGGCTGTGTGGAGTGGCTAACACGTCGTGATGGTGTTGGCAATACTGGCTGGCTGACAACATGGTAGATGATGCACACAAAACATGAACAGCTGACTGTCAAAGAGAGAGGGCGCATGTTCGGACCAGCGAATCGTGGACAGTGCCCACCTGAAAGTGGGTCAAAATGGCACATAAACCACATGTACAAAACATAATATAATCCATAATAAACCCGATGCCTGAGCCACAGAGAATACACTGCTATGATTTTATTGAAAAATCGGGTTTAAATAAATTATATTTATGAACAAATAATTTGTTGCAATATCTGTAACAAAAACATAACACTCAGTGTTCCCCTGCCGTGTGTTTGCCGCTGTCGCTGCGGCGGGCATGTGTGCTCTCCACCGTCACTCTCTGAGTCTGACTCGCTAGGCACGATGCCTGCTTGGCACGGCTCAAACCTATACGGTCTGATGCCCCCAGATTCTTCATTGTCATCCCATTCTTCTGAACTATAATTGTCTGAAGATTGGACAACACAAACCAATTCCAGACTATATGTGCTGGAACCATCGTCAATGTTTTCAACCGCTTCCATCCTGTATGTACAATGGGCAGCCAAGCGCTGTGTTCTGTCGCTGACGTCACAACATGGCCAGGGGGTTTTCCAGCCACTGACGCAATTTGTGATGTGGCGCTCATGAAAACGTTGGATATTCGTGTGAAAAAAAGAGTTTGACTTAGAACTGCACAGACCAACCTATTCTGTCATATTGAAATTAAGTGTTGCAAAATTGGATGAAGTCAAAATCGTGTCATCAGACCTTTAATCATTCAGCAAAATGATTTGATTTAATACACATTTACTAGAAATTACATGCAGGTATTCATTTTTTTACCACTGTTAGTCTGTTACATTTTACTGTCTCACGTGATGATGTCATTAACCATGCCAGGAAAACAAGCCCAGTAGTGTCTGAAAGCGGTAAATTTTATTGTTATATTGATTTTACCGTATAGTCCACTATATCTAAATTCGCTATATAGCCAGTAGGGAGGGAGGGAGTGAACATTCTAAACACAGCCAGGGAAATCAATCAGAGCGAGCAGACCAGGAAGGCAGCCAACATGAGTCATGTGACCCAAATACCAACCACTGATTTGCCGTGTGGAGTTATCTGCTTTTGTAAAAAAATAAATAAATAAACCCTCCCGGGGTTTATTGGCTTTTGAAAAAAAAAAAAAACAACAACAACATGAATTTGTAGTGTTTATAACATAGGTCATATTGGATTTTGAGAAAAAAACAATTTGAACTTCTATAAGTAGGTAATGTTAACAGTTGTTTGATGTAAAGAGGGAAATTTTCTTGGAAGTAGCATCTTATCGGTTTTTGCAAACAAACTCTTCAATTTCTTGTCCAAGTTGCTTGAATTTTGTGTTGTTTCTTGAGAATCCTGGCCTGCCTCGAAAATGTCGGAGTTCTTCTTTGTAAGGTGTTCATTCACATATACGTACATCCGTACCTCTGAGTTTTTTTATTTGTCTTAACAGTTCAGTTTTGGCTTTTCTGTTTGTAAAAATGAATGATAATGCCTGGTTTCACCTTACTGTCTTTCTGTGGGAGTGTGTGGCAAGCTGAGACGGAATTTCTGTCAACAGAAATGTCTCTAGAATGAAAAAACTTGAGTACCTGTTGCTCCAGGGACTGCATCTCCCTTTGCGTCTCATCACCCACGTCATGGTTACCTGCTCCAGCCCGAGCATATGAGTAGTGTTCTGGTATTTAATTCACTCACGATTATATCATTCATTCTTGTGTACTGCTCCAGTTCATCCACATCTTTTTCCAAGAAGCTAATTTTCTTTTCTTTATCCAAGATAATTGTCTTTAACACACACACTTCATTGATTAGTTCAAGCAATTTGTTTTGTTGATTGGACACTTTGGTGATTTCTTCTGACAAAGTTTAGAGAACGCTTAATCTCATCCATTTCCCCGTCGGCATTAGTAGTAGTTTTCTTTGGTGGCATTTTAAACAATAGCCAAGGCAGAAAAAATCAAACTTGTCCCAGAAAAAAAAATCAAACCTGTCTTGTGGTAGCAAGCCAACTGCTGGAGCCTCAGCCTGCTCTGATGGTAGGTAGCGAGCTATTGAAGCCTTGGCCTGGTCTGGTGGTAGGTGGCTAGCTGCTGGAGCCTCTGCCTGCTTTTGGTGATGATCTGAGAATGCATACCTCAGCCAAGGCTCTTATCGTCTCACAGTGTGTGAGCAACAATACTCCAAACTAATGGACAGACTTTGATGCAATTTTCATCAGAAGTGGCTCTAGGCCTACACATGAACCCATTCCATTTTGGAAGTGATCCATGAGGGGCAGAAGGAACCTTGGCGGAGGTATGTGCTCTCTGAGTGCTTTTTAGTTTAAAAAAATTAATCACAACAGCAACACAAGATGCCAAAGCTTATTAAAACATGAAAGTATTTACCGATACAGGACTCAGGCTGCACTTCACATCTATTTGTGCATGTCCCTGATATACTGTATTGGTTCAAAATTTGAGCAGGAAAAAGAACAAAAATGTATCTAGTTGTATTCCGATGTCTTTTTCAGTTTTTTCATAACTGTCATGGAGTGTTAAACTGGACCCAAACGCTGGACATGAGTTTAAACAGTTTTTATTGTGAGCTGGTCACCCTGACGCAGCTCGAGGGTTTAACATAAAATAATAAGTGCGGCTCGGAAGCAGCAGCAAAAAACTGTGGTAAGAACATGGCAGATCAGGAGATGACAAGATTATACAGAAGAGGCTGAAGCAAATAATCATGCCAACACAACAAGGAATCCGAACAGAACAGAAGTGGAACAGAACTTCAATAATCAAGGGGACAATCAAGACAACATGGCACAGGTGGGGAGACCAATCATGACCGACAGCTGATATATGAGGAAAACAGAGATGACAGGATGGGCGGGGCCATGCATGCACAATCACCAACAGACGAGACACAGATCATGAACAGGGGATCAGGAGAGACAAGACCAGGACAATAATAATGCAAATAATAATCAAATTAAACCCCTGATCATAATAATAATAATAATAATAATAATAATAATAGTACAGAACTAAGAACAGAATCATGAATCTAACAAATAATAATAAATGCAGAAAATTCAAAGCCGTAAACTCAAGGTGAGGATGTGGATTGGAGCCCATGCTCTAAAGAAAAGAAATACAAACTATAAATCAGGATGAGGACATGGGACCCAACCTACGCCCTGACAATAACACCAGCTGTATGGATGATGGTGTTTACTTTGTTGATACATATTTATAGAAAGCCAGCTGGCTCTACTAGGAAAAAGACAATGCCATGTTGTGAAATGGAGTGGGCAGAAAATATGCCTTTGATTTGGTGCTGTTGTGTTGCAATGACAGCACTCCCTCCATCTTTTTTTTAATATTAAAAAAATGCTGCGGATGATTGCTGAAATCTCTATTAGCTTGCAGAGTTAGATGTTCTTTCGTGACAGGTGGGATCTGAGGATTTATGTACAAGTGAGACAGCAGCCAGGGCTGAATACCAAACCTTTAAAGTACATGTTTTCATGCATTTTTGTTCCTCTGTCTCACCAGGGATTCAAGTGACTTTCTGGTTATTGTTTGTGCACCTTTGTACTGTCTGAAGCAGCGAGGAGAGATCTGTCTGAGACAGCACAAAGGCGGTGAGGTTGCAGGGTTTACATGTGTCACGTTTTTGTGCTTTGCTCATTTTACACCCCCCCCCCCCCCAACCAGTTCTTTTTAACCCCCCCATGAAAGTGGGCTCGTCATACTTTTAAAAAAGAAGAAAGAATGAAGAAGGTTGTCGGTTCAAAGCTGGAGGTTGACACAAGAGTAAAGTGTTGTCAAAATAACCTGCTGGTCTGAAAAATAAAGCCTATACCACAGCATCTTCAGCTTCAGTTTTGTTAGATACCCAGGAGACTGCAGCATACGAGACAGCAAAAAAGACATGAATTTCATCCACAGCTTGATGTGTATGTCACAGGGTGGAAGTGTTTTATTGTTTTGGGAGTTATATATAGTTTTAAGTTTGTTGCATGTTTTGTAATTTTTATATTTTAACTGTGCTTTTAATTGGAAGTGCTGTTTACTTCTACCCTGTGCTTCCCCTAATTCCCTAATAATCAGCAACACCTGTGCTGATTGGGGATGTGCAGCACCTGTGGCTGCACACAATATACAGACGTGGACAAAATTGTTGGTACCCCTCTGTTAATGAAAGAAAAACCCACAATGGTCAGAAATAACTTGAATCTGACAAAAGTGGTAATAAATAAAAATTCTATGAAAATTAACCAGTGAAAATCAGACAATGCTTTTGAATTGTGGTTCAACAGAATTATTTAAAAAATCAAACTCATGAAACAGGCCTGGACAAAAATGATGGTACCCTTAACGTAATATTTTGTTGCACAACCTTTTGAGACAATCACTGCAATCAAACAATTTCCGTAACTGTCAATGAGACTTCTGCACCTCTCAGCAGGTATTTTGGCCCACTCCTCATGAGCAAACTGCTCCAGTTGTCTCAGGTTTGAAGGGTGCCTTCTCCAGACGGCATGTTTCAGCTCCTTCCACAGATATTCAATAGGATTTAGATCAGGGAGCCCCAGAACATAACAGAACCTCCTCCATGTTTCACAGTAGGGACAGTGTTCTTTTCTTGGTATGCTTCATTTTTGCGTCTGTGAACATAGTGCTGATGTGCCTTGCCAAAAAGTTCCAGTTGTGTCTCGTCTGTCCATAGGACATTCTCCCAGAAGCTTTGTGGCTTGTCAACATGCAGTTTGGCAAATTCCAGTGTGGCTTTTTTATCATTTGTTTTCAACAGTGGTGTCCTCCTTGGTCGTCTCCCATGAAGTCCACTTTGGCTCAAACAACAACGGATGGTGCGATCTGACACTGATGTACTGTGACGTTTGCAAGGTTCACACAAAGAAAATGGAGCAGATGGCTGTGATCAACCAGATTTATTTTGTACACCCCAACCCCAACTTGCCACTTAGTACACAGAGCAGGGGAGGTCATTCTCACAGACCCCTGTTTGAATCATGGTTACACACACATGATACATCTTGCCCTAATCCTGCTAAACACTGCTGGGTCATTATAATACAGTTATAATGACCCAGCAGTATAACTCAGAAATAACAGATTTAACACACACAGTAACGTTTCAAACTGGCAAAGCATGCTGGGAAATTCACTTAACATGGCCCCAACGTTACACTGCCCCCCGCCTGGACTGGTTTCTGTCCCCAGAAAAATTAAAGTCCAGTTTAAAAGTCCAATACAAACTCATCCAGGTGTCGGGGCGGTCTTCGGCGCCGGTAGCCAACACGTACAGGCCCCCTAGTGTCCATCTGGGTCTTGGTCGGGGTATCGGGCCGGGATGGAAGCTCCGGTTCGTCCACCAGCGGTGCAGATGGCCGATACGGGGCGAGACGGTCACGATGAAGGACCGCAACCCGGTCCCTTTTTCTAAGCCTCACCCTGTATACCACATCTGACAGTCTCTCCAGGACCACGCATGGCCCCGACCACTGGCTCGCCAGCTTCGGTGATCGTCCTCTCTTCCTCTCAGGGCAGAAAACCCAGACTCGATCTCCCGGTGCAAAGTCCCTCCCCTGGCAGCGGGAGTCGTACGCTCGCTTCTGCCGACCCCCTGCCGCTGCCAGGGCCTCTCGAGCCAGCTCGTGCACCGTGTGGAGACGTTCTTTCAAACAAAAAAAATAATCCAATCCGGGTCTTCCCTCCACCTCCGGCTCAGGGGGGCAACCGAATACCAAATCCACCGGTGTGCGCAGCTCGCGTCCAAACATGAGCGCCGCAGGGGTGCACCGGGTAGATTCCTGAGCAGCCGTCCGGTATGCCCACAAAAGAAAAGGCAGATGCAGGTCCCAGTCTCGCTGTCGCTGGTCCACTAGGATAGCGAGCTGGGTGGTGAGGGTCCGGTTGAATCGTTCGACCAGGCCGTCGCTCTGTGGATGCAGTGGGGTGGTCCGGGTCTTCCGGATGCCCAGCCGTTTGCAGACCTCTCCGAAGACCTCCGCCTCGAAGTTCTGACCCTGATCGCTGTGCAGCTCCTCCGGTGCGCCAAACTGACAGAACATTTCATCCACCAGCTTTGATGCCGTCGTAGCGGCGCTCTGATCCGGGACCGCGTACGCCTCTGGCCACTTAGTGAAATAATCCATCGCGACCAGCACGTAGCGGTTCCCCCGGTCCGTGGTCGGGAAAGGGCCCAGGATGTCCACTCCCACTCGCTCCATCGGTGCTCCCACCCGGTACTGCTGCAGGGGAGCGTGGGATCGCTGAGTTGGTCCCTTCTGAGCTGTGCATGTGTCGCAGCGATGAACGTGGAGCTCCACATCCTGATGACAGCCGGGCCAGTAGAACCGGGCCCGAAGGCGCTGCAGCGTCTTTGTCACCCCGAAGTGGCCCGCTCCTACCGCCCCATGAACCAGCTGGAGTACTTTGGGCCAGAGTCGACGAGGAACCAGCAGCTGCCAAATGTGCCGCTGCCCAGCTGGAGTCTGCCACTGCCGATACACCACGCCCTCATGACAGCGGAGGTTGGCCCACTGGGAGTGTAGGGCCTTAGTCTCTGGGTCCAGCGGTGACACAACCTCCCAGGTGGGCCGCTGTCCTGCGTCCAGCCACTGCCGAACCCGCGAAATGACCGGGTCTCTGTCCTGCTCGCTCTGCAGCTGCTGCGTGCCAAGAACCTCTGTGACGTCATCGCCGGGGGGAACGGCCTGATCATCTGAGGGGCTGTGCATCGCTGCGTGATTCCTGCTCGCAGCGGCTCGGAGAGCGGCAGCCCGTGGGGCGATTTGGTCCCGATCTTCAGCCCGTTGACAGTGACGACACTCCTCTGTCGCGCAGGGGCGCCGAGACAGCGCGTCAGCGTTGGCATGGAGGCGGCCTGCCCGATGCACAATCTGGAAATTATAATCCTGCAGTGCCTCCAGCCACCTTGCCAACTGTCCATCCGGTTCTTTGAAATTTAACAACCAGGTCAGGGAAGCGTGGTCCGTCCTGAGCTGGAACCTCCCACCGTACACATACGGGCAGAAATGACGCAGTCCTTGAATGACAGCCAGCAGCTCTCTGCGAGTCACACAGTAATTTCTCTCGGCTCTGCTGAGAGTGCGGCTGAAGTAAGCGACTGCCTGCTCTCCATGCTCTCCCTCCTGGGATAACACCGCCCCGATGCCCTGGTTGCTGGCGTCCGTGTCCACAATGAAAGGGCGGCTCGGGTCAGGATACCGCAGGACAGGGGCTCTGATGAGCGCTGCGCGAAGCTGGCAGAAAGCAGCAGCACAGCTGTCACTCCACTGGAACGGGCGTCCTTTCTGCGTCAGCTGATGCAGCGGGCTGGCAATGGTGGCGAAGTCTTTCACAAACTTCCTATAATAGGAGGCCAATCCAAGAAAACTCCTCAGTTCTCCAACGTTCCGCGGTACTGGCCAGTCTCTCACTGTTGCCACTTTTTCCGGGTCGGTGGCGACCCCTGCTGCGCTGACGACGTGGCCCAAAAAGGTGGTCTCTCGCCGGAACAGGTGGCATTTCCTAGGGTGTAACCATAGCCCCGCCTGCTGGATGGCTCCCAGCACCTCTCGGAGATTTGACAGGACACTGTCAAAATCAGCTGCATGCACCAGCAGGTCATCCAGGTAAACAACGCAGCGGCTCCTGGGCACGTGAGCCAGCACTCGCTCCATCAAGCGCTCAAAGGTGGCCGGAGCGTTGCAGAGTCCAAATGGCATCACTTTAAACTGGTACAGTCCCTGCCCGATGGAGAAGGCTGTTTTTTGGCAGGCCTCGGGTGACAGCTCCACCTGCCAATAGCCGCTGCGTAGATCCAGCGAGCTGAACCAGCTGGAGCCTGCGATGTGGTCCAGCGCGTCATCGATGCGGGGCAGGGGGTAGGAATCTTTCCTGGTGGCGTCATTCAGGCGTCGGTAATCCACACAGAACCGCCACGACCCGTCCTTCTTCTTGACCAGCACCACAGGCGCTGCCCAGGGGCTGCTGGAGGGCTCAATAACATCTGCCTCCAGCATTTCTCGCACTTTTTGTTCCGCCGCTGCCCGCCTTGAAAAGGGCAGCCGGCGTGGGCGGAGTCGAATCGGCCTGGCCTCACCGGTGTCGATCTCGTGCTGCACCAACCCGGTCCGGCCGCATTCCTCATCCTTCGCAGCGAAAACACCCACGTAATAGTCCAATAGCTCCCGCAGCTGGCGTCTCTGTTCCGGGTCCAGCCCGCTGCAGCTCTGCTGAAATAATTCCTCCACCGCCTGCTGCATCTCTGCTGACACGTTGGCCCCTCCCCTTGCTGTCCCTGTGTGTGCTCGTGCTCCCTCTGTCCGCGCTGGTGACGTCATCGTGTCCAGTCCTCGCGGTGGCCTGCCTGGTCCGGTCTGTCTTGGCGATCCCTCGATTGCGCGGGCCCCCGCGTCCCTTCTCTGGGTTCTGCTGTGGAGCGTGATGGTCCGGTTTCCCAGCTGGAGGGAAGGTCCGGCGGTGTCGATCTTGGCACGCCAGGCTGTGAGCAGGTCTAATCCAATAATACAGGGGTCTTGGATGTCAGCCAGCCAGAACGAGTGTCTTATGTTCTGACCGGCCACCCCCACCACCAGCACTCTCCGCCCCTTCAGTCGGGCGCGCTCACCGGTAGCTGTGGTGACGCAGCACTCGGTGGGTTCCCACCCCCGCGGAGCCGTCTTGCTCGTGCCCGGCAGTACGCCCGGTCGAACCAAGGAGATTGTAGAGCCGGTGTCAATCAGGGCCTGGATCGACGTCTTCCCCAAGCTGCACTGTAGATAGATCCCTGGAGAGTGTCCAACTCGGCCCACGCGCGGTGCCGGCTCCTCGGGGGAAACATCTGCTGGAGGTGGCCTGTCCCCGTTCACGCCACCTCGCTCTAGTTTAACGCCGGCGAGGGGCCGGTTTGTCGTGGGGTGGGTGCGGGGCAGTATCGCGCGATGTGTCCCATCTCTCCGCAGCGGAAGCACCCTTCCTCGCGCCGCCGAGGCCATCTTCTCCGTGGACGCGCCGCCGTGGTCTGCCGTAATTCCTCCTCCTCCCCCTCGCTCTCCATCGTAGCCTGGTAGGTTCTTCGGCTGTGCGTTGCTGCTTCAGCGGTGCGATTTATTAGCGGCTCTGCCCGCTCTGCTTCTGCCACTGCAGTCTTCCAGTCGCTCGCGGCGTGGAGCCGTACGTGGCTCTGGAGCTGGGCCGGGCGGAGACCTTGGATGAAGCTCCGGAGGGCGAGCTTCTCTACTGCCTCCGGCGCGAAATCTGGGTAGCTGCGCTGGGTTAACAGCCATATGTCTGCAGCATAGGCTCCTAGTTTCTCCTGGTGGTTCCGGCGGCGGCGAGTCAGTTGTTCTTGGGCGTGCTCAGCGTCCGCTATTCTCCCAAATCGTCTCTGGAGCGCCCCTTGTAGTGCTGGCCAGCTGTGGTGCTCCTCGGGCCGGAGATCAGAGAGCGTGCAGAGGGCTTTCCCTTCCAAGGCCAGCGCGACCTGTACGGCGGTTTCCTCTGGTGACCAGCCGTTCAGCGCCGCAGTCAGCTCGACCTGTGTCAGGTAGTCATCTAATGTGGCTTCGCCGTTGAAACGGGGAATCTTGGCCCGCTGTCGAACAGGTGGGGTGGTCGTTTCCTGATCGATCGCCACCCTTGATCGCCGTGGGGTCGCCAGCCCGTGCTGTCCTGAGAAGGGTGGAACGTTTGCTCTGTTCTGCCCGCTCTGTCTTGAAAAAGACAGGAGGCGGGGTGCGCTGGCCCCGTCAGGTCCGCCGCTTCGTTCGTCCCGGCTCCAGGCTCCCGGTGGTGGTGTCTCGTCATCCATCATCAGCTGAGCAATGGCCTGCTCCAGCTGCCGGATCTCCATTCTGATCACTTCCATTTGCTCCATCCCCACTTCTGACACCAGTGTGACGTTTGCAAGGTTCACACAAAGAAAATGGAGCAGATGGCTGTGATCAACCAGATTTATTTTGTACACCCCAACCCCAACTTGCAACTTAGTACACAGAGCAGGGGAGGTCATTCTCACAGAGCCCTGTTTGAATCATGGTTACACACACATGATACATCTTGCCGTAATCCTGCTAAACACTGCTGGGTCATTATAATGCAGTTATAATGACCCAGCAGTATAACTCAGAAATAACAGATTTAACACACACAGTAACGTTTCAAACTGGCAAAGCATGCTGGGAAATTCACTTAACATGGCCCCAACGTTACAGTACCTTGACCTTGGAGTTCACCATGAATGTGTTTAGAGGTTGTTCTGGGCTCTTTTGTTACCATTCGTATTATCCATCTCCTCCTGCGGCCACGTCCAGGGAGGTTGGCTACAGTCCCGTGGATCTTAAATTTCTGAATAATATGTGCAACTGTAGTCACAGGAACATCAAGCTGCTTGGAGATGGTCTTATAGCCTTTACCTTTAACATGCTTGTCAATAATTTTCTTTCTAATCTCCTGAGACAACTCTCTCCTTTGCTTCCTCTGGTCCATGTTTAGTGTGGTACACACCCTGTCAACAAACAGCACAGTAACTACTTGTCACTCTTTAAATAGGCTGGCTGACTGATTACAAGTTTGTAGACACCTGTGATGTTAATTAGAGGACACATCTTGGTTGAACATGTCCCTATGGTCCCATTATTTTCATATTATTACTATATTGTGACCATATTATCAAATATGCCATTATTTTCATTCACATTATCTTTTCTAGGGGTACCATCCTTTTTGTCCAGGCCTGTTTCATGAGTTTGTTTTTCAAAATAATTCTGTTGAACCACAATTCAAAAGCATTGTCTGATTTTTATTGGTTAATTTTCATAGAATTTTTATTTATTACCACTTTTGTCAGATTCAAGTTATTTCTGTGACCACTGTGGGTTTTTCTTTCATTAACAGAGGGGTACCAACAATTTTGTCCACGACTGTAAAAGGTGCTCTAGCAGTCCAGAGGAGAATCCTGCCTGAGGAGAGAGCCCTGCCTGAGGAGAGCCCCGGCTGGAGGAGACCCTGGCCGGAGGAGAGCCCTGCCAGCTAGTGATGGTGAAACTGAAGCCTCATGAAGCAATGAATAACTTTGACACAATTGCTTCATGAACGACACAGTGTTATGAAGTATTTAAGAAAGAGTGCCATCTGCTGACTCTTAGAACGGCATCTCAGTGGAAGACCTGAAAAAGCCTCAATACTCTATATCAGAGGCTGCACTACACTTTTTTGTTAGCTATCATTTTCTCAGACAGTCTTGTGAAAATTTTGTTATACTCCGTTATCTATCATTTTTAATTGACTTTAATTAGATTACCCTCCATGTAATCTGTCAAATGATAGACAGCAAAATCTATGTTGTGGAACATCATGTGTCCCTGACGTCCCACATGATGAAGACCCTGGAGAGACTGCTTCTTGCTCACCTCCGCCCCTGGTGGGACCAGCGATGGATCCACTCCAGTTCGCCTACCAGCATGGTATTGGGGTGGAGAATGCGGTCATCTTCCTCCTTCACCGTTCTCTGTTCCACCTGGAGAAGCCCGGGAATGCAGTGAGGATCATGTTCTTCGACTTCTCCAGTGCTTTCAACACCATCCAACCGATGATCCTGAAGGACAAGCTGCTGTGCGCAGGGGTGGACCAGCACCTGTCATCATGGATCCTGGACTACCTCACAAACCGGCCACAGTTTGTGAGAACCCGGGACTGTGTGTCCGACACGATCATCGGTAGCACGGGGGCCCCCCAGGGAACGGTTTTGGCTCCCTTCCTGTTCACCCTTTATACTGCGGACTTCTCACACAACACAACACTGCCATCTACAGAAGTTCTCTGACGACTCTGCGATCATTGGCCTCATCTCCAACGGAGATGAAGCTGAGTACAGAGGGCTTATCCAGGACTTTGTGGACTGGTGCCATCGGAACTGCCTCCAGATCAACGCGAGGAAATCTAAGGAGCTGGTGGTGGACTGCCGCAGGCAAGGACAACCCCTCACAGCACCAGTAAACATCCAGGGAACAGACATTGAGATGGTGACATCCTACAAGTACCTGGGTGTTCATCTGAACAATAAACTAGACTGGTCACACAATACTGATGCACTCTACAAGAAGGGACAGTGCAGGCTGTTCCTACTGAGGAGACTCAGGTCTTTTGGTGTACAAGGGGCGCTGTTGAAGACATTCTATGACACGGTGGTGGCATCAGTCATCACTTTTGGAGTGGTCTGCTGGGGCAGTGGCATTACAGCAGCCGATAGGAAGAGACTGAACAAACTGATCAAGAAAGCTAGCTCTGTCCTGGGGCAGCGCCTTGACCCAGTGGAGGAGATGGGAGAGAGAAGGATGGTGGCTAAACTGTCATCTCTGCTGGAGTCCAAGTTCCACCCTATGCAGGACATACTGAATGCACTAAGGAGTTCATTTAGCAGCAGACTACATCATCCTAGGTGCACAACCGAGAGGTTTCGCAGGTCCTTCCTACCAACGGCTGTCAGACTGTATAACCTAAGCAGGGCTGCTCGCAGAGATAGCAAAAAGACGTGACAACCTAATAGTATTGAATGCAAAAGACGCAATAGACTTACACAATGGTCCCCTCCGGTATACAACTAGGAAAATACCGGTAGCTACGGAGGGTGACAATATGTATGGGTACATAATCATACCATGTAGGATAACTAAGTAGACAGTTATGCTGTTTCATTCCATCTAGCTACAATGCTCCGCACGGTGTGTGTTTATATATATATACAGTGGGGCAAAAAAGTATTTATTCAGCCACCAATTGTGCAAGTTCTCCCACTTAAAAGATGAGAGAGGTCTCCAATTTTCATCATAGGTATACCTCAACTATGAGAGACAAAATGAGGAAAAAAAATCCAGAAAATCACATTGAAGGATTTTTAATGAATTAATTGGTAAATTCCTCAGTAAAATAAGTATTTGGTCACCTACAAACAAGCAAGATTTCTGGCTCTCACAGACCTGTAACTTCTTCTTTAAGAGGCTCCTCTGTCCTCCACGCGTTACCTGTATTAATGGCACCTGTTTGAACTCGTTATTAGTATAAAAGACACCTGTCCACAACCTCAAACAGTCAGACTCCAAACTCCACTATGGCCAAGACCAAAGAGCTGTCAAAGGACACCAGAAACAAAATTGTAGACCTGCACCAGGCTGGGAAGACTGAATCTGCAATAGGTAAGCAGCTTGGTGTGAAGAAATCAACTGTGGGAGCAATTATTAGAAAATGGAAGACCATACAAGACCACTGATAATCTCCCTCGATCTGGGGCTCCACGCAAGATCTCACCCCGTGGGGTCAAAATTATCACAAGAACGGTGAGCAAAAATCCCAGAACCACATGGGGGGACCTAGTGAATGACCTGCAGAGAGCTGGGACCAAAGTAACAAAGGCTGCATCAGAAACACACTACGCCGCCAGGGACTCAAATCCTGCAGTGCCAGACGTGTCCCCCTGCTTAAGCCAGTACATGTCCAGGCCCGTCTGAAGTTTGCTAGAGAGCATTTGGATGATCCAGAAGAGGATTGGGAGAATGTCATATGGTCAGATGAAACCAAAATAGAACATTTTGGTAAAAACTCATCTTGTCGTGTTTGGAGGAGAAAGAACACCATACCTACTGTGAAGCATGGGGGTGGAAACATCATACTTTGGGGCTGTTTTTCTGCAAAGGGACCAGGACGACTGATCCGTGTAAAGGAAAGAATGAATGGGGCCATGTATCGTGAGATTTTGAGTGAAAAGCTCCTTCCACCAGCAAGGGCATTGAAGATGAAACGTGGCTGGGTCTTTCAGCATGACAATGATCCCAAACACACCGCCCGGGCAACGAAGGAGTGGCTTTGTAAGAAGCATTTCAAGGTCCTGGAGTGGCCTAGCCAGTCTCCAGATCTCAACCCCATAGAAAATCTTTGGAGGGAGTTGAAAGTCTGTGTTGCCCAGCGACAGCCCCAAAACATCACTGCTCTAGAGGAGATCTGCATGGAGGAATGGGCCAAAATACCAGCAACAGTGTGTGAAAACCTTATGAAGACTTACAGGAAACGTTTGACCTCTGTCATTGCCAACAAAGGGTATATAACAAAGTACTGAGATGAACTTTTGTTATTGACCAAATACTTATTTTACCAAGGAATTTACCAATTAATTCATTAAAAATCCTTCAATGTGATTTTCTGGATTTTTTTTTTCTTATTTTGTCTCTCATAGTTGAGGTATACCTATGATGAAAATTGGAGACCTCTCTCATCTTTTAAGTGGGAGAACTTGCACAATTGGTGGCTGACTAAATACTTTTTTACCCCACTGTATGTATACTCGCTGCTCTTGTTTTTTCTTGCCTTCTGATTGTTGCTCTGAGTGTTGCTATCCCTGTGCTGTTGCAATCCTGGAATTTCCCCATTGTGGGACTAATAAAGGCTTATCTTATCTTGTCTTATCTTATCAGGGAACATGCTGGTGCTTCTGCAACGGGGGAGTGTTATTAAATGGGGAGTGTTTAAAGATTTTATTCAAAAAAGAAGCATTTCAACAGTGTGTGGTTTCTGTCTGCTCCTCTTGTGGCTTAATACCTCTCCAGCTTTGGAGAAGACCCACTGACATGGCACTGACGTTACTGGCATGTGTAAATACTTTTTTGCCATCTTATAAAGGTTTGGGTCTATGGTTTTGTGTGCTGTCCAGCAACAGAGTGGGTCTTCTCCCCTGGAGAGGTAGGGCTCAAACAAATAACGAACTTCCACTGTGACGTCTGCTGTTGCAATTTGAGAGTGCTGTGTTTCACCTAAACAAAAAGAAAAACAAATGTATTTAGTAATCTTTTATAATAAGAAAATGATGCTTAAAGTAATAACAAAATACAAACCAACTCTGCTATCCAAAAGAACCCGTAAGTTGTCTTCTGCTGAAGGTCCAGGTTCTTCCTCTGCTGCTGACTGATGGGGTTGATAACATTTTAATACATGTTGCTAGAGATGTTTGGAAAACAATAATACTATGGAATAATAAATGGTACACTACCTGTTATTTTGATGGTATTGTCATCTCCATCCTCATGGTTCCAGCACATTCAGCAGTCAGTTTTGACATGGCCTCTTGTGCCCGTGTTTCATTGCCAAAAACCTAATGTTTTAAATTGTGGCTCCAAAAATGAGGTTGTCCTCCACGTCCCTCTTTTACTACACTTACACACACGCACGCACTCACGCACACACTCACTCACAAAAACACACCTTACACTCTCAAAAAAATGACACTCAACCACACAAACCACTCTCTTATCTATCTATCTATCTTCCAGTGGGTTTGTGTGAATGAGTGTGTGTGCGTATCTCTGTGTAATACTTAGTAAATTTAATGTTTTTTTGTTTAATGTTCATTCATTCATTCATTCATCTTCTTCCGCTTAATCCTTTTTGGGTTGCGGGGGGGCTGGAGCCTATCCCAGCATCTTTGGGCGAAAGGCAGGGTACACCCTGGACAGATCGCCAGTCCATCGCAGGGCCAACACAGAGAGACAGACAACCATTCACTCTCACAGTCATACCTAAGGACAATTTAGAATCCCCAGTTTTTGATGTCAGTTAACCTAACATGCATGTTTTTGGCATGTGGGAGGAAACCGGAGAAATCCCGGAGTAAATCCATGCAGACATGGGGAGAACATACAAACTCCACACAGATCACTGTTGGTCGGGGGCTGGGATCGAACCCAGGATCCCCCGGGCAAGGGTGAGTTGCTGTGCTGCCGCAGTGCTAACCACTCCGCCACCGCGCCGCCCCCTTGTTACTGAACCCAATTCTAACTTGTGTAATACAAATCTGCACTTCTCAAACAAAAAAAACCAAAACAGTTTGAGTGGTGAATCAGACCTCTTTTAGATCCTTCACGTACCATTGAAATACCCAACCCTCTCAAACTTCCCGCGAGCCCTTGAGCCACGTAATGTGACCGACGTAACGAGGCCTCGCTCGCTACGGTCACGTGACTGTGGGCGTGCTGAAACAACGCTCGATGCACAGCTCATGACACTTCTGTTTCATATTGCTCGAATCAGGGTTGAGTAGGCAGTGCCAAGCGTAACATCACTAGGATAACCCGGCCAAATGAGAGCCCTACTGGATGAGAGGATGCCACTGGTCCCAGAGGAAATGGCTGAAGGAGGGCATGACTGAGGAGGAGGAGCAGTAACTTTACATGTACGTTATGTAATCTGTCATCTGGCACAAATGAGATATAAAATTGATATATTGATACTGAGTCCTGCCCGTGCATGCATGGATTTTTACCTGGTACTCCAGTTGGTGGCGTTTTCCCACCTGAAACTTTCTCACTTCAAAATGGGGTAAATTAAAACCAATATTGTGTTGATTTGCTTTAGATTTTTCTCACAACAAGAGCTCTCAAGGCAATGTAAAGCTGAATTAACATGTTCTAGAATTTAATCTGAGGTAAAGAAGTGCATTAATTGAAAAAGAAATAACTGTTTAAGTGAACTGTGCACCTGCACGCTCACTCCACCCCTACTCCCCGGTATCCCCCGTGCATAATTCCCTCTAAATCTCATTCCAAGTTTTCTGAAAGGTTGACAATTCTGACTAATTAAGCAATATTACATGAGAGGGAGTACGTATCAATGAATATAGTAACTGCAGGTGTGATACATCTAATGCCCTCCACTCCCATAGTTAGTATATTCATGATACCATAGCGACCTCGAATGTAATATTGCTTTTATACAACAATTCTGCAAGCACAATTTATTAAATGACAGCAATACTGGATGAAATATTATGCTTTGTTTATTTAACCAGTTATTTTGTGCAGCTGAGAAAAAATAATCCCTTCTAAATGTAGCCATTAACTTTTGCTAAACATCTCAACCAGCATGAAGACATCTATTGTCATTTCACACACATGTAAACAAATTAAATATTGTCAAGTGCAAAAGTAATGTGTTTATTAAACATATACCTGTTAAGTCAGTACTGCAGAAGACCCGAGATCAAAACATAGCCAATGCCGGTGGCTAGTAGTTAGCATGCTATCGATTTAGCACACTTTGTTTGCTTTTCTTCGCATTTCAGATGAAACAAAGAGTCCATCACCACAAAGGTATTGTGGTTTGTTAATCGAGACAATAAATCCAACTCTAGCACTGCTATTTTTTAAACAGATGAGAAATAGCTTCACCATGTTTATACAAGGGCAGACTTAAAGCTGACTAAGGCTTTTTTCAAAAGGGTGGGCCTTCCGTGTCAGGTAAGAAATCTTTTCAAACAGCGCCTCACTGTGGAAATTAAGGTATTCAACACAGCACTGCAGTTGTCACTAGCCACGGTTACATGTGCAAAATTTCTTCAATCAGATTACAGTTCCGATCAGAACTTTACTGTTTACATGGATCCTGAAAAAGCTGATCCGATTAGGACGTGCGTTTCCATGTGTCACACGTTTGAATGGACTAAATCATTTTGACATGCACACAATTATCCGACATTCCAGAAATAGTAGAAGAAGAAGCAACTTCCAATTTAAACAAACCCCGCTTCGTGCGTTTGTCTTTTTGAAATGGACCTGTATTGTGTTATTCAGACAGTACTTTTACTTCTGCTGGTCTCCGTAATGAAGCTACAAGTCCAGCAGTACATACGTCTGCATATGACAAACAGATGGAGACAGCAGGACGATACAGACCAGTTCTGTTTTACTCCCGCCATGTCTTCAGCTAGCTGCTGTAAAGGCGGAAATACGTCACGTCGACATGTGGCTGATGTACAGACATGCACAGTAAACATATTTTCTACCCAAACTTCAGAATAAGTGTTTATATGCGCACCAATCGGATTAACAATTGGCATAACCCACCCGTCACAATCGGAAGGAAATTTTGATCCAAATGAGTGTGATCGGGTGATTGAATGAGTGTGATCAGAATATTCAGATTGGCGTGTTTACATGAAGCATTGTTATTCCGATCAGGCTTTTAATCCGGTTACATGTGTCCATATAAACATGGCTACTGAGAGTTAGTTGGACAGTAAATTAGTGTTAGGAATTAAAGGTTACATGAACACCTTTGAAGTGGAGTGATACATATCCAGTGAAACAGTTGGAGTGCAATTATCATGGATTTTTGTAACTCCTGGAATCTCTATTGTCCAATCAAATTGCTCGGTCAGAACTAACTGTTGTATAAAAGTGAGTAATTCATAACAACTTTTAATCTCATATTGCTGTTCAGGCCATTCTCTGAATCTATTCCCTTTTGAATGATTCGTACAACTCCTGTTGTGCAATCATAACCCTAACGTGATAGCATGTCATGTGGTTTTCTGCTGTTTAGAAATTCATCGAGAAGTGTTTCTAGGGTCCAACATTTCAAGATTGCCACCTCAGTTTTCACAGAAGGAGGCAGCGAGGTGTGTTCTCATACATGAAGATGATGCAATTACAGATGCTATCAAACTGATGGAAGAGAGTCTAATTCATTTGATAGGGCAGGTGCAGATAATCCACAGAATACCTGACGTCTGGATATTTACCAGGACATAAATTTGTGTTACCATGAGAACAGTGAAAAGAAATGATTCCCTTGGAACCCACCAGCCCCACTGATAGCAGCCTTGCCATAACCGCTTCCACAAACACTATGCCAGTTCCGAATTTATGGTGTGAAAAACAGTACAGCTTTGAATATTTCACACTTCGAAGGCTACAACTTCACCTCCAGACAGACGGCATCAAAATATTAAAGGAAAATCTACTGTATATTTTTACTAAGAGACTACGAGACACTATCCACACATTTTTTTTCTCTTTGTCAGCAAGTTCTTTTCTGAAAGGCAGACAACAGGGCATCCTGCCAGCATTCAGATGTAGCTACAAATACAAAATATTGAGAAGTTGTCAATGTCTACAGCTCAATCTCTCTCTCTTTCCCTCCCCCATCTCTTTTTGGCTCCACTCCTCAGTGGCTCCTTAATACTTGAAGTTCCCCTCACACAGCCCACCCTTTAGAGGAACTATAGGAGGTATTATTTTTGCAAAAGGTGAAGGTCATCATTATTCAGAGGAATGAAATTTCCAGACGTCATGTTTTATTCCAACTTCTCAACGTTTACTGCTTTTTTCTTCTTAAAGTTATCTTTGTCCTCTTTCTGAACTCCTGCAACCAGACAGTGGAGCCAGATAGTCAATTCATTTTCATTTGTATTGAAATAATAAATTAGAAACTCAAAAACCCAAGGCGATAGATCTCAGCAGGAAAGGGTTTGGGGATAAGCTGCTACCTCAAGGGAAGTAGCTCATGTATCTTGGGTTCTTGTCCGGGATTAAGAGGAGCATAAAGTGGGAGGTTTACTGACAGTTTGGTGTAGTAGTAATTGACATAATGTCGGACCCAGGGAACATGCACACACAGGTTCAAGTTCAATACAATGATCTTTACTGAATAACCAGCAGGTGCGTGGTTGTGTGGGTGTGTGTATGCGGCATGTGAGTGTAGTGTGGGTGAACGAGCTACAGCCGGGGGTGAAACAGAGCGCCATACAGCCTGGCAACCCTAGAGACAGAACCAAACACAGGTGCTAATTTCAGCCGCGTTGTAATGGATGGAGAATTAACAGGGCTTACTTGCAGATGTCCTGGAGTTGGTGTCGGCTTCGGCTTTGGGCCTCCTGCCAGAGAGACAGCGTCTGCTGAGCGCACCCGGTGAAGCGTGTGATGCGCGGTGTGGTGAGAGGGACGATTCCGCCGCCGCGAGGGAGAGAACCGCTGCCTGAGGGATCCACCTGTGCACAGGGGAGAGCCTGGGAGAAGAGGTAAGGTTGGAGATGTTGAGCTTACGTGCCAACGGAGAATCTAACGATGAAGCGCAGGGCTGAGAGGAATCAGGGCGTGCGCAGGACGAAGAGCGTAGCATTACAGACGGCTCCGTGCCGAAGCTCTAGGCAGCACGGGCTATATAGCCCGGGGCTGATTACTCCCAGGTGTGTGCACAGCTGAGGCAGATGACGGCCCAGAGTGAGTTGTAACAGTAACCCCCCCCCCCTTCCCCGAGCAGCACCTCCTGGCGCTGGCTTACCTGGGTGCGCCTGGTGGAAGTCCTTAATAAGGCGTTTGTCCAGCACAAACGACTGGCGCACCCAGGACCTCCACTCGGGGCCATACCCCTCCCAGTCCACCAAGTACTGCAAGCCGCGGCCCCGGCGGTGGATGTCCAGGATGGAGTTGACCGTCCAAGCCGGGTCACCGTTGATCAACACAGGTGGAGGTGGGGCTCGAGGAGGGGGGCAGAGCGGGTTGGAGATCACGGGTTTGACCTGCGAAACGTGGAACGTGGGACAAACACGAAGAGAAGGAGGGAGAGCCAGATGCACAGCCACAGGATTCACCACCTTAACAATAGGGAAGGGCCCAATAAAATGCTTGGCCAGCTTCCTCTTTTCAGCCTTCAGGTTAATATGCTGCATTGATAACCATACCTGCTGACCCACCTGATACTGAGGAGCAGGTCTCCTGCGCCGGTTCGCTGCCCTGGTGTTGCGCTCTGCTGTGCGTAAAAGGGCCTGGCGAGTAGCAGCCCATAGCTGACAGCAGCACCTCAGGTACGCATGAACTGATGGTACGGCCACCTCCCCCTCATCTTCAGGGAACAGCGGGGGATCATAGCCCAGCGACGCCCTGAAAGGTGACATACCGGTTGCAGAAGAGACAGTTAGGTTATGAGCGTACACTATCCAAGGCAGATGACTGCTCCACGATGATGGGCTGGAGGCGATGACGCAGCGCAGAGTGGCCTCCAGCTCCTGATTTGCCCGCTCGCACTGCCTGTTGCTCTGGGAGTGATGACCAGAGGACAGGCTCACCGTAGCCCCCAAGGCGTTGCAGAAACTCCTCCACACACTGCACACGAATTGCGGGCCTCGGTTGGAGACAATGTCCGCAGTGATCCCATGCAGACGCACGACATGCTGTACCAGAAGGTCCGCCGTCTCTCATGCCGTTGGAAGCCCACGCAGGGGAATAAAGTGGGCGGCCTTAGAGAAGTGGTCCACGACAGTCAGCACAGTGTCAAAGGTGTTGGATACCGGAAGACTGGTTACGAAGTCCAGGGCCACATGAGACCACAGCCTCCCAGGGACCGGCAAGGGGTGAAGAAGGCCCGCCGGTGGAGAAGAAGACGTCTTCCCGGTGGCACACTGGGGGCAGGCACGAACGTAGCCAATGACGTCCCTCCGAAGCCCTGGCCACCAGAACGATCTCTGGAGCTATTCCACCAATTGGGAGATCCCAGGGTGGCAGGCGAGTTTGGATGAATGGGCCCAGTGGATCACATCACCCCAAACAGCTGATGGTATGAACAGTCTCCCGGTAGGGCCTCCACCCGGATCCGGTTCAGTTTCTTGAGCCTTCAGGACCTTATCCCTCATGGCCCAGGAGAGAGCACCCACGATACACGAGGCCGGGAGGATGGTGTGCTCCTGTTTTTCAGCGGCCTCCGAGGCGAACTGCCTGGACAGGGCATCTGGCTTCGAGTTCTTTGACCCCAGGTGGTAGGTGATGGTGAACTGGAAGCGCCTGAAGAACAGGGACCAACACGCCTGGCGAGCATTCAGGCGCTTAGCCATCCTCAGGTACTCCAGGTTCTTATGGTCCATCCAAACCACAAAGGGTAGCGAGGCCCCCTCCAGCCAGTGCCGCCACTCCTCCAACGCGATCTTGACCGCCAGGAGTTCTCTGTCACCGACGTCATAGTTCCTCTCAGCGGAGGACAGTCGCCGAGATAAGAAGGCACAGGGGTGGATCACCCCGTCCACCGGGGAGCGCTCTGAAAGAACTGCCCCCATCCCCAAATCAGAGGCATCCACCTCGACCAAACACTGCAGCGTGGGGTCCACCTGCGTCAAGACCCGGGAAGAGGAGAATTCCGCCTTCAGGGCCGCAAAGGCCAACGCAGCCTCCTCTGTCCACCGGAACGGCACCTTAGGGGAGGGGAGGCGGGTCAGGGGGGCGGCGATCGAGCTGTACTTAGGCACAAACCACCGGTAGAAATTGGCAAACCCCAGAAATTGATGCAGCTGTTTCCTTGACAACGGGGGGGGGGGGGGGGGATCCACCACCGCCCTCATCTTCTCAGGATCTGGAATGACCTGGTTGTGTGAGATAACAAAACCCAGAAAAGAGGTTGTCTCGGGATAGAAATCACACTTTTCGGCCTTCACGAAGAGTTTGTTCTCGAGCAGACGTTGAAGGACCCGCCTCACGTGAACCTGATGCTCCTCCCGAGATTTGGAGAAGACCAGGATGTCGTCCAGGTAGACGAAAACGAAGGACCCCAGGAAGTCCCGGAGGACGTCATTAATGAGCCGCTGGAAGACGGCCGGAGCGTTGGTGAGCCCAAACGGCATGACGAGATACTCAAAGTGGCCGCTGGGGGTCCGGAATCCCGTCTTCCACTCATCGCCCTCCTGGATCCGCACGAGATGGTAAGCGCTGCGGAGGTCCAATTTCGTGAACCAGGAGGCCCCCTAGAGGGAGTCGAAGGCAGAGTCCATCAGGGGTAAGGTGTACTTGTCCTTGATGGTAATATCATTCAGAGCCCGGAAGTCAATGCAAGGGCGAAGAGAACCGTCTTTCTTACCCACGAAGAAGAAGCCTGCCCCACCGGTGATGACGATGGCCGGATGATGCCTGAGCTGAGCGACTCCTTGATGTACACCTCCATAGCCTCGCGCTCCGGAGCCGATAAGCTGTACAAGTGGCTCGACGGCAGGGGGGCGCCCGGGCGGAGGTTGATGGCACAGTCGTACGAGCGGTGGGGGGGAACAGACAGTGCCAGGGCCTTGCTGAACACCGCTCCGAGGTCGTGGAATTCTGAAGGCACCCTGGACAAGTCGGGGGGAGGAAGGACGGAGGGGAGAGGGGAACCGCAGGAGAACAAGCTGCCGATTGGAGACACGCACTCAAACAGAACGAGCTCCAGGCAAGAATGCTGCCAGTCCACCAGTCAAAAGTGGGGTTGTGCTAGCGCAGCCATGGGTAACCCAGGATGACAGGGGCAGCCGAGGTGGAGAGGACGAACAACCGGAGAGCCTCACGATGGTTCCCAGAAATGATGGCCGAGACCGGGGCAGTCCGGTGCGTTACCTTTTCTAAGGGAGCCTTTGACAGGGTGATGAGGTTAAGGGGGTTTGGCAGAGCTTGGCAAGGGAGCCCCAGTCAGGTTGCCAGTTCTTTAGAAATAAAGCTCTGTTCAGCCCCCAAGTCCACCAGTGCGTGTGTGAGGAACTCAGTGCGGTTGTGACAAAACCTAATAGGCAGGAGACACTTGGATAGGGGATTAGATCCGGATGAGTCTGCGAGGCCCCCTATAGCGATTCGCGGACCCCCCCCTTTTGGCCGAACCGGCCAGGACTCGATGTCATGCTGGTCATCCCCGCAATACATGCAGAGACCCAGGTCCCTGCGGCGCTGTCTCTCTGCCTGTGAGATCTTAGTTCGTCCCATCACCATGGCCTCGGAGTCATCCAGGCCCTCTAGCGCGGGCAGAGCCAAGGTGGGAGACTGGGAGGAGCGGCGAGATGGTTTACCCGAACGGCCGGAGGACCTCTGTTCGGCCGCTCACTCCCTCATCCTATTATCCAAGCTAATGGCCAATGAAATGAGCTCAGTGAGCCGCTCAGGCTTATCTAAGCAGGCCAGCTCATCCTGTAGGCTAGGGCTCAGGCTACGGGTGAAGATGCTGCAAAGCGCAGCATCCTCCCACCCAACTTCCACCGCTACCACCAGAAGTCGACAGCGTAATCGGCCACCGACTGACTACCCTGGCGAAGGTTTAACAAACGGGTGGTTAGCACACTATCGCGATCCGAATGGTCAAATACTTCATGGAAATCTTGGACGAATTGGGCGTAGGAGAGATTAGCGTAGCTGGGTTTCGCCATTATGGCGTAAGCCCATGCTAACGCTCGCCCTTCCAAGAGATTAGCCACATAACCAATACGGCTGTGATCGGAGGGGAAGTCCCCAGGAACGCGCTGAAACACCGTCTCACACTGGAGTATGAAACCCCGCGTCTCCCCGAACTTCCCACTGAAGCGCGTGGGCGTGGGGATCGGCATGAGATGTGTGAGCGCGCCCGGGCTAGCCTGGCTAGATGGAGAGCTAACGGGAACTGGCCTGCTGCTCTGAGCCGGAGGGAACGCCTGCGGTCCTTCCAGGCGATCCAGCCGGCTGTTAATCTGACCTAGCTGGTTCAGAATAACCTGCTACTGGTAAGTAATCTGGTCGACTCGAGCCTCCAAGATGTTAAAGCGGTGTGCAAGCCCGCTGTTCGCTGGGTCACTCTGACGGAGCCGTACTGACATAATGTCGGACCCAGGGAACACACACACACAGGCTCAAGTTCAATATAATGATCTTTATTGAATAACCAGCAGGTGCGTGGGCGTGTGTATGCTGTATGTGTCACCATGGGATGAGACGCCGGGTCGGCGCTCAGACCATGCCCCTTCTCATCCCTGCCTCTCATTGGGCAGCGTCTCAGCAGGCTCCCAGCTGTCAGTGTTACGGGACGGCTGGGGCCAATTAATCCTCATCAGCTGGGGCGCTGCTAATGAGGATAAAAAGGAGCAGCCTCGATCACTCGGGGCTGCGACTTACAGCACTGTTAGGCTGAAGCCCCTACGTCTGGTGTCAGCCTTCTACTCCTCTTGCAGCATTCCTATGAGTGTTACCTGCTGTGAGTATTTATGCTTTGTACCCCTACGCCCGGTGCTGGCACCCTACTCCTGTGTCGTGCAACTCGAGAGTGTTCCTCTGTATGAGTATCTGTGCTTTCCTTATCCCTCACCCCTTGCCTTCAATAAACATCACAACTCACTGGCTCGCCCTTGGTTCTCATTGTGTGGCTCCCCAGAGCCACACGTACCAGTATGTGAGTGTAGTGTGGGTGAACGAGCTGCAGCCGGGGGTGAAACAGAGCGCCATACAGCCTGGCAACCCTAGAGACAGAACCAAACACAGGTGTTAATTTCAGCCGTGTTGTAATGGATGAAGAATTAACAGGGCTTACTTGCAGATGCCCTGGAGTTGGTGTGGGCTTGGGCTTTGGGCCTCCTGCCAGGGAGACAGCGTCTGCTGAGTGCACCCGATGAAGCGTTGTGATGCGCGGCGTGGTGAGAGGGACAATTCCGCCGCCACAAGGGAGAGAACCGCTGCCTGAGGGATCCACCTGTGCAAAGGGAAGAGCCTGAGAGAAGAGGTAAGGTTGGAGATGTTGAGCTTACGTGCCAACGGAGAATCCAACGATGAAGCGCAGGGCTGAGAGCAATCAGGGCGTGCGCAGGACGAAGAGCGTAGCATTGCAGACGGCTCCATGCCGAAGCTCTAGGCAGCACGGGCTATATAGCCCGGGGCTGATTACTCCCAGGTGTGTGCACAGCTGAGGCAGATGACGGCCCAGAGTGAGTTATAACAGTAATGCAGTTTTTTTTAGCCGGTCAGGAAGACAAAGCTATTGATCAGTGTTTCTACCCTAACCAGTGGCCATGAACCGTAATAACCAAACCAGGTGGGTGGAGTAGCCAGAAATTGTACTGAAGTAAAAATAGATTTGACAGTGATTTTGAGCCACTGTTCTGTGGCACATCAATGTGTCATGAGAGATTGACAAGATTGTCTAATTTCACTTAATTTGCACCCCCCCCCAAAAAAAAAATTATTATTTCAAAGATTTACGGTGCATTTGGACTGGGTGCGGGGTTAGGATTTGCGTTGGTCCACTTGTGCGGGCAGTGGAGTCAAGACAGCATGCGGTTGCTCACCCTGCGCCAGTGCGGGGCCCCCTTCACAGTTTCTGATGTCACCCTGCACATACCATGGAAATCCCAAGGGAATGTCATCATGCCTGGAGTCACGGAACTGTCCGGAGAGGCAAACAGCTGGTTGGATACCACTGCCTCCTGTTGACTATTCCCTGCACCGGATGAGTAGGCACATGTTTGGTTTCATGGGCTGCCTGCGGCCCAGCGGGATACCGCGGGTGGACACAAAACTTGGCTGCAGAGCTCCAATCCATCTGTCTAAGTTGGGTGGTGGCCTCATTTTTAAACTAATTTATTCGCCATTGTTGGTGGTCACTCTAGGTGGTGGTGGGGTCTCAGTGCAGGTTGGCTGTCATGAGCAGGCATAACTTGACTGAGTTGAGCATGATCCAGCTCACGTGGATGCTGGTTCATGTGTTTGCATCTTTCCATTGACTTTGTATATATTTTTGCTGTGTTTCACACTGAGTCAGTATAAGCAACTTACAAGACTAACCCAGGATTTCCACTAACCCCTAATGCAGTTCATGGCAGATGCAGTGTGGATGGAGTCTTGTGTCCATCCCTACCAGTTCCTTTTGTGTTTTGAAGCGGCATGGATGAGAAGAAGGTTTGAAATACAAGACTGCATGAGAATTATATGAAATAATGTAAGATCTCGAGAAAGAGACCAAGTGAGACCAAGGAGGACTGCAATCACGTAATAACAACAAGGAAGCATGATGTACTGGCAATCCACCTGGATTTTTGTGCTCTAATAATATGTAAGTAGCCCACTAATTTTAATTCTGTTAATAAGTGTTTGTTATGTCAGAGTTTACCTTCTCTAACACAGTGGTGAAGGAGTAGACCTCAGAAAACAATGGACAATCTTTAAATCCTTTTTAGTGAACAAATGGTTATTAAATACAGTAGATACTGGGGCTTTTAGATCCTGGCATATGAGTCTCAGTTATACCGAGAATATCAAGCCGGTATTCCTTGCGACTAGTACCAGAGTAGATCAGAAGTGAGCCGTCAAGAATGGTTTCTCCAGATCTGTCATGATTGATTGTGAGTTTCCATAGCAAGTATGTTTTACATGGCTGGGATACTGCCCCTGCACGTGATTTTATCACTGCTCAGGACGAGAAGTTAAGCAGATGGAAGGAGCACTTCGAGGAACTTCTGAACCCATCTCATGGACCGCCATCTGATATCCCTCCAATAGACCCGACTGACGATAAAAGCTTTCTTGATCTCCCTATGTATCCTCCAACAGCAGATGAATTACGCAGAGCATTCCCAAAGCTTAAGAACCATAAAGCTGGCGGTATCAAGCAGATCAGAAATAAGGAGTTGTGTTTTGGTGGTGAAGTTACAGTGGAGAAACTCCTGCCTATATTTGCTGAAGTCTGGAACTTGGAGCAAGTGCCATTTGACTGGCTGAAAGACATCATGATAAAGTTAGGAAAGAAGGGGGATTTCTCCTACTGTGAGAACAACAGAGGTATTACGCTTCGCTGCGTTGCCTCTAACCTCTTCCATATCATTATGATTTCAAGACTTTCTGCTGGCATCGAGTGTGTAATTCATGAAAATCAATGTGGCTTCATGAAGAACCTCTCGTGTTCAGATCAACTATTCTCCTTAAGAGCTATCATTGAGTGTGCCTTGGAATGCAATCTCCCATTGTTCATCAACTTTACAGACTTCAAAGCAGCTTTCGACTGTCAAGAGAGATTACATCTGGGCTGCTCTTGAACACTGTGGAATCCCAGAGAAGTACATTAACATGTTCAAAGCATTCTACACCAACACCATCAGTGCAGTGTGCATTGGAGATGATCTGACAGACTGGTTTGAGGTAAAGGCAGGAACAGGTCAAGGTGACATTACTGGAACAGGCCACTGAGATGAAATATGAATCTCATGGCTTCTTACTTCAAAGACAAAGGAGTTCTTGGCACCCGGCCATCTTTGTCACTGATCTGGATTATGCTGACGACATAGCCGCTCTGGACAGCTCTGTTAGGGGTCTTCAGGAAACAACAACTTACACAGCATATATTGGCAAGGCAACTGGTCTACAGATTGGCACAAACAAGACCAAGACCATGCTGATCGGCAAGTTTCACAACCAGTGCCCATATAATCAGAGAGAGATACTGAATATTCAGGTCGACGGTGAGGAATTGGAGCAAGTAAATCATTTTCGCTACCTTGGCTTCTTAATTTCCAGTGATGGGTCCATTGACAAGGAGATTAATGTCAAGACTGACATTGCATCAAGTGTATTTAACACGGTAAACAACATCTGGAAGAACAGAGGCATCTCTCTAGTTACCTAGATCAGAATTTATGAGTGTGAGGTTATCACTTCACTTCTATATGGACTCACCACCTGGGCCCTTAAACAGCAGCAGTTGCAGCATTTAGAGTCCTTTCATTACTCCTGTCTGTGAAGAATCCAAAAAGTTTGTTATGATGATCGTATTGTGAACCAGGAAATCCATAGGAGAGTCGATTGCTGCAGCTTGGGCCTCATCATCAGTTACACGCGTCTCCTCTACCTGGGGCATGTGGCACGTACGCCAGATGGCAAGCTTCACAAGTTTCTCTTAGACTGGGTACCCGCCCACGGGCATCGAGGAATAGGCCAGCAAAGAATAAACTTTATCAAGTTAATGGAGAATGACCTTGAGGCATTCCTGGGTTGCAATCTTAGAATGGCAAAACTCCATGCATTAGACCATTCAAAATGGTGCTGTCTCCTCCGGTAGACCAAGAATCATATTGATAGTGACCTGTTGAAAGACTGTTAAGACCTAACCAAGGAAGGAAGGACTGAGGCTTTTCCTTGTGGACTGGATCCACAAAATAGCATCCATCAAAATAGGCTCCTTGTGTATTGTCCGATGAGCCGGATTCGTTCTGCAGTGGTCTAGACCAGTTAGGGAGTAGAACATTAACTAGAATGGGAACTACTTGCAGCAGAGACTGGATTGTAGCCGTAACAGACCACATCTGGAGTTAGTGGAAATCCTGGGTTAATTGTTATTACATACATATGTTGTAATAGGCTGCAATGTGTCATTTCAGTCCAGTCACGCTTAAAAAAATGTACAGATGCACGGTTTTTCACTGTGAAAAAATGTGCATGACTAAGAGAAAAACATTTTTCATGTGCACTGGATATGTGGCCTTTACACCTTTAAGAAATGTTTATGCTGGCACTGTCACGTTTGTCACTTTCTCTTTCTCTCTGTTTCTTTCTCTTTAACCATTAGCAGTAATGCCTAACCCTGAATTTTTTCCTAATCTTAACCATTAGTGGAGTGAAAAATGTTTAAAAAAAAAAAGTAAAAGTGAGAAACGGTTCAGTGTAGAATGCAAACTCGGGAACTGTAAGGTTTCTCTGCCAGCACTGTTCTTCTCTGCTGCTTTCTCTCACTTTAACCATTAGAGGTGGTGACGCCAAAATCAAACCTTTTTCCAAACCTTAACATTAGTGAAATAAGTGCCTAGACGTAAAATAAAAAGTCAAAGTGACAAACAGTTCAGTGTGGGACACGAACTCAGGACCGTTGGTACCTGCTGTCTGAAAGCACTGGTATACCCCCCCACCACCACCAATCGAATGAGAATTAAGCCTGCTTTAAAAAAAAAATAGGTGTTTTGCTCATGTGTAGAGTGACAACTACGTATTGACTTTATACTATCTCAGGTATGTTTTTTGTTGTTAGTAGTATAAATGGCAAGTTTTTTGAGGGGGTGGACAGCATGCCATTTGTACTACTTTTGGTGAGATTGGGTTGGAGTAAACGACGGCCTCCACCCAACATGGAAAGGGCTGAATGGAGTGGACGGGGCTCATTTGCTGCTGGTGATCCCTGGTTTCCAGTAGAGTTCCCGTAAGCGATTCAGTAATGTACGTTTATCCATAAAAACTAGTACATTCAAACGAATCATTCGCGAACGTTACAGCACTAATCAAGAATGGTTTTGGAATCACATCAGAGCCCACTGAATTGTAATTAAATAGAATCGTGAGGTGCCTAAAGATTCCTACCCACTATGGTAGGCTTTATATACAGGGTGTCCACAAAGTCTCTTTACAATTTAAAAAAATCATTACAAAAGCAATTGATGAGATACAGTATGTTAATCAGATTTGTTCTATGTACTCAGTGGTTATCAAAGTTTTTAATCGCATTGCATTTGTGTATTTCAGGTACCCTGTTAATGAAATAGGTTCTGTTAAATAAACCCCTAGGGCGAGGCACAATGTGTATCATGGTTTATTGAAACAATATGGTTACGTTTAAAGATATCATGTATCGAACAAAGATATGGGACATTAACGACCTGAAGCAAAAGATCACTGATGCCATTGCCACCACTTACGAGGCTATGCTACAGCAAACATGGCAAGAAATCGAGTACCATCTTGATGTGCTTCGTGCAACTAATGGTGCCCATATAGAGGTGTATTAAATGAGGCAAAAAAAAAACCTTCAGTATCTACTTTTCTTTCTGGAATAATTTCCACAGATTTGTCTATTCATTTGCTTGTGTAATAATTTTGTTAAATTGTAAAGAGACTTTATGGACACCCTGTATATTCTGTATTTGAAAATGTTTTAGCATGATACAAACCCACCAAAAAAAAGGGAAATCTAAACTGCAAAATGCCTTGCAATTCAGTTTTCTTTATTTTTTTCTTCTGATGAAGAAAGTTATAAGCAAAAGAAAGTTTTACTTTGTCAGTGTCCTTGAATATTGAAATGGAGACAGAATGTGGAAATATAAGCTGCCTTGACACGTATTGAACTGTCTGAAAAGCTGGAGCACTGATGAAATACAGCCCTGTTTCCTGAATGAGAGGAGGATCCAGCTGATGAGATGCGGCAGCTTTTTAACAGGTCTAGTCATGTCCAGACAGCACCGCAAAAAAACCTCTAACCTCAAATCTCTGACTGTAGTTAAGAGTCAAGGTTCTGCTCTGACTCATTTGCGAGACTAGCTTAACCCTAAAATTATTCTGAATGGAGCTTCCATCTAGTGTTGTACTCCAAAAACCAGGCTTGGTAAGGGACCTATGTTATGAATGCCCCTTGCAGGGCATTAATGAGGTGCCAGGAGCCAGCAGTAAGATTGTCAGTTTATTCACAAAAGGATAAAGTAACAAAGTAAACAGCCACGCGGGGCAAACACATACAAGAACTTGGATACAAAATAAAGGACTCAGACAACGATAGTAAGAGTGTAGCGAGGGCGGAACCTGACGCTAACGAACACACACTTACTCGTGCTGGAGTGAAGACGGATCAAAAACGGAGGAAAAGCTGGAGCCGGGGTCAGGGACTCCAGCCCTGGTACACGGTTGTAGATTGCAGCGAGGAGTGAGCCTCAGCTGCTTCCTTAAATACTGAACCCAAAAGAAACCGAACCAAACAGGAAAGGGGAATGTAATTAACGAATTGATGAACAGCTGTCACAGCGCCGGCTCGGCTTTGACAGCCAGAAGTTCAGCCATGACGCTGTCACAATAAAAACCCTGGAAAGGGCCCTAATACCAAAACCCGAAATATGGAGAAAAGGGAAAATACTGAGTAACCCGAGCGCGGATGGGATCAGCGCTCAGATCACCACACCTAAAGAATGTTCCCCATGTCCGGCTTTAACCTGAGAAAAAAGAACGAATGGACGGATGGACGGACAGATGGTTGTGGTGTGACAATCTGATATTCACAGACCTTTTCAAAGGCCATCAGTCAGGACTTAATCAGCTGAAATTAATTTGCACTGATGGTGGATGGGATGGCTTCCTAAATTCTGAAGAATTTCAGCTGATTTCTTGGCTTTCTATGCCTTTTGCACCTCTTTTTCTTCATGTGTTCAATACTTATTCTGTGTCATTCCACTTTATTAAATATAACTTGTTTTGTGAACACAGTTGCCTTAATTTCTTTGTATGTATGGATTACTTGGGTTGTTACTGATATCTGGTGAAAATCTCAGGCCAATGGCTCCATCAGAAATATGTTTAATGAGAAAAATGTTGACATGTTCAATACTTATTTTCTCCACGATAGATAGATAGATAGATAGATAGATAGATAGATAGATAGACAGAATGCTTGTAAAACAGTGAGCCTGTGAGGCCAAATGAAATATCACCCTGGCAATATGGAACCATCTTCTCTCATACATTAGGCATTTTTATTATAATCCATAATTCTGGTGATATTGACACAATGATAAGCTGAACTGAGTTTATGAGGCCTCCCATTCTGAGATGGGTGCCAGCGCGCACCTCCAGTCAAGTCAGCAGAATAACATCAAAGCTAATCACACTTTAATGGATCCCTGAGTCCCAGGGTCATGGCGGTGTGAATAAAGTGTAGCCTGGGGTGCTCTTGAACAACCCCAACCTCTCTGCATCCTGGCCATGATGATGAGCTGAATATCAGGTTTGGGTTTTGTGGAAATCCATACTTTCTCGGCAGGTGTTGGTTCTGTTGTAAGTTCTACATGGTAAAGCCAGCTACTCAGCAAACTATTTTTAAATTCCCTACGAGAACCAAAAACCACTCTTGGAATACATTTCAGTCTGGCTATAGAGAACAACTTCTCAAGGAGGTATTCATGTGCAGCACCGCATTACAGCTAAATATAAAGCCAATTTATCATGATAATTTTGCTAGGTGTATTGTGGGAAATTATCTAATTTTACTTAATTGGTCCAAAAAAAGATGATCTAGTTGTTACAAATAATTTGCTGTTGTGCGCTTGTGCCTGCAATGCAGTGGCTCTTCCATGTCAGTGGGTGGCAGTAAAAACACAATAATTATTATCTTCTTCTTCTTCTCATTCAGTGTTAGGTTATGAACTTATTACCAGCAAGAGGTGATGGTGACAAGTTGGAAAACAGCGATGGATAAATATTTGAAGAGGAAAGATTCAAGGGGCGCTCAGACCAAATGCAAAGTGAAAATTTGCAGCGCTCTACTGGCAGGAGTACAGCTGCCAGAGTTGAGATCAACACACAAAAGCTCACCCTGTGGAGAGGCGGGGTTATCTTCATAATGTCTACAGCCACAGAATATGCCACCATGTTTAAATTCATAACATTATCTGGAGGGGCGCACAGCTGGGAAAATGTTGGCGGTTTTCAGCAGTAAACAAGTAGACCGGTGTCCAGTCTTATTAGCTGCTAGCCCTCGTTGGCAGATTGGTGGCAGCCTAGCTGACTATCACAGATGGATACAAACTACACCACATTCCAAATTATTATGCAAATGATATTTGTCTCTGATTTTCCTAAATAGTCGATGCAAATGACAGTCAGTATAATTTTCAAGTCATCAACCATTAGAGCATAATTTAAATTTTATTGAACAAACCTCCCAATAACTCAATTTTTGCAAAAATAAGGACTCAAAATGCACAGTTCCAAATAATATGCACAACAGAGTTTCAAAACATTTTATTGGCTGTAAAGAACTGAAAATAGTCAGATGTTGAATTTGCAGCATTAGGTCATTTTTACTGAAATCAAAAGCTATTTCAATCAAAAACATCTTAACAGGCCAAGTTATATGTTAACATAGGACCCCTTTTTTGATATAACCTTCACAATTCTTGCATCCATTGAACTTGTGAGTTTTTGGAGAATTTCTGCTTGAATTTCTTTGCAAGATGTCAGAATAGTCTCCCACAGCAGCTGTTTTGATGTGAACTGCCTCCCACCCTCATAGATATTTTGCTTGGGGATGCTCCAAAGGTTCTCAATAGAGTTGAGGTCAGGGGAGGATGGGGGCCACACAATGAGTTTCTCTCCTTTTTTGCCCATAGCAGCCAATGACACAGAGTTATTCTTTGCAGCATGAGACGGTACATTGTCATGCATGAAGATAATTTTGCTACGGAAGGCACGGTTCTTTTTGTACCATGGAAGAAAATGGTCAGTTAGAAACTCTATATACCTTGCCAAGCTCATTTTCACACCTTCAGGGACCCAAAAGGAGCCTACAAGCTCTCTCCCCATGATTCCGGCCCAAAACATGACTCTGCCACCTCCTTGCTGACATTGCAGCCTTGTTGGGACATGGTGGCCATCCACTACTCCATCCATCTGGACCATCCAGGGTTGCACGGCACTCATCAGTAAACAAGACTGTTTGAAAATTAGTCTTCATGTATTTCTGGGTCCACTGCAACCATTTCTGCTTGTGAGCGTTGGTTAGGGGTGGCCGAATAGTCAGTTTATGCACAACTGCAAGCCTCTGGAGCACGGGTGTCAAACTCATTCCATGGAGGGCCAAGACCCTGTAGGTTTTACCTCCTCCCAGTGTCTTCAACAGGTGATTTCACTAAATTTTTTCCAAATGATTGTTGATCAGTGAAAACACCTACTGCAGACACTGGGTGGAAGTAAAACCTGCAGGGTCTTGGCCCTCCATGGAATGAGTTTGACACCCGTGCTCTGGAGGATCCTACACCTTGAGGTTCGTGGAACTCCAGAGGCACCAGCAGCTTCAAATACCTGTTTGCTGCTTTACAATGACATTTTAGCAGCTGCTCTTTTAATCCGATGAATTTGTCTGGCAGAAACCTTCTTCATTATGCCTTTATCTGTACGAACCCATCTGTGCTCTGAATCAGCCACAAATTTCTTCACAGTATGACGATCACACTTAAGTTTTTGTGAAATATCTAATGTTTTCAAACCTTGTCCAAGGCATTGCACTATTTGACACTTTTCAGCAGCAGAGAGGTTCTTTTTCTTTCCCATACTGCTTGAAACTTGTGGCATGCTTAATAATGTGGAACATCCTTCTTAAGTAGTTTTCCTTTAATTGGGCTCACCTGGCAAACTAATTTTGACAGGTGTCTGAGACAGGTGTCACTGGGTATAAGTTGCATGAACACTGAGATAGGTTAGAGTTATACATACAGTAAATGTATAGAGGAATATTGCAGTATTGAAACTTGTGTATCTAGCCGGTACCTCTCAACCTCGTACACCAGCTCCAGCTCCTTTCCCACCAGAGAGGTGATGTTCCATGTCCCAAAAGCCAGTTTTGAAAGCTGGGGATCAGAACGTGAAGGTCTCGGCCTTTGCCTGCCGCCTGATCCACATAGCACTGGACCCTCATGGTCCCTCCTGCAGGTGGTGAGCCCACTGGAGGCCGGACCCATGTATCTCCTTTGGGCTGAGCTTGGCCAGGTCCCATGGGCAGAAACCCAGCCATCAGGTGCTAGCCATTGAGCCCCTTCCCCAGGCCTGGCTCCAGGGCGGGGCCCCGGTAACCCCATACTGGGCGGGATACACTGAATCCTTGATTTTTTTATTCATCATGGAAGTCTGTTGGATCACTCTTAGTCTGGTCCTTCACTAGTACCAGTTTGTCTTGGGAGACCCTACCAGAGGCAAATTGCCCTGGACAACATAGCTTCTGGGATCACTAGGGCACGCAAACCCCCCAGCACGATAAGGTGGTGACCCATGGAGGTGGTGATCCACAGTGCATTATGAGTTTTATTTTTTTTTATTTTTGCAAAAAAATTGTTTTCATTGGGAGGTTTGTTCAATAAAATTTGACTTGAAATTTGACTTGAATCGACTTTTAACATTTGACAGTTGATGACTTGAAAATTATACTGACTGTCATATGCATCGACTATTTAGGAAAATCAGAGACAAATAAAATTTGCATAATAATTTGGAACACGGTGTATTTGTGTCACCTGGAGCTCTGTATGTAATTGCACCACGTTTTACACCGAGCATAAACAGATTATAGGACTAAATTGCCATTACATATGCTGTACATACTGTATGCTGAGGTGGCGTGTGAACATGCAGCGGCCTCCCTTCTCTCTTCGTGTTTTATGCTATTTAGTGTTGTTTAAATTACATCTAAGTGTACAGTATATTCATGTGTTTAATCTTTGTATATGATGCTGCGCACAAGCTACAGTCACCACAGCCTTCTGGAGATAAGGAAAATGACCAAACATTACATCCTGGATCAGAGCGTTACAGAGGAACTCCATGGCCTAGGTCTTCTCCACCAGACCTCCACACCCCTGCACATGACTGCTGTGTTTCATCCAAAATGGAGATGCTGAAGACGATGTGAACAGCGAAAAAAGAGAGGTAAAAGTGGAGGTATCTGAACGAAGTTAACTGCTAGCCCACACAGACTCCAGATTCTTTCCCTCATTCTGGCCAATGTACGCTCACCAGACAACAAAACAGACCACATACAGCTCCTGAGAACTACACAACATGATCCGCGGAACTGCTGTGTTTTTATCTTTACGGAAACATGGTTAAATGACAATATACCGGACTCTACCATTCAATTAGCAGGGCTAACATGCTACCGTGCTGATAGAGTGTTCATGGAAAGAGGGAAAACCCGAGGTGGAGGTATCTGTGTCTACATCAGTGACGTTTGGTGCCATGATGCAACTGTTGTGCATAAACACTGTTCTCCATTGGTGGAGTTTATGATCATCAAGTGCCGACCCTTTTACATTCTGAGAGAATTTTCATCTGTCCTACTAGTCGCCATGTACGCTCCGCCCACTTCCATCGGCAAGAGGAGTAAAGCACTAAATGAGCTCTATCAGGCCATCAGTGAGACACAAACAGTGCATCCAAACAGATTCCTCATCACAGCAGGAAACTTCAACCATGCAGATTTAAAGGCCCTCCTACCAAATCTACACTAACGTGGACTTTTCAACAAGAGGAGACAATTTGCTGGACCTGGTGTACACAACTCACAAGAAAGCATACAGAGCCTCCCCCCTTCTCAACCTGGCTCTCTCTGATCACATCACCATCTCATTAAGGCCGGCATACAAACCCAGAGTGAAAACAATCAGACCAACAAAAAAGCAGGTACGTGTGTGGCCAGAGGGGCCTCTGATGCTGTAAAAGACTGCTTCAGCACTACAGACTGGGACACTTTCAAGCATGCAGCCACTCATAATGGACACACAAACACAGAAGAGTATACTGAGGTTGTTGTAGCATACACAGTGAAATGCAGTGATAATGTCACTTACTGCAAAACCATCACTGTTCGTGCCAACCAAAAGTCATGGATGACAGCAGAGGTCCACAGGCTCCTGAGGGCTCGGGACGCAGCCTTCAGGACAGGCAACACTGCAGGACTAACAACAGCTAGGTTGGCTAGGGCCAACCTGTCCCGTGGCATCAAGGAGGCAAAATGGCAGTACAGCAAGAAAATATCCGGCTACTTCAAGAACACCAGAGATGCACGTTCCCTCTGGCATGGCATACAGACCCTCACCAACTACAAACCTCCACCTCAGACCTGTGCAAGTGACATCACAGTGCTTAACAACCTAAATGACTTCTTCGGCCGCTTTGAAGCACAAAACAGCACATGAGCACAGAAGACCACTCCTCCTCCAAATGAGCAGGCCATAAGTCTGGATCCGGCTAGCGTGAAGAAGACCCTCTCTAGGATCATCCCACGCAAGGCAGCTGGACCAGACAACATACTGGGTCGTGTTCTGAAGGACTGTGCAGAGGAGCTCAAGAATGTCCTGGCCGACCTCTTCAACATCTCCCTGAGTCAAACTGTTGGCCCCACATTTAAAAACTGCCACCATAATATCAGTCCCAAAGAAGCCCGTCCCACCCAGCTGCAATGATTACCGGCCCGTAGCACTGACCCCCATTGTCATGAAGTGCTTTGAGTGGCTGGTCATGCAGAACATCAAGTTCATCCTCCCTCCCTCCCACGACCCATCTCAGTTTGCATACAAGTCAAACAGATCCACAGAAGATGCAATCGCTGCTGCTCTAGATGCAATCCTCACCCACCTGAGCTCAAAGAACTCCTCCGTGCAAATACTGTTCTTAGACTTCAGTTCAGCATTAAACACAATCATCCCCTAACACCTAATACAAAAACTCAGACACTTGGGACTCAAAACCTCTCTCTGTAACTGGGTGTTGGACTTTCTTAGAGGGAGACCACAGAATGTGCGAGCTGGCAGCAACACCTCCAAGACCATCATACTGAGCACAGGGGCCCCACAAGGGTGCGTGCTCAGCCTGCTGCTCTTCACCCTGCTGACCCATGACTGTGTACCAGCCTACAACACCAAACACATCATCAAGTTGGCCCATGACACGACGGTGGTGGTCCTCATCACCAACAACGAGGCCAACTACAGAAATGAGTTGAGCCAACTGGTCCAGTGGTGTAAAGACAATAATCTCTTCCTAAACGTGGGAAAAACCAAGGAGATTGTGGTTGACTTCAGGAGGGGACACACACAGCACCCCCCTCTGATCATTGATGGTGCAGCTGTGGAGAGGGTGAGCAGCACCAAGTTCTTGGGGGTGCACATCTCTGAGGACCTCTCCTGGTCCAACAACACCACATCACTGGCCAAGAAGGCTCAAACTCACCTCCATTTCCTCTGCAAACTGAGGAGAGCATGAGCCCCACCCACGCTCATTCTACCGGGGCACCACTGAGAGCATCCTAACCAGTTGCATCATGGTATGGTATAGAAGCTGCACCACCTCCTGCCAGAAGACGACTACAACACACAGTGAAAGCAGCAAGATTATCGGTGCCCCTCTACCCCCTCTCTTGGACATCTACCTCACCCGCAGAGCCATCAACATTGCAGGCAGCACCTCCCACCCCTCACGCTCCCTCTTCAGCCCCCTGCCCTCGGGGAAAAGGACCGTGAACTCTGTCCACCACCCCCCCCCCCCCATCCCTGGACCATAACACATTCACCCGCACAATAACTACCTCAGCTGTTGGCACAGAAAGCTTGGCACACCAACGGTAATACATTTGCTGCTATATGTTTCTGCACTTTACCGCAACCATTTGCACAAATGCCATACTTGCTGCTGTCTGTTATTGCAATACTGATCATGTGCAGTCCTATCTGTCATTGTCTACACCTACACTATCACACTGAACTTGCAAATACAAGTATTACTGCTCTACTTTTTCTGTATGTAGGATTGCTGGGTTTCATCATTTATCTTTATTTGCACTATGGGAGGTCTGGGTCTATCTTTTGTCGCCATTTGCACTGCAGGTAGCATTACTGTACATAGACTGCTGTTGTTGTTTTTCTAGCCTTATTCCTTTTTCTTTTTATATTGCGCACATCACTGAAGAAAGAGAGAAACCCCAATTCAATTCTCTTGTATGTCCTGTATGTATAGTAGTATTGACAAATAAAATCTTTGAATCTTGAATCTTTGAATCTGTAATAGCAGAAGCGCTGCATGTTGGCAAGCAAGGCAAGCAAATGCTTGGGGCCCCAGGGCAGAAGGGGGCCCCGAGGGTTGAATCACTACAGAATGACAATGTGAAGAGTTTGCAATGACTGTGGCAGGCCGGGGCAGAACTCCCTAAAGGGACCCCACCCCCACTTCCCACTCTCACATGTACAGGTGTGTGTCTTATGTAAACAAACAAGTGAGAGCGGCTGTATCAAACTGAAGGGAAGTTATCTGTTTGGCGGTGACAAAAGAAAAAAGAGGAAGAGGAGAAAAGAAAGCAAGACAGTGGCAAGTAGTGCAAATAATACAGTAGTGAATTTAGCTCACAGCAGCTTAGTGTGTCCTGTTGTGTCAACTTTGTACATTGCACTTGGTTTAGAAGTCCTTCTGTTATCTAAAGTTTTTTAATTATTTATGTTTTTATTGTTCTGGTTTTGGTTGTTTTAATTTGTATTGCTTTTCTGAATTCTATTTTTGAATTTAATGTTTATATTCTTATTTTGAAAAAAATACTAATGTTGTGGAGAGCGTGAAAAGATGAGGCTGGGTTTATTTCTCAGATCAGGTTTATTCACGTATCTCCAACATCTTTCAAACAGAAAAGAGGAAGCATCCCCCCATGTCTGTCCCTCTTATACCTAGGACATCAAAGCACAGAGTCACATTGTCTTTTAATCCCAAGACACAATACTTCTTCCTCCAGGTCTTCTCCCCCCCACCTAAAGTCACTGGTGGTCAGGAGATCCCTCAAGGTCCTTTCTTTGCATAACAAAGGTCACTTTTCACGTCCTCCTGTTATCTCCCGGAGACTCCGTCCTATTGTTCATTCTGAGACGTGAAGCAACAGTAATATACATATGAAGTCTATGAAACCCCTTATGTGTCCCACATGACCCCCCCCCCCAAAGGTCTAAGATGGAACAATATAGCACAGTCTGCATATCATGATAAAATCACAACATCAGTCCACATGCTGCTTGGGCTTCAATCTTCTTCCGAACCTGCTGTAAGCGGGCTTTACCTCTCCCGCGGCGCCATCCTGCTGTGGATCTGCTTCCTGGGGGTGAGAACTGTTAGTCAATCCCTGTGGGTGCTCTGGGGAATGCTCCCTAGGGGGTCTGCCGTGCCAAGGAGCCCTCGCCAACTGCACAGCTTCGTCAGCCATCACAAAAGCGGGTTTGAGCCTGTTTATGCCAATCATTTCCTTTCTGCCCCCCAAATCTAGCAAAAAGTGCTTATCTCCTGGTTCCAGCACTCTAAACGGTCCATCATAAGGTGGTCGCAAGGTTGGGCAATGTGCATCATGTCTGACAAAAACAAACTCTGCATTTTTTAAAGCCTTAGGCAAAAAAACGCGCGGAAAACTGCGATGAACGGGGCCAGGAAGTGTGCTCGATCCTGTGTCGCTCTGCAGCCGCTGAGCAGGGGAGCACTCTGGCGCAGGATTATCTGGGAGAAACTCCCCGGGCAGCCGGAGTGGCTGTGCAAAAACTAATTCCGCTGGGGAGGCTTTTAAATCCTCTTTAGGTGCAGAACGCAACCCCAACAAAACCCATGGTAGCCTGTCCACCCAATTTGCATCCGTAAGCGACGCTCTGAGGGCTGCTTTCAGTGACCTATGGAAACGTTCGCATAATCCATTAGTCTGCGGGTTATACGCGGTAGTGCGGTGGATCGTTACCCTCAGGCTGCGGGCCATCGCTGACCAGAACTCGGAAACGAATTGAGGACCTCTGTCGGACGTAATGTCCGACGGAACTCCAAAACGTGCTACCCAAGCCGTTAAAAACGCGCGCGCCACCTCTTCGGCTGTGGTTGATGCCAGTGGGACCACTTCCGGCCAACGCGTGGTGCGGTCCACCATTGTCAGAAGGTGTGTGTACCCCTGTGATGGCGGGAGGGGGCCTACGAGGTCGACATGCACATGATCGAACCTCTTAGCCGGGTTGTGAAACGGCTCCAAGGGGGCTCTAGTGTGTTTGTGTATTTTGGCTCGCTGGCAGGCCATGCAGGTTGTTGCCCACTCCTTAACTTGCTTGCGCAGACTCGGCCATACGAATTTCTCTCCTACCATTTTGACCGACGCGCGCACCCCCGGGTGCGCCAGAGAATAAATCAAGTCAAAAACGCGGCGGCGCCACGCGGCCGGCACCACCAGACGCGGTCGTCCCGTGGAGACATCGCAGATTAGGGGGGGCATACCCCCTTGCAGCACCCTGTTCTCCAGCCTTAACCCTGTTGGTCCAGACTGGAGCGCGCACACGTCCGCATCACCAACTTGATCCGCGGCCATGGCTGCATAGTCTATCCCCACGCAGACCGGGGCCGTGCGCACCTCCGCGCCGCTAGCCTGCTCCGCGGCCATGGCTGCATAATCTACCCCTACGCGGACTGGCGTAGTTACGGCGCGCAAGAGACAGTCTGCCACTACATTTAGTTTACCCGCTACGTGTTGAATATCGGTAGTAAACTCGGAGATTGCAGCCAGCTGCCTCTGCTGCCGGCCTGACCACAGTTCTGAAACCTTGGCCATCGCGAAAGTCAGCGGCTTGTGGTCGACGAACGCAGTGAAACGGCGTCCTTCCAGCCAGAACTGGAAGTGGCGAATGGCCAAGTGGAGCGCTAACAACTCCCTGTCGAACGCGCTGTATTTTCGCTCGGTATCGCGCAAAGTCCTGCTGAAAAAAAGCGAGCGGCTGCCAAGCCCCGGCAACCTGCTGCTCCACGACCGCCCCTATGGCCACATCTGACGCGTCAGTAGTGAGCGCTATGCGGGCCGTTGGGTCTGGGTGTGCTAACAACGCAGCGTTCACCAAAGCTGTTTTGACCTCCGAGAATGCGCGCTCCCGCTTTGGAGACCATTTGATTTTATTTGTGGGTTTTTGTTTTTCAAGCCCGGCATACAGTGGGTGCATGAGCTGCGCTGCGCAGGGGAGGAAACGGTTATAAAAATTCACCATTCCCAAAAACTCCTGTAATGCTTTGACCGTTTGTGGCTGGGGAAAATTTGTTACTGTGCGCACTTTGTCCGGCAGAGGAACCGCTCCTTCTGGAGAGACGCGGTGCCCCAAAAAATCAATCTGCGTCACCCCGAACTGACACTTCGCTGAGTTGATTATTAACCCGTGCTCTCCCAACCTCCGGAAAACTGCCGTGAGGCGGTTTTCGTGTTCCTCTTCGGACGCGCTGGCTACCAAAATGTCGTCCAGGTAGACGTACACGAAAGGGAGATCGCGCAACACTACGTCCATCATGCGTTGGAACGTCTGCGCAGCGCCTTTAAGCCCAAACGGCATGCACAAAAACTCGAAAAGGCCAAACGGAGTTATTACCGCTGTTTTGGGTATGTCCTCAGCGCGTACTGGGACTTGATGGTACCCGCGGACCAAGTCTATCTTAGAAAAAATGCGTGCCCCCGCCAGATGAACGGAAAAATCTTGGATATGCGGGATTGGGTAGCGGTCGTGTGCCGTAGCGTTGTTTAACCTGCGGAAATCTCCGCAAGGACGCCACGAGCCGTCAGCTTTCGGGACCATGTGCGGCAGGGAAGCCCAAGGGCTTTTCGAAAGTCTGATGATGCCCAACTTTTCAAGGTTGGCGAACTCCTCGCGTGCTATGGTCAGTTTAGCTGCATCCAAGCGCCGAGCTTTTGCAAAAACGGGAGGACCGGTGGTAGTAATAAAATGTTCCACCCCGTGTTTAGCGACGGCCGCTGAAAATGTGGGAACCGTGAGTGCTGGGAACTGAGTGAGGAGTGTGTGGAACTTACCACTTGCCGTAACGACGTTGGCTTGTGCTGTGGGCGGGGTCACTCGGGCTGCACAGGGAATAGAGTAAAAAGAAAGTGCATTAACCAGGCACCTATTAGCAAGATCAACCAACAAACCATGTGAGCACAAAAAATCAGCCCCTAACATGTTGAAGCTCACCGCAGCTATAACAAAAGTCCACTCAAACGTACGGCCGTGTAGGGACAGAAACAGAGTCCTCTCACCGAAGGTCTTAATCCTCGAGCCGTTCGCTGCCGATGCTCCATGACTCCCGGGGCCTGCCAGCCGGTCAGCATAGGTTGGCATGATGAAACTCACTTGGGAGCCTGTGTCCACGAGGAATTGCTTCCCCGAACGCTCGTCCGTCAAGTAGAGCAGCTTGTTCTGTTCCCCGAGGGCCGCGGCTGCTACCGACCCCCGGGTCTGGCGTTTCCCGAGCTCTCGAACTGGCACGGTGGTATACACCTGCGTGCCCTCTCTGCAAAGCGGCGATGGTAGAAACAGAGGTCGTCTCCTCCGCGGTGTTTGGCCTTCGCCGCCGCCATTGTCGGTGGGTCCGCTGCCGCCGCCTCTGGCCCCCCGCCATCTCCGGCCGTCGCGCTGAGTTCTGTCGCTGCTGCGGTGGCCGCGCGCTGTCTGCTGGCATTGAGAATCCGCTGTGCCTCCTGGGCCAGCGCGCGTAAGTCCCGCTGGGCCAACAACTGTGAACCGGCCAGGGTCGCTCTCGTCTCTGAAGGTAGGGTTCTCAGGAAAATGTGGGTGAAAAGGAAATCGCCGTCGTCTGAGCCTCTCAGCCTCAGCATGTCCTCCATCAGGTCGATGGGCGTGCTATCTCCCAAGTCATTCAGGGCCAGGAGTCTCTCCGCTCTCTGCTGGACTGAGGGAGTGAAACGCTGGATGAGTGCCGCCTTCAACCCGCCGTACTTGTCGTCGGCCGGTGGGCGCTCCACCAGGCTCTGCACATGTCGAGCCGTGCGGTTGTCGAGCTTGGCAATAACGTGGTAGAATTTCGTGTCATCTGCCGTTATTCCCCGGAGAGCGAACTGAGCTTCGGCCAAGTGGAACCAGGAGCACAGGTTGTCCTGCCAGAAATCTGGTAGATTGACTGAGACTGCGTTCGCCCGGCTGGCTCCTGGCGAGTCCGGCTCGGGGGAATTTCTTTCGCTCATGATACGTCGTAAGGTCACCAGTGTGGAGAGCGTGAAAAGATGAGGCTGGGTTTATTTCTCAGATCAGGTTTATTCACGTATCTCCAACATCTTTCAAACAGAAAAGAGGAAGCATCCCCCCATGTCTGTCCCTCTTATACCTAGGACATCAAAGCACAGAGTCACATTGTCTTTTAATCCCAAGACACAATACTTCTTCTTCCAGGTCTTCTCCCCCCCACCTAAAGTCACTGGTGGTCAGGAGATCCCTCAAGGTCCTTTCTTTGCATAACAAAGGTCACTTTTCGCGTCCTCCTGTTATCTCCCGCAGACTCCGTTCTATTGTTCATTCTGAGATGTGAAGCGACAGTAATATACATATGAAGTCTATGAAACCCCTTATGTGTCCCACAATGTGCACTTTTTAATTTTTTTTTTTAAAGGTTTACATTTGACATTTTTTGTTAGTGTCTGATTAATTATTACATAAAGGTAATGAACGCTGGTTGGAGGGGCCCCCTGTGAATTTTTGCCTATGGTCCCAAGAGACTCTAGAATCGCCTCTGTGTAATAGTCTACAATGTGTCATTTTGTAAGATTTTTGGTTGGTGGTGTGCCACAGAATTTTGTGTCTTGGCTCAAAAAAGGTTGGAAAATGATGCAATAAGTAATTAGATGAGAAATTTAAAAATATGTATTTAGGAATTAAAAACAAATTTTAAAGTGAGAATATGAGAACAGTGATGATTAAAAGCCATGAATAAAAAAAAGTCTATGTGGAGTTTTGGGGAAAAGTGCATTACAGTAATCTAATCATGGATATAAGAAGTTAATCAAATTATCTGCAGTTTTTGTTAATAATGTTACAATTATTAATAATAATAAAGTTGCCACTGAATTACTCACAAAGGGTATGTTAGAACCACATTAAACAAGATTAAACCCAAAATATCTTTTTTCTTTTTGTTTTTGTAGCCATTCCAGATACAGACTCATACACCAAAGCACTGAAAAACTAAAATTATCCTCATATATCTCCTTTAAGAGAAAAACTAAAGTTTTATGATGGTATTGAAAATCATACTGAACTTGAGGACACCGCCGCATACCTTAATACCGCCAAACTGCCCCAGCCTATGTGTCTCCAAGAAAACACTCATTTCAGTGTGAATTATGGGTAGGCACACAATGGCCCAGTTCAAGTCATTTTCTTGGTGAAATACATCAGAACGCTAAAATAAAACTCTACGCAATGGTCTGAAATATTCAGAGATTAATGTCAAAAAATGTCTGACTTTCACAGTGGGTTTTGAAACGTGTTGCTCAGTCTCGAAAAAATGGCCAGAGAATCTGTTTTAACCAGCAGGTATGACCGTCAATGTTATGTTGGGTCATTTTGACCCAGGAGTTGCTGTTTTCACTGTGAGAAAGTATAGGGTAAGACTGAAGTTGCGCACAGAAAAGAACTTCCATCATGCACTGAAAGCAAGAAAACACTTTTTTTTTTTTTTAACATAGCCAGTGAAGTACTAATGTGGAGAGAGGAATAATCAGACAAGGCGGTCCAGAGCAGAGCAGACTTTATTAATCTCTCTCTCACATTCACAAGAATCACAAGCATCAAAAAAACAGGTCATGGGCACCTTTCCTTTTATAGCATACAACTCGCTCCGCGAAGTGTGGTGCTGCATTAACATAAATGCATTTGCCATTCCCATTCCCTTTGTCACTGTTCGCATCAACACACAAATCCCCCCCTGACAATTCCCCTTGTCACCCAGCACATGAACATGCAGACCAGAGGAGGAAGCATATCCTCATGCGAAAACCATAGACAGTCCTGCACCTCTGTTATGCATCTCGTCCTGCCATGCCCTTCCGTCTGAGTGGAAACATACTGAGTGGATTCCCCCCCCCACCAAGAAAATCAGACTGAGCCTTAACTCTCATGTCCTTTGGGCTTCAGCCTATGTCCAGAGCGGCTGTAACGGGGGGTTGGCGGCTCCGAGGCACTGCTGTGCCGGTGGGGCACTCTTGGGGGTGTGTCCCTCTGTGGGGGGACATCTGGGGGGTGGAACATCTTCAGCATGCCATTGTGACTGATCTAACAAGTCATTTACCTGGAGAGTTCTCAGTGGGGGTCGTCCGCGCCGAGGAGCTTGGGCCAACACCACCTGTTCGTCTGCTTAAACAAAGGCAGGCTTGAGCCTGTCTATACAGATTGTCTCCCAGCGACCCCCCAAGTCTAACACAAAAAGTTTCTCACCGGGTTCCAGCACTCTGAACGGGCCATCGTAGGGCGGGCGCAAGGGGGTCCGGTGGGCATCGTGCCTGACAAATACGAACGACGTGTCTTTCAAGGCCTTTGGCACAAAAGCGCGGGGAAAACAGTGGTGGGCCGGGCCAGGCACCATCCCTGCTTCTGCGCTATGCCGTGAAAGCGGGGATAGATTGGTGTTTGGCGCGGGATTGTCCAGCAAAAATTCTCTGGGGAGCCACAGCGGTTGGGAAAAAAACAGCTCTGCCGGGGAGGCTGCCAAATCCTCTTTCGGTGCCAAACGCAACCCTAATAGAACCCACGGCAACCGGTCCACTCAATTTGCATCCGTAAGCAAAGCCCTGAGCGCTGCTTTAAGCAACCTATGGAAACGCTCGCATAACCCATTGGCCTGGGGGTTGTACGCGGTCGTGCGATGAATTGTGACGCCCAGGCTCCGGGCCATCGGGCCCCGATCGGACGTGATATCCGAAGGGGCACCGAAACATGCCACCCATGTTGTCAAAAAAGCGTGTGCAACTTCCGCGGACGCGGTGGAAGCTAGCAGGACTACTTCGGGCCAGCGTGTGGTGCGGTCCACCACTGTCAGGAGGTGCATGAACCCCTGCGATGGCGGGAGGGGGCCCATGAGGTCCACGTGAATGTGGTCGAACCTCTTAGCCGGGATATGGAACGGCTCCAAGGGGGTCTTTGTGTGCCTGTGCACTTTGGCTCATTGGCACGCTACGCAGGCTGCAGCCCACTCTTTCACCTGTTTGTGCAGGCTCGGCCAGACGAACTTTGCTCCCACCATTCTGACTGACGTGCACACTCCTGGGTGCGCCAGGGAGTGAACCAATTCAAAAACGCAGCGGTGCCAAGCGCATGGGACCACCGGGCGCGGGCGACATGTGGAGACATTGCAGACTAGGGGGGGCCCCCCGTCTTGCAGTACTCTGCTCTCCAGCCATAACCCTGCTGGTCCAGACTGGAGCACGCAAACGTCCGCATCACCGATCTCCTCAGCGGCCATGGCCGTATAATCTATCCCTACGTAGACTGGGGCCACTAATGTGCGCAAGAGGCAGTCCGCCACCACGTTGAGTTTACCGGTCACATGCTGAATGTTGGTCACAAACTCCGAGATCGCGGCCAGCTGTCTCTGCTGCAGGCCCGACCATGATTCCAAAACCTTGGCCATCGCGTATGTTAGTGGCTTGTGGTCCACAAACGCAGTGAAGGTGCACCCTTCCAGCCAGAACTGGAAGTGGCATATGGCCAGTAACTCCCTGTCGAACGCGCTGTATTTACGCTCATTGTTGTGCAAAGACCTGCTAAAAAAGGCAAGCTGTTGCCAAGAACCGGCGACACACTGCTCCACAACGGCCCCTATGGTCACGTCCAATGCATCGGTAGTGAGCGCTATCCGAGCCACCGGGTCCGGGTGCGCCAGTAGTGCGGCGTTCGCCAGAGCTGTTTTAACCTCGAAAACGCCTGCTCTCACTCAGGAGTCCAGCCGACTCTGTCCGCCGGTTTCTGTTTCTTAAGTGTGGCATACAACGGCTGCATGAGCTGGGCTGCGCGGGGGAGAAAATGGTTGTAGAAGTTAACCATCCCCAAAAACTCCTGCAGCACCCTGACCGTTTGAGGCCGGGGAAAATCTGCCACCGCACGCATTGTGTCCGGTAAGGGTATCGCGCCCTCCGGTGAGATGCGGTGGCCCAAAAAATCGATTCCCATCACCCCGAACTGGCACTTCAACTGGGTTGATTGTTAACCCGTGCTCCTCCAACCTCTGGAAAACTGTCCTGAGGTGGGCTACGTGTTCTTCGTAGGACGCGCTGGCCACCAGGATGTCGTCCAGGTAGACGAACACAAACGGCAGGTCGTGCAGCACCGCATCCATCATGCGTTGGAATGTCTGCGCCGCACCTTTTAACCCGAAAGGCATGCGTAAAAACTCAAAAAGACCAAACGGGGCTTTTACTGCTGTTTTAGTTATGTCCTCAGCGCGCACCGGGACCTGGTGGTAACCGCGGACCAGGTCTATTTTGGAAAAAATGCGTGCCCCGGTGAGGTGAACGGAAAAATCCTGAATATGGGGGATCGGGTAGCGGTTGTGTGCTGTGGCATTGTTCAATCTGCGGAAATCTCCGCAAGGTCGCCGCGATCCCTCGGCTTTAGGTACCATGTGTAGCAGGGATGCCCATGGGCTGTTTGAGCATCAGATGATGCCCAACTTTTCCAAGTTGCCAAGCTCCTCGCACGCTATGGCCAGTTTAGCTGCATCCAGGCGCCAAGGTCATGCGAAAACGGGTGGCCCCGTGGTGGTAATGAAGTGCTCCACCCCGTGTTTAGTAACGGTCGCCGAAAAGGTCGGGACCGTGAGTGCTGGGAAATGGGTGAGTAGTGTGTGGAACTTACCCCCTGGAGCTAGTGTTGTGGACCAGGCTCCTCTAGCTGTACAGGGGACAGAATCAAAAGACATTGCATTAATCAGGCATCTGTTAGCCACATCGAGTAGTAGTCCGTGTGCACACAAAAAATCAGCACCCAAAATGGGGAAGCTGCATGCCGCTATGACGAATGTCCATTGGTATGTACAGCCATGCAAGGATACAGTCAGTGCCCTCTCATCAAAAGTGTTAATGTCTGAGCCGTTTGCGGCCATCAGCTCAGGGCCACTAGTTCCCGCCAGCCGGTCTGCATAGGATGGCAGGATGAGACTCTTTTGGGAGCTGGAATCCAAGGGGAATCGTCTCCCTGAGCGTGAGTCTGTCACATAGAGCAGCTTGCTTGCTTCACCGGCGGTCGCAGCTGCTACCGACTGCCGACCTTGGCATTTCCCGAGCACTTGAATTGGCACGGAGGCACGCATTGGCATGCGTCCTCTCCAAAACAGCGGTGGTAGAAGCAGAGCGTGTCCCTCCGGTGCTTCTTGGCCTCCGCTGCAGCCACCATCATTGGCTCCCCACCTCCGCTGGCCGTCTTGCTAGGCTCCGACACCGCTGCGTTCATTGCGAGGGCTCTGGTGGCGAGGATAATCCAATCTGCCTCTTGCGCTAGCACCCGGTAGCTGTGCGCGGTTAGCAGCGGCAAATTGGCAAGGACCGCCCTGGCTGCTGTCAGGAGGTATCGGAGGAAAAGGTGGGCAAAGAGAAAATGCCCGTCATCTGTGCCCATCAACGCCAACATCTTCTCCATTAATTCAACCGCCAACCCGTCTCCCAACTTGGAGCACGTCAGGAGCCTTTCCGCTCTCTCGCCGTCCGACAGCGTGTAGCGCCGGGTCAGCGCGGTTTTGAGAGCATCGTATTTGTCGTGGGCTGGGGGCTGTTGGAGCAGGCTCACCACCTGCTGAGTTGTGCGTGCGTCCAGTGCTGCAACCACATAGTAGTATTTGGTGTCATCCGCCGTTATTCCCCGGAGCGCAAACTGGGCCTCGGTGTGGAGGAACCAAGACTTCGGGATGTGTAGCCAAAAGTCTGGGAGTTTGACTGAAACGGCGCACGCGTTGCTGGCACCTTCTGTCCGGGTCGTCTCCGGGGTGTTCGCCTCGAGTTCCATTTTGCGTCAAGGGGCACCAGTGTGGAGAGAGGAATAATCAGGCGAGGCGGTCCAGAGCAGAGCAGACTTTATTAATCTCTCTCTCACATTCACAAGAATCACAAGCATAAAAAACAGGTCGCGGGCACCTCTCCTTTTATAGCATACAACTCGCTCTGCGACGTGTGGTGCTGCATTAACATAAATGCATTTGCCATTCCCATTCCCTTTGTCACTGTTCGTATCAACACACAAATCCCCCCCGACAATTCCCCTTGTCACCCAGCACATGAACATGCAGACCAGAGGAGGATGCATATCCTCATGCGAAAAACATAGACAGTCCTGCACCTCAGTTATGCATCTCGTCCTGCCATGCCCTACCGTCTGAGTGGAAACATACTGAGTGGATTCCCACACTATGAAATTACAGGTTACTTTCCATGCTGTTCCTGCTGAGGAGACTCAGGTCTTTTGGTGTACAAGGGGCGCTGTTGAAGTCATTCTATGACACGGTGGTGGCATCAGCCATCACTTTTGGAGTGGTCTGCTGGGGCAGTGGCATTACTGCAGCCGATAGGAAGAGACTGAACAAACTGATTAAGAAAGCTAGCTCTGTCCTGGGGCAGCGCCTTGATCCGATGGAGGAGATAGGAGAGAGAAGGACGGTGGCTAAACTGTCATCTCTGCTGGAGTCCGAGTTCCACCCTATGCAGGACATACTGGATGCACTGAGGAGCTCATTTAGCAGCAGACTACATCATCCCAGGTGCACAACCGAGAGGTTTCGTAGGTCCTTCCTACCAACGGCTGTCAGACTGTACAACCTAAGCAGGGCTGCTCGCAGAGATAGCAAAAAGACGTAACAAACTAATAGTTTTTTTTTTGAATGCAAAAGATGCAATAGACTTACACAATGGTCCTCTCCGGCATACAACTAGGAACATACCGGTCGCTATGGAGGGTGAGAATATGTATGGGCACATAATCATACCATGTAGGTAACTAAATAGACGGTTATGCTGTTTCATCCCACCTAGCAACAATGCTCTGCACTGTGTGTGTTTATATATTTACATATTTATTCCATCTAGCTACAATGCTCTGCACTGGGTGTGTTTATATTTATATATCTATATATTTATTCCATCTAGCTACAATGCTCAGCACTGGGTGTGTTTATATTTATATATCTATATATTTATTCCATCTAGCTACAATGCTCCGCACTGTGTTTTTATATATCTACATATTATTCCATCTAGCTACATTGCTCCGCACTGTGTGTGTTTATATACTTGCATATTTATTCCACCTAGCTGCAATGCTCCGTACTGTGGGTGTTTATATATTTACATATTTATTCCATCCAGCTACAATGCTCTGCACTGTGTGTCTGTGTGTGTGTGTATATATATATATTTTATAGTAATATGTACATATGTATATTAGCTGCTCTTGCTTGCTTGTTTTTTTTTTTGTTTTTTTTTTTCTTGCCTTCTGATTGTTGCTCTGAGTGTTGCTATCCCTGTGCTGTTGCAATCCTGGAATTTCCCCGTTGTGGGACTAATAAAGGCTTATCTTATCTTATCTTATCTTATGCAATTTCAGTTAAAGTACAGGTATAAATCAGTATTAGATGGTGAAATATTGGAGCTGTAGTGTTCTGGGTTTTGCAGATTGCTTTCCTCCTCCAGCTTGATTATTATATCTGTTGCAGCTGCTCAATTGACACCACCTGCAGTGATAACAGCCTGCTCCTTTAAAAGAAGGAAGCACTTCAACACAGAGATGTTGGACTTCCTACCAGACAACCAGGAGCAGTCCTCCAGGCTGTGTGCAGCCCATACTACTCTTGGTGCCTTCGCTTCCCCTCCTACGTGGGAATTCATAAGCCTAAAATTCTCTCATTATTTCTGTCTCCAAACTCCTCCTTATCTCTTCCAGAATCTCCTTACCTGTGCATAGGCAGACCAATCTCCCCTGGCAGATTACGAACTACTCACCTTTACAATAAACTGTTGATTCACCAAGCCGTGGGCTTCTTCCTCCACTCTCAGCTGCCCAGAGTCATCAGAAGGTTTCCTGCTTCTCAGCTGGGTACTCACGAGGTGACGTCAGCAACCACTTGCAATTACTCGCTACTCCTAGAAATGCCAGAACCTGTAAGAAAGAACACAGTCAATTATCTGCTCCTTAATCATATTCAGATCACTAACCATATCTCTCTTCTTCTTCCTCACAGGGTTGCCAGATTTTTGCCATTTATATCTTGTTCAATATTTTTCACTGTAAATAAATTCAGTGAAACTGCCTCCTGTGTCACGGTATCTGCTTTTGGGTCACTATATTTTGGAACCATGTCAGGGGTAGCAAGCGATGTTTTTTTTTAAATAATTACAGAGTACTTTGTGTATACTTTCCCCAAAAATACCGGTACTTAGGATTCCAGGCTGTGTTATTCAGGTATTTTGCCCATTACACAGAAATTGCCTGGTATCTACAGAGTTCTGTGATATGCTATACAAATATTTTGCTCATTTGAAATTACTTGTACTTACACCCCTGCTGAACTGGACTACAGTGAGGCAACTTTTCCCACACTACAGGATTGGCGGTGACCCAGCATCGCTTTGTAGCTATGGAGGAGGGCAGCTGGCCATGGTGGGAACACTCAGACTGACGGCCTGGTGCAAGTCGGCGGAGATGTCTGATTTGGAGTTCACCGTGACAGGCTTGTGGCGATAATATCATGGGCTGTGACCTCTTTTATGGCCTGGGATTCGCCATTAAGAGAGGCGCTGTGGAAGAATGGTCGGGCTGTGGACTGTGGGACTGACCGATTCTGAGAGTACAAGATGATGCAGTGTGGGATGAAGAATTACCCGGCACCCCGGAGAGTGGACGGGCCTTGTCTCATTCAGGGTTACCGCAGGAGGGCCCCAGTACCAGAGCCCAAGTCACCCTGGACGAGGGTACTGTGAGGCACAGAAGGACACCTGTACCAATAAGCAACACCATGGAGCTGGCCCCAGCTCTTCCTGGAGCTCAGCTAAAGTGGGCCGGCGAACGCGGGGCCATGACAGCAAGGACCGCAGTGGATTTAGAAGAGGTCAGGGCAAGATCAATTGGCACGGAGAGACCGTGTGCTAGGCAGAGACCCTGCAAGCCGAGCAGAGCCCCTCTGGGAGTTGCGGACTGGATCTGGGCTTGAGTGGAGGCGAGATCACGGTGGGTATGGGCCAAACGGCAGGTGGAGGAGCACCAGGGATGGCTACGTGTTGTGGCTAGACGGAGTGACGCTTACCTCCAGCTGTCGGATGGCTCGTGGAGGCACCGGAACGAGCTGTGGCGTGCCTGAGAGAAGACTGAGGGACATGGGCCCGGACGAGTGGAACATTCAGTGGTGAGGAAGAGGAGGCGCGCCGGGGCCGAGGCGACCAGCTGCGGCCCAGGAGGCAGGCCACCTCCAGGGGTGGACTAAGGAAAGGACGATCCAGGGGGTTCACGGGGTCATCTTCTCCAGCTGTGTGTATATAGGTTCTTGTGCATGTGTTTGATCTGTTTTATTGTTTTATGTATGTAGTTTTGGGGATTAATTTGTGTGTTTTTAGTTTTGTCATGAATTGCCCCACGGGGCAGCAAGGAGACCCAGGCGCTGGACTGTGAGTTGTGAGATTTATTGTGAACATAAAATATAAAGTGCACAAACGAAACTATAAGGCTTCGTAGGCAGACATGATAACAAAAGCCTGAACAGAGAACAAGGCATCAGACTTACGTCTGGCAACATGGAGACCGCAGCAACGAATAAACGGAGCAGTCGTTCTTAAATAGGGCATGATACCAATGATAAATGATTACAATAAGGATCAGCTGTGAGTCACACGATCGGGGAGGAATCAGGGCTGACAGCTGACAGGTGCACCACCCTGAACAGAGCAAACCCCGGAAGTGAACACTAACAGCTGCACCCCTAGAGAGAGAGAGAGAGAGAGAGAGAGAGAGAGAGAGAGAGAGAGAGAGAGAGAGAGAGAGCAGGATAAAAAATACAAGATAATACAGACTAATAAAATGACAGACTGTGATGAACATAAATGAGAAAGTAAACAGAACTACAAAACAATACAGGAACCCAAAAATATCCAATAGACAATAATAAAGCATGAAATAAACAAACAGAAAGAGACTAAACTCAAACTGGAAATTGGGCACGGCCCCCACCCCTGCCCCCGGATCATGACAGTGCCCCCTCCCCAAGGGGTGGAACCCAGACATCCCAGGCCAACATCAAAAGATGAAAAAAAGAACCCCCCCCCCCATAGAGAAGACCCTCCCAACAAGGAAACCAACCCAACTCGGGGGGGAGGAGGGGGAACCCAGGCATGGAGGGACTGAACCCAACTAAAAAAACAAAAGAAAACACTCATAACTCACATACTGGACAAGAAGAACAAAATATAACTAACGCTGGGAAACTAACAGTCCATTTCGGGAGGCCTTCCAGAGTCCCAGCTTCACCCGATCCACCAGTGGAACACATCGGGTGGCCTTCCCAGTCTCCAAAGCCACCCATACCAATGAAAAAGCTCGCCAGGAGGTCTCCCTGAATCCCTTAGCCACCCAAGCAAACCAAAGAGTTCATCGGGCGGCCTCCCAGTATCCTGAGCCAATAGATCGTGGAGCACCACACGCCCCCTCCTGGAGGCAGTAGCTGGAACCCAAGCTTACCACGGACCGCAGGAGGTGTGGGGAAGGAGACTCGGTGAGGAGGACAGCCGACCAGCGAAGAACCCCGACGAGGAATTTGGCTGACCAGAGAATGTAAACTGAAGATCAACAGTGGAACCAGACGGAATGGAGCGATGGCCCTCTGGGAAACCAGGCGGAATGGAGCGATGACCCTCAGTGAAGCCAGGTGGACACTGAGGACCCAGAGCGGCCTCGGACAGAGGTGTAGCACCCTCAGAGGCCCTGGACTGGGGTGCAGCACCCATGGAGACCCTAAACTGGGGCGCAGTACCTGCAGTGGCCTCAGGCGGAGGCATCGCACCCACGGTGGCCTTGGGCAGAGGTGGGAGAACTTCAGTGGGCCCAGACAGAGACTGAAGCTCCACAGAGACCTTGGACTGTGGTGCAGCACCCTTGGAGGCCCTGGCCTGGGGCATAGCAGCACCCGCGGTAGCCCCGGACTGGGACCTCCAAGGGTGCTGCACCACAGTCCAAGGTGCAGCACCCACAAGGAAATATCTGGGACATGAAAACACCAGGCTGAGGAGGCGGTCAACCAACGGGGCCCTGGACTGAGACTTAGCACCCGCGGTGGCCCCAGCCTGGGGCATAGCAACACCCACAGTGGCCCCAGTCTGGGGCATAACAGCGCCCATGGCGGCCCTGGACTGGGGCATAGCAGCACCCTCGAAGATGACAGACGGCGGGACAGCAGCACTCTCGCAGACCACAGACGGTGGGACAGCAGCACCCTCGGAGACCACAGACGGCGGGGAAGCTGCACCCACGGTGGCCCCAACCAGAAGGGGAGCAGCACCCACGGAGACCTCAAATGGCGGGGGTAGACCGCCATAGACCTCTGATGAAGTTGGACGTACCATAGTGACCTTAGGGAAAGGCTCTGACAAGAAGGACATGGACACAGGGTCAGGGTCACCGGCGGCAGTGGAGCCGGGCGAGGTGAGCTCAGGTGCAGCTGATGGCTGCACTTGGCCCTGCCCACCAAGAGCCAGGCAAGCTCTCTCCAAAACAAAAAAAGTGAGCTCAAGCTTCACCACCGTCGAGGACTCTGTCGATCCAGGCGGGGATGTCTTGTGCCCGGTCTTCCGGAGGTCCAACTCCAGCTCTGCTGTGGCGGCCCCTACAGCAGGCATGGTGAAAGATACAGTCCTTGGACCTTCAGATGAAGTGACCCACGCAGGTGGCTCATCCGGCATGGTAGCTGGAGGTTGGCTCACCACTGGCACTGGATTCCACGCAGCTGAAGCCAGGGGACGCTCAGTCATTGGTGCAGGCTTTGGGTCCTTGGAAGTGCTCTCCCTCCATCTGGACCATAGCTGCGGGGCTGGGACCAGATTCTCCAGGACCGCAGGCTCCTCCATCGTCCGACGGCTCAATCTTGGGACCAGCGGACACTCGGGGGAAATTGGAGGAGACACGGAGGAAGAGGTGAAGAAAAATTGTCTGCAGCAGGCGGTGAGGACTCAGTGGACTGCATAAGCTGAGCCTCACCACCGGGAATCAGGCAAGATAATTCATGTTTAGATGTAGACAATGAAAAACCACTTGCCTGAATTGCCGGCGTATGATGGTGTATGCTGCAGCAGGCCCAATGTCCTCCCTCTCCGTGGCTTTGGCGGTTGTGGGCCCCCCTGAAGGACATGGAGGAGCCACCCCTGCAGCCTTGATGATGGGTGGAATTGGGGAGGAGATAGCTGGACTCTCAACAGTGGGAGGAGGTGCTGTGGAGGAGAGGGAAACAGCAGTGATGGACCGTGAAGGGGAAGCTGATGTGGGGCTTTCTTGACATCGGTGACAAAGAAGCTGGATAGTGGCATCCTGGGGCTGGTGGAGCGGGAACTGGAGTTGGCAAACAGATGGAGGGGGAGGATGTCTGTCGCGGGGAATGCTTCCTCGTCGGCTTCAGACCCCTTGGGAGCGAGCCTATTGTCAGCCCAGAGAATGACAGCTGGAGCGTGGAAAGGGTTGACAGTAGCTCCGTGAACTCAGGATACAGTATTTCCTCAGCCGAGGATGTGCCTTCTCTCCCTGCCTCTCCTGACCGCTGCCTCCACATTCTGCAGAACCTTTCTCAGGCCACGGGAGATGAGAGCATCGATGACGCAGTCCTGGATGAAGAGAGCTGCCCACCACTCTTCCAGGCTGGGACCCCCATCTACCGTCCCCTCTTTGTTGCATGAGGACCGGCATGCTGGGGACATGCTGACCGCTACTCCGAAAAAATGAAAAGGTGGGTGAAACAAAAAGACACAAACTCACAGCAGCTGGGTCACAAATTGGCCGTGGTCTTCTGTCATGAATTTCCCCACGGGGCAGCAAGAAGACCCAAGCGCTGGACTGTGAGTTGTGAGATTTATTGCGAACATAAAATATAAAGTGCACAAACGAAAATATAAGGCTTGGTAGACAGACATGACAACAAGAACGTGAACAGAGAACAAGGCATCAGACTTACGCCCGGCAACGTGGAGACCGCAGCAACAAATAAACGGAACAGTCGTTCTTAAATAGGGCATGATACCAATGATAAATGATTACAATAAGGATCAGCTGTGAGTCACACGAGTGGGGAGGAATCAGGGCTGACAGCTGACAGGTGCACAGCCCCGAACAGAGCAAACCCTGGAAGTGCACGCTGATAGCCGCAGCCCTTAACAGAGAGAGAGAGAGAGACACCGGGATCAAAGATACAAGATAATACGGACTAATAAAATGACAGACTGTGATGAACATAAATGAGAAAGTAAGTAGAACTACAAAATAATACAGAAACCCAAAAGTATACAACAGACAATAACAAAGCAAGAAATAAACAGAAAGAGACTGGAAACTGGGCACAGCCCCCACCCGTGCCCCCGGATCATGACAAGCTTAGGAGACACGGCAGTATTTTTTTTGTTTATAGATGGACTCTTATTTATTACAAGTGTCAGAATAATCCGCTTTGCCATGTGGGGAGGGACAGCAGTCCACCCATTCCCCCTAGTTTTAGTCGTTTTAGGTGTGACTGTGTCAGGCCAATTTGAGTACATTGTTTTGCGTTATGTTAGTGCACGATTCAGGTCCTAAATTGAGGTGGGTCTCAATTGTGTGTGTGTGTGTGCTTTGGACTTTTCAGTGGCAAGGAAGGCGAATTACAGAGCTGTGTGGAGGAATCTAGTCAGACCTAAATGAAACAGTCATTGTCGCCCCCGACAGACTGCTATGATGATGATGATGATGATGATGATGATGCTTTGGACTTTTATAAGGGCGAGGGAGAATGTTGTATAGTTATTTATATGGTTCTTGTTATTTGTGTTATTGTGTGCTTTTACTTGTGAGGCACGGTGTGGTGGCTTTTGGTTCCGGTTCCGCCACCACCTGTGCCTATAAGAGGGCTGCAGGCAGGAGGGGCAGTCTCTTGGCCATCTGCTCTGCGTAGCGGTTTGGTGTGGTTTGGTTGCACTGCCATATTAATAAACGTGAGTTCAGTTCAGCACTTGGCCTCGTCCTTTGGCTCCAACCTCCAACATAACAGTGCTAAAGGTAGCCTATTAGCCCCTGAGCTATTAGCCCCCAAGCTAATACTAATGCCAAGAGGCTCTCACCAAGCGTGCCTTATATTGTTATTTTCCTCAGATCTTAGTCACCCTAATAGCCATCCCTATTACCACCTGGTTCAGTAGACCACAGTCAACAATATTCATCACATCACTCTGGCCCATTTCCCAATAATTTCGCTGTGATTCCACAACAAATCACCAGTACTGGCACGCCAGTCGCAGCAACCCACCTGGCCCAGTGTAGGTGGTACCTACAGCGGGACCCGAGGCTACTGACTGTCATGGCCAACTCCCCCACCATCCTCCGGGGCTCTGGGCGACTCCGGAGGATGTGAAAAAAGTGCAGTCAATGATCCCTTTAAATACCTTGGTACCATCAATAAGAAAAAGGATCAACATCATGGAAGGCGCGAGAAGTGAGCCAAGTTGGACCCACATGCAGGCAGGAGGTCGTGCATGAGAATTTATTTAATTAAACAACAAAGGACAGAGATCTAAAAGGAAAAAACTAACTAAACTAAAATACTGAATAATTACGAAAACAAAACAAAGACCAGAAAAACACGCTAACACACACACTGGGAAAATAGAAACTAAGGAATGGGAATCAGCTAAATACTTTATATAACAAATCATAGAGACCATGGAGGATAAACACGGGGAACACAGGGAAAAGGCCACATAACAAGTAATGATGCCGCGTTGTGGGAAAAGGACAAGAAAAATATTTAAAGGTAAGAGACACTGAAGGGATGGGAAAGAGCTGAGAACAGGCTTTCACACGTGGGTAACAACACTAACGAGGGAGACAGAGGCAAGGAGCAGGGCAGGACAAAAACATGGAAGGAGATAAAGACTAGGAAACAACCAGAAGCTAGAGGGCACTCAGAGAGCACATACCTCTGCCAAAGCTCTGTCCTTCCCTCCCTTTGTCCTCCCCTCCCTCCCTTTGTCCATCCATATCGCCATCCATCTGTACATTGCGAGATAGGGCCTTGGCAGAGGTATACACTCATGGATCACTTCCAACATCTAACGGGTTCATCTTTGGGCCAAGGGCCACCTCTGGTGAAAATGTCATCCAAATCTGTCTATGAGTTTTTACGTGATCCAGCTAACAGACAGAGAAACAGCAGCAACAATAATATGACTACTTCACTCTATAAATTCAAGAAATCTCTGTCAGTGTGTCACGATCATAGGCCGCCTAACCTATGCTGTTCCTATGATGTCGGCAATCATAGGGCCGTCTACATGATGCCTATAGGACATCAGATAAACCGTAGTCTATATGATGTCAGACAAACCGTATGGCTGATGTTCCTATGATCTCTGAAGGATGTCTATATGACATCATACAGACCGCAGGACTCGCTAAAAGACATATATAGACAGAGTAACAAGCAGAAGAAGTAACAAGCAGGGGCAAACAGAGTGATATCTCGGCCGTGCCTCGGACACAATCCAAGGACGGATAATTTTTTCACACATAAGGAATTGTTCAGAACTCCTTATACAGAGATATAAAGTGATGATAATCAAGTCAGTGGCAGTAATGCACCTGTAAGCTGGTTGCCAACAGCCAATAAAATCTAAAAGAAGAAGAAGAGACGGCAGGCCATGGTTTCAGAAAATGGGATGGGCGGGGCTGCACAGATAATCGCACACACGGGACCAGAGGGGAGACAAAACCAAGGCAATAATGATAATGATAATGACGATGATAATAATAATAATAATAATAATGCTGATAAAAAACTAAGAGGAAGACCAATGAAGAAATAAATATGCAAGACAGAATAATAATAATAACAATAATAGCAACCCAGGATAATAATAATAATGTGAAATACAGAAAATCCCAACTTAAAGCGAGGATGTGGGCTGGGACCCATGCCCTGGACGCAAGGAATATCACTCTATATGTAATTCAAGAAATCTCTGTCTGTCACGAAGTCATGATGTCACGATCATAGGACTCGCTAAAAGATCATAGGACTGGCTATGAGATCAAAGGCAGGCTGCACTCACGGTCATAGGACTCGCTATGACATTATCAAAAATCAAAGGAAGGCATCACAGATCAAAGGCAGACATCAGTGAACGAGTGGTGACGTCAAAGATCCAAGGCAGGTTTCACCATGGTTGCTGTTGCCATGGTAACAGGCTTACACTTGCTTTCTATGGGCATGCACAGGTATGCACTAGTAATAATAACAAGACTGTCACAATTGTATTGACCATACATTGGGGCTGGGCAATTCCACCTTAAATCAGCATCATGGTTTATTGAATCTTTCAGGTTTGTTTGTTTTTTCCTCCTCTCTTCTCCCTTACAGTTTACTGACAAGGTCAATAATTATTAAGCAATATTACACAACAGTGCAGTATCATATCAGTGCAGTGTGTAGTAAACGAGCATAATAGAACAGGCCTGTTGTGATTTCACAAACAAAAAACTTAAACATTGTCCAGTGCTGAAGTTTACTGTGTTTACAGTATGAGTGGGTGTTGTGGGTCAAGTGGCTCGCAACGGCATCTTTAGCTTGTCTGCAGGTATATGGTGCTTGAGTTACGTCCGCACACACTCCAAACCCCGTCTAAACCACAGACTTTGCCTTTTCTTGGCGTCTTCAGATGAATATGCTATATATTATATTATATATATTAACATCAGTAAAGCAAATTATATTGTATTCCATTCCAATAAGAAGCCAGACACCAAGTAACTTTGCCCCAAAACCAATGGACAGAATATTACAAGAGTCAGCTCTACAAAATTCTTGGGGGTACTCATCAATGAATTTCACAATTTCAAATGTCACATCGATGATCTAATCAAAAAAACAGCTAAATATGCTGCTTTGTTTTTTAAAGTGAGATATTTTCTACTACTCTCAGCACTTCTCACTCTTCATAAAACTTTATTTGAGCCTCTACTATGTTATTACATTATCATATGGTGTAACACATTTCCAACTCACCTAAAAAACCTAGAAATTATCCAAAAGAAAGTTATACGTGCCTTATCATGGTCTGAATATAATTCTCCTAGGAGACATCTTTTCCATCGTTATAATCTCCTAAGACTTGCTGAGTATAATTACTTCCAGAATGCCTGTATAATGTATCAGGTTGTCCACAAACTCAACTATAAATTATGTGAACTCATTCCAACCTTCCTTCCCATGCACACCTATACCACCAGAAATAAAAACCAAATTACTTGGAAAAAACGAAGACTAAAATCTACCAGCTTTAGTATTGTGTGCAGAGGACCGCAGATTTGGAATGACCTTGATGAGAATCTAAAAATGTCACCTTCCATCTCCATCTTCAAGAAAAAACTAAAAATGCAACTCCTGACTTCCGATTATGGCTGCCACGTAGGACGGACGTGTCTCGCTCTGCTCTGCTCCTGGAGAAAAAAAATCGGCAAATAACTCTCTCATTTGGGACAGAACGTATCCCAGCGTTTGGGCGAGGATATGTCGGCGAAGCCTAAGGCTGGAAAACCAGGAAAAGGAAAAAGCGAGCCGCCGAAACAGTCCAAATTAACGGACTTTCAGGTCTGTGACGCAGCAAACAAAACTCCATATATGGCGGAGGAGGCTGGCAACGCTGCGATATATGCGGGGAATGGCGCAGATGCGCTGATGGCTGCCATGAGTTCAATGAGAGCGGACTTTTCCTCTAGATTTGATGGGATTATGACAGCGCTGGAAGGAATAAGAAAGGAATTGGGTGACTGTGTAGAACGAACGGCGCAGATGGAGCTCCGTCTCGCTAGTGCTGAAGATGACGTCACCCGTCTTCAATTAAAGGTGCGCACTTTGGAAAAAAAAAAAAAATCTCTGGAAGATAATATTTTGGATTTGGAATCTCGGTCGAGACAGAATAATTTGAGGCTGGTGGGTCTTCCAGAGGAATCAGAAGGTCGGGACGTATGTTCCTTTCTGGAAAAGTGGATTCCGGAGGTGCTGGGCAGCGAGGAGTTGCAATCAGCAGTGGTTCTGGAAAAAGCACATCGTATTGGCCCACGGAGAGATAAGGGACCGCCGAGGACCTTAATTATGAAGTTTCTTAGCAACAGAGACAGGATGAAGATCTTCAACGCTGCACGAGCTAAAGGAGAGATTAAACACCAGGACCAGCAGGTGCGGTTCTACCCAGATTTGGCCACAGGAATCCAGCAATTGAGGAAGCAGTTTGATCCTGTACGTAAGGAGCTGCGCAACCTTGGGATTCGTCATGGTGTAATCTATCCTGCGAGACTGCTGACCACGTATGAGGGCAGAACCCACATCTTCAAGACCCCAGAGGAGGCGCAGGAGTTCATCAAGAAGATCAAAGAAGAAGAAGAGACTGGTGGAAGCTAAGCATGAACAAAATATAAGGTAGAATAATTAAGCATTTGCACAGGCATCTGACTGACTTGAAGTAAATAGTAAGTTTACAAAATATAGATTGTATTATATATTAAAAAAACAAAAAAACAAAACAAAAAAAAAAAACTATGATGTACAAAGTTGTTAAAAATTTTGGAGTTAAGTTGGAAAACTACAGAGGAGAGTTAATGTTACGTCATTAAAAGCAGTAGAGTTAGGGTGATTGGGAGAATGAAGAAGGAGTGGCTTTGGCTGTTCCCCGTGGGTGTGGAACGGTCGATGGCTATATCGGGAGACAGAATTTTTCTTTTGATTTTGGGGGGTTTGCCACAAGTGTGGGAAGGGGAAATTTGTTTGTGTGTAGTTTGTAGGAGGAATGTTCAACCACTCATGTTTTTGCTTCTCTGTATGAGCATGTTTACACTGCAAGGTAATCCCAAACTCTCTATTGATCATGGACCAAAGTGTTAATCTTAATTTAACTTCATGGAATTGCAGAGGTCTACAAAATTTAAAAAAACTTAAACAAGTTATGAATAAAATAAAGGACATGGGTTCAAGAATTGTGTTTTTACAAGAAACTCATCTGATAGAGGAGGATGTTAAAAGAATTAGGAGTAGATGGCAGGGAAGTGTATTCACCTCTTCATTTTCATCCCGAGCCAGGGGAGTTATGACTCTCATACATAAATCAGTTCCTTTTCAAGTGAAAAATGTAATTGGAGACAAATTTGGAAGATATGTAATCATTCAAGGTTCTTTGCTATTAGAAAATATAAATCTTGTGAACTTATATGGTCCCAATATAGATGATCAGAAGTTCTTTGCTAATTTATTTCTCATCTTATCATCACTTACAGGGCAACATATAATAGCAGGGGATTTTAATTGTACATTGAATCCAGGTGTGGATAGATCAACAGGACTGGATTGTACGCACATTGGATGCAGGATGACTATTAACCATTTTATGAAAGAATTGAGATTGTTAGATATATGGAGAGAAATGAAACCACAAGTTAAAGCCTATTCTTGTTATTCCAGTACCTACAAGACATTCTCACGTATTGATTATTTTTTGATTTCCACAGAATTAAGGTCCAAGATTCAAAACTGCTTTTATGATAACATCGTGATCTCTGATCATGCACCCTGTTGTCTAATATATGTAGATAAAAAAAATGACAAAGGAATCAGGTAGATGGCAATTTCAGCATAAATGGCTTCAGGATGAGGAATTTGTCAAGTATATAGAAAAACAGATAGACGAGTTCTTTGACATCAATACTACACAAACATCAGCATGTGTTGTGGGCTGCACGGTGGCGCAGTGGTTTAGCACTGTGGCAGCACAGTTTTACCCTCGGCCGGGGGATCGCGGGGACCGTGAGATCATGGGTTCGATCCCAGCCCCCGACCAACAGTGAGCTGTGTGGAGTTTGCAATGTTCTCCCCGTGTTGCGTGGGTTTACTCCGGGATTTCTCCGGTTTCCTCCCACATACCAAAAACATGTAGGTTTAGGGCGCTCGCGCACGCAGCGACCAGCAGCCAGTGGCTTGTCACCAGACTGCAAACCAAATCTACCTACGGGTACAAATAAGTAACAAAAAAAAAAAAAAAAAAAAAAAAAAAAAAAAAATGTGTAAAGTGGGAGGCTTTCAAAGCTTTTATTAGGGGACATATTATTAGTTATACAGGATCAAAATCTAAGAAGACTCGAGAGGAGAGAGCTAAATTGGAACATAAAATAAAAAGTCTTCAGGAAAAAGTGTATGCAGGAAGTGACCCAAGGTTGGAGAATGAATTACTGATTTTGAGAGCTGAATACGACAAAAAATCAGCGAATAGAGCTGCCTCGAGTCTTCTAAGATTGAAACAATCTTTTTATGAACAAGGTGAAAAATCAGGAAAATTATTAGCATGGCAGATTAAACAATTGGAAATTAAAACACCAATTACCAGTATTATAAGTAACGGACAGGTAGTTATAGATCCTTTAGAAATTAATAGAGCCTTTAGAGATTACTATGAAAAATTATATGATACCAAAAATGAACCTGATTTAACAAAACTAAATGGGTTTTTGAACGAACTATCTATACCGTGTATTCCAAATGAAAATAGGGAGATATTGGAGTCTAAAATTAGTCAAGAAGAAGTTGGGCTAGCCATTGATAATATGAAATCAGGAAAAAGTGCAGGACCAGATGGTCTTCCAGTTGACCTTTATAAAAAATTTAAGAATAAATTAATAAAACCTTTTTTGGAAATGGTTTTAGAAGCATTTCAAAATAATAATTTACCATCATACATAAATAATGCCTTAATTATACTGCTGCCAAAACCAGGTAAGCCCTCTAATAAATGTGAAAATATGAGACCAATAAGCCTATTAAACGCCGACCTTAAGATAATCTGTAAAATTTTAGCAAGACGAATACAAGAAATTTTACCAAATATTATTAATCGAGATCAGAATGGCTTTATAAAGGGTAGACAAGGCTTCCATAATGTAAGAAGACTATTTAATATTATTTATTTTAATAAAGAAGCACCGGATACAGCTCTCCTATCATTGGACGCCGAAAAGGCCTTTGATAGAGTTGAATGGCCCTTTCTTTTTGAAGTCCTACAAAGGTTTGGACTTGGAAATAATTTCATAAAATGGGTTCAAATAATATACAATAATGCTACAGCAGAAATCCTAACAAATAACAATATTTCAAAACCAATAAAAATCAATAGAGGATGTCGACAAGGCTGTCCACTTTCACCTTTACTGTTTACTATGGCAATTGAACCTTTAGCGATAGCGATACGTTTACATTCACAAATATATGGAATTAAAGTTGGACCAACAGAACATAAAATCTCCCTGTACGCCGATGACATAATTTTGTTTATGTCGAATCTAAAAAAATCAATTCCAACCTTGTTGAATTTAATAAAGAATTTTGGGGAAATATCAGGATATAAAATAAATAAAACTAAATCTTCAATATTAATGCTAAATGAGACCCAGAGAAATTACCCAGCCCCTGAGGTAAATCAATTCAATGTTGTAAATCAGTTTAAATATTTAGGAATCCAAATTATGCCTAAGCTAGAATCAGTCGCCAGTGTCAACTATGAAGCCTTAATGTCAGATATCAATGAGTTAACTCAGAGATGGATGTCACTACCAATGTCGATGATCGGGAGAATCAATATACTTAAAAGTAATATTTTACCTAAAATACTTTATTTATTTCAATACATTCCCTTATCACCACCTTTAGATCTATTCTCAAGAATAAAAAAAAAGTTAGTGGAATTTATATGGAACAACAAGAGGGCTAGATTACGTTTGTCTTTATTATATTTACCATTTGATCGTGGAGGTCTGAAATGTCCAAATTTTATGTTGTATTATTGGTCGGCACAACTGAGGTCTATGACATATTATTTTTCATCAAATGATCTCCCTCACTGGACTGAAATGGAATCATACAATTTACCTTTACCTCTTCCCATATTCATATACTCAGATTCGGCAAAAAAATTACAAAAACAAGTTAAAAATCCATTTGTAAAGCATATGATCAAAATATGGTGTGAAGCTAAAAACTATTTAAAAGAACCACAGTTATTGTCACAATTTAGTCCAATATGGGGTAATCAATATTTCTCCTACCATCACCATAGTTCTCCTACCATCACGCCGCGTGGACCGTCGGCGTGGTTACCAACGCCGGAGGAACCTCAAGCTGCGCTGACCATCGTGCTGGCTGCGGGGCCCGACGCAGCCGAGTGGGAGCCTGACAACGACCTCCTGACGACGGATCCTGGATCTTCGCAGTCCTGGACGGCGTCAGAACCCGAGATCAGGCGAGTGCTCTCTTCCCCTTTTTCTCTTCATTTCTCTGAGCACTTTAGCCTATCTCTAGGGGAGATGAGTCGGGTGCAGCAGCTCGCTGCGTCCGAGCTCGTCTCGCCGGGTTCTGGCGCTGCCGGTGACCCTGATCCCGGTTCTGTTTTCTCTCCTGAGCCTGTTTCCAGGGTCGCCGGCGAGGAATTGCCATCTCTCGTGGTGCTGGAGGGTCCAGGCTCAATGCTGGAGGTCGGTTCTGGTGCAGTGCCGACCCAGTCGGGGTCCGTCGTGGGTGCTGCCCCAGCGGTGTCCAACGTGGGTTCGCCCGAGACCCAATCTGGGTCCGACGTGGATGCTGCTCCAGCGGTGTTCGACGTGGGTTCGTCTAAGGCCCAATCGGGGCCCGACACGGGTGCTACATCAGCGTTGTCCAGGTCCGGTGAGGAGGTGGCTGTTTCCCTGCGGCCTGACGCTCAACTACCTCATCATCGGCTCTCCCCTGAGCCTCTTCCACCGGGGTCCGCGCTGACCCTTCGCCCGTCTCTACGGTCCTGGTGGTTGAGTGATGCGGGTCGGCGGCTCGACCTGCGAGACTTCCGGTTCGGCGATCTGGTCCAACCCCCCGACGAACTGTGTTGCTTCTGGGTGGCCTGGTACGGCTACCGGTGGACTGGTTTCTTGGGACTTGGGTCTGGAGTTGGCCACTCGAACATTTCCTCTTCCCCGGCTCTCCAACTGGACAATGGGCGGGGAGTCCACCAGAACAATCCCGGCCGTTTTGGACTCTGCCTGCCGTCTCCTCGGGTGTCGCTTACCTTTTTATTATTATTGAGGTCACTCGGGTGTAGCTTTTTGTCCTTAGGGGAATATATATTTTTTTAGTGCTGTGTATTGTGTTTTTTCCCTTATTAACCGTACTCAGCATTCTTTCTCATGGTTATCCTGTTCCTACCCTGTCACCGTTATTTCCCTAGGTGACCCTTTTTGTATATAGCGCTGTGTATTATGTTTTTCTGGCTATCCGTACTCAGCGTTTTCATTATCCTTGTCGTAGTCTTAGCCTTGTCAGTGCATCATGAAGTAATGTGTTTGGCCCCCTTTTTCAACCGTACTTTGTGATCACCTTATCCTTCCCTGTTATCTTCGTGGGGGGCTTTCCCTAGTCCCGACTTAAACTTTGATTGTGTGTAATTGTATGGAGTAGTGTGTTCTGTTTTTCACTTAACCGTACTCTGTAGTTGCCCTTTTGTTTCTCTCACCTCTGCTCCTTTAGGTTATCCTATATACATTGAGCGCTGCATATTTTGCTTCCTTTATTATCTGTACCCAGCATTTTTCATCACTCTTGTTCTGTTCTTAGTTTGGTCTGTGCATTATGGCATAGTATGTTTGTTCTTTTTTGTCCATACTCTGTAATTGCTTTATTCTTTCCTGTCACCTTTTTGGTGGGTTTTTGTCTCTTTTTCTTTGCCTCGTTCTACACGTCATTTGTGTGTTTTGAGCAGTGGGCTTTATCTGTAGCCATCCTTAGTATTTTCCCCCATCTGTGCCCTGTTTTTTTTTTTTGCGATATAGAGTATTGTATTCGGGGGGGTTTTTTCTCTCTGCCCCGTTACTCTATATTGGTCCATCGTTTTTTTTTGTCTTTCCCTCTGCTTCTCTCCCTCCGGTCCTGCCTCCCCTCCGCCCACCCTAGTTGGGGGGGGGGCTGGGGTGTTCCTGGTCGTTCGGAGCCCGACCGTGAGGGGGAGGCTCTGTCACCATGGGGTGAGACGCCGTCTCGGCGCTCAGCCCATGTCCCTTCTCATCCCTGCCTCTCATTGGGCAGCATCTCAGCTGGCTCCCAGCTGTCAGTGTTACGGGACGGCTGGGGCCAATTAATCCTCATCAGCTGGGGCGCTGCTAATGAGGATAAAAAGGAGCAGCCTCGATCACTCGGGGCTGCGACATAAGCACTGCTAGGCTGGAGCCCCTTCGTCTGGTGCCAGCCCCTGCCTCATCTTCAGCATTACTCGTAAGTGTCTTCCCGTAAGGAGTAATTGTGCCTTTTGTACCCCCATGTCCGGTGCTAGCCCGCTACTTGCCTTACTGTGTCACTTGGGAGAACCATCTTGTATGAGTGTCCTGTGTATTGGAGTCCTTTGCCCAGTGCCAGCTCTCTACTCTTCTGGCTGCTTAACCCGTGAGTGTTACCCACTGTGAGCTCTCTCGTTGTGCACCCCTACGCCCGGTGTCAACAGTTATCTCTGTTGCGGTACTGCTCATGTGAGTTACTGTGTATGAGCATCTGTGCTTTCCTCATCCCTCACCCTTACCTTCAATAAAACATCACAACTCACTGGCTCGCCCTTGGCTCTCATTGTGTGGCTCCCCAGAGCCACACGTAACAACATTTCTTTATTGTTCCAAGCCGTTTTAATTTTTCTGCAGTGTTTGGTGGTAAAAAGCTACGAGTGCACTGTTTTCAGGGTGCGGAGGTGTGTGCCCACACACGTAACTCTGCGGACATGTCTTAAAGGGTAAGTATATGAAAAGCTCAATATTAATATATAAAATTATTTTCAAAAAAATTCCCAGATCCAGATCGTGGTCCAGATCACCACCAAAATCTAATCATCTGTTCCCCGTGCCATTACACACCTTTCCTGAAAATTTCATCAAAATCCGTTCAGAACTTTTGGAGTAATGTTGCGAACAGACAGACAAACCAACGCCAGCAAAAACATTACCTCCTCTTCTTGACAAAGGTAATAAGGTAATGCTTCATGAAAAAGCATTAAAAAAGCATAACAGAGAATCACAACAACTAATCTAAACGTAAACTGTAATCATAACAAGGGGCGAAGAGGAAATACTTTCAAAATAAAACAAGGATCAAGCAAACTAGACAAGGACAAAACAGAATTTACTTTAAAAATCTAAGAATCAAGTGATGGGAAACAGCTGAGAACAACTGGGCAGGTGCAGTAATGAGACAATAACAAGGGAGACAGAGACAAGGAGCAAGGAAGACAAAACAGGAGGGAGCACGAACACAAACACAGAGGGATAAGATAAGATAAGATAAGCCTTTATTAGTCCCACAACGGGGAAATTCCAGGATTGCAACAGCACAGGGATAGCAACACTCAGAGCATCAAAAGAGAGAGGAAGGGGAAAAAAAACTCGGAATCGAGCCGCTGTTGCAAAAGGCAGCCGACTGGTGTGGCGCCGAGAGACTATTAACAGTGGTATACAAACGTTATAAAAATTACCTCGATAAATCAGTGTGTTAAGTATAATTTTAAAAAATGAACTTATGATATAATGCTGTTTACACTGAAATGAGCTGCCTTCATATTCTTCCTCCTCATTTTGTACAAGTGTAAAAAATAATTTTCATATGATAAGTTGATATATTAATTATCCTTAGAGGCCTAGTGAATTTACACTGAAACGATAATTAAACTGGACGTCTGTCGTAAGCTAGTCATGCTACAGCAGAGCGACGCCGCTCAGTTCAAACCAGACCACGCTTCCTCAATGTCAGCCATCTTTAACAGTTGTCAACGTGTCGTCAGTGAGGTTACACAGCTTCTCTTCAAATGCACAATTGCAAAAACCCCACTTTATAATCTATATTATTCCCATAAAAAATAAGATTTAATTTATAGCAATAATGTAAAATGAATCTCATCTCCCATCTGTTGACGCCGTTAACATCTGTATGTACACAAAAAAAATAGAGTAAACTGATGCTACAGTCTCTTTTTGTTACAGTACACTTTTCTTCTGCTAACACTGAATGGACCAATCGGTGCACTTCTTTCAACAAACAACACAAAAGTCAATTTTAAAAAATGTGCTAAAAACTCTCCACTAGCATTAATATATTAATAATTTATCTTATAGTTTGATTTTAGCTTCCGCCATCCAAACTCCTGATTATAGCTAGCTCGACTCCACCTTGTCCCTTTTCGCTCCCTGAAGACCAACACTTCCTGACATCGCTGAGATCCCCGCACTTAAATTAAAAAAACAAAAAAAAACAAAAACAGGAGCAGTTTACGACGGCAAGCCATTGGTCCTTTAAATACTGTTCAGTACTGGAATGTTTTTAGACTCTAATACCTGATACGAGTAAGTGAGCCATTAAAAAATACAAACAAGAATAAAAACTCCTTCTGGACACAATAAATAGCTATCCTTCATATAGTGCAGTAATACAGTACTCACACTACACCTACAGTAATTGCACATGCAACTGCCCCCCCCCCCCCGCTGCCATCTTTATCATTCCCGTCACTTCCTATTTCCAAAATCAAATTTCCAAAGTCTGTTCTGGGACTTCCCTGCAGCTAAAACCAAGGGGTTCCCAGCATGGAGCCCTGGGGGATGCCATCCCATGCTGAGGCAGAGCTTGCAGTCCAAGTCCAAGGATATAAACACTATGAAGCAAAAGTAGAACTGTTATGATCCCCCGTGCGCTATTACGCAGAGCACGGAGGGAGGAATGACAAGCCCACAAGCAGAGAAAGTTTGTGCACTTTTATTAACAATACCCTTGAAAATAACAAGTCCAGGAATGTCCACAAATACAGAGAATTGCAATGATGAACAAAATGGCCACCAGACATACAGGGCGCCACCCGGATGCTCTACAGCCCGGCGACGGTAAAGCCTAGTGCCGCAAAGTTGCTGTCGGCACAGGGAGAAAGGCAATTGACTTACCAAACTGGAACGATCCAGGGCCTCCCGTGCAGTCTGGCAGATGAGGGAAAACACGCTAGGTCAGCTGCTAACATCCAGGGATGACCGTCTGTAAATGTCACGCTGAATGTGTGAAGGAAGTTGTACAACATCCGTGGAGAACTAGCTGCCACGAATGAGGGTGAATGCTGCGGCGATCTCTTCCTACTAACTCCTCACTTAAATAATAAACTTAACGAGGAAATAGATCGCCAGTGTGGGAAAGCGTGGGCGGGACAAATGAACCTCAAGTGTTCATGAGTGAATGTCTGCGCATGTGAATGAGAATGAATGGAGTGTGTGTGTGCGTGTGTGTATGTGTGTGGGAACATCCATTAACAGAGCACAGCTGATGGTACTGACAGGAGAAGGGGGCGTGCCCGAGCTGTCAGGAAGCGAAGGCCAAAAGCTCCCTAAAGTGCCAGATTGAAAATAGGGCAAATAAATAACAAGTCAGAACTGACAAGAACTAAGGCATAACTTCATAAAAAAAAAAAAAAACTTAAAGCAACACTCCACCAAAAATCAAGTTTTCTTCGTGTAAAACAGGTGTTTTTATGACTTACAAGACAACTCAATAGCTAAATTACTTTTATGTGTCATGCATGTGTTTTATTGCTATGAAAGTTCAGTTAAGCTCCTCCCCTTGGAAAAAGGCAAGTTTAGATGGAGAGGTTATAGTGATGTCATTATAACATGAGAACCAATCAGGACTAAGCACTGGCTGTTCAAATTTGCCAGCTTGCAGACTTCTCCTGCTGGTGGGCAGGATGTGAGTGGGCCTAATTAGATCCTGGCATTTGGAGGAGGAAAGGGGCAAAAATTTTCACAAGCAACTGTAAGACAATGTAAGGTTTTGAGGGGGGAAAAGGACATACAGCAGGGAGAATAAGTATTGAACACGTCAACATTTTTCTCATTAAACATATTTCTGACGGAGCCATTGACCTGAGATTTTCAACAGGTATCAGTAATAACCCAAGTAATCCATACATACAAAGAAATCAAGGCAACTGTGTTCACAAAACAAGTTATATTTAATAAAGTGGAATGACACAGGGAATAAGTATTGAACGCACTTGGCGAAATTCATTTAATATTTAGTAGAAAAGTCTTTGTTGGTAATAACAGCTTCCAAATGCCTCCTGTATGGAGAAACTGGGTGCAGGCATTGCTCAGAAGTGATTTTAGCCCATTTTTCCCCACAAACTGTCTTCAAATCTTGACAGTTCCATGTGTGTCTTCTATGAACTCTGATCTTCAGTTTGTTCCAGAGATTTTCAATTGGATTCAGGTCAGGTGACTGACTGGGCCATTCTAGCAGCTTTATTTTCCTTTGCTGGAGCCAGTTGACAGTTTCTTTGGCTGTGTGTTTGGGATCATTGTCCTGCTGAAATGTTCACCCTCGTTTCATCTTCATCATCTTGGTAGAGGTCAACAGGTTCTTATCAAGGATGTCTCTGTACATTTGTACATTCATCTTTCCTTCAATTATATGAAGTCTGCCTGTACCATGTGCTGAAAAACACCCCCACACCATGATGCTCCCACCTCCAAACTGTTGGTATGGTATTTTTGGGCTGATGTGCAGTGCCATTTCTCCTCCAAACATGCTGTGTGTTGTGGCATCCAAAAAGTTAAATTTTAGTCTCATCTGACCTGACTGTATTATCCCAGGATTTCACTGGCTTTCCCAAATGTTGTGCACCAAACTTTAAATGAGGTTCAACATGCTTTTTCTTCAACAATGGAGTCTTGTGTGGTGAGCGGGCATAGAGCCCATGTTGGTTGAGTGCATTACTTATCGTTTTCTTTGAAACAGCAGTACCTGCTAACGCCAGGTCTTTCTGGAGCTCTCCATAAGTGGTCTTTGGCTCTTGAATAACTCTTCTGACAATTCTTTTAACTCTTCTGTCAGAAATCTTGTGAGGAGCTCCTGGTCATGGTTGGTTTATGATAAAATGATGTTCTTTTCACTTCTGAAAGATGGCTCCAACAGTGCTCACTGGAACATTCAGCAGTTTAGAAATGTACCTGTAACCAATGCCATCATTATGTTTTGCAACAAAAAGGTTGTGATGGTCAAGAGAGAGCCGTTTGCTTCTACCCATCGTGAGTTCCTTGTGGTGTGACAATCTGATATTCACAGACCTTTTTAAAGGCTATCAGTCAGGACTTAACCAGATGAAATGAATTTGCACTGATGGGGATGGGATGGCTTCCTAAATTCTGATGGACTTCAGCTGGTTTCTTTGCTTTCTATGCCTTTTTGCACCTCTTTTTCTTCATGTGTTCAATACTTATTCCCTGTGTCATTCCACTTTATTAAATATAACCTGTTTTGAGAACACAGTTCCCATGATTTCTTTGTATGTATGGATTACTTGGGTTGTTACTGATATCTGGTGAAAATCTCAGGTCAATGGCTCCATCAGAAATACAGTATCTCACAAAAGTGAGTACACCCCTCACATTTTTGTAAATATTTTATTATATATCTTCATAGGACAACACTGAAGATATGACACTTTGATACAATGTAAAGTAGTCAGTGTACAGCTTGTATAACAGAGTAAATTTGCTGTCCCCTCAAAATAACTCAGTACACAGCCATTAATGTGTAAACTGCTGGCAACAAAAGTGAGTACACCCCTAAGTGAAAATGTCCAAATTCTGGCCAAAGTGTCAATATTTTGTATGGCCACCATTATTTTCCAGCACTGCCTTAATTCTCTTGGGCATGGAGTTCACTAGCGCTTCACAGGTTGCCACTGGAATCCTCTTCCACTCCTCGATAACAACATCACAGAGCTGGTGGATGTTAGAGATTTTGTGCTCCTCCACCTTCCGTTTGAAGATGCCCCACAGACGCTCAATAGGGTTTAGGTCTAGAGACATGCTTGGCCAGTCCATCACCTTTACCCTCAGTTTCTTAAGCAAGGCAGTGGTCATCTTGGAGGTATGTTTGGGGTTGTAATCATGTTGGAATACTGCTCTGTGGCCAAGTTTCCAAAGGGAGGGGATCATGTTCTGCTTCAGTATGTCACAGTACACGCTGGCATTCGTAGTTCCCTCAGTGAACTGTAGCTCCTAGTGCCGGATGAACTCATGCAGCCCCAAACCATGACACTCCTACCACTATGCATGACTGTAGGCAAGACATACTTGTCGTTGTACTCCTCACCTGGTTGCCGCCACACACGCTTGGCACCATCTGAACCAAATGAGTTTATCTTGGTCTCATCAGACAACAGGACATAGTTCCAGTAATCCATATCCTTAGTCTGCTTGTCTTCAGCAAACTGTTTGCGGGCTTTCTTGTGTATCATCTTTAAAAGGGGCTTCCTTCTGGGACGACAGCCATGCAGACCAATTTGATGCAGTGTGCGGTGTATGGTCTGAGCACTGGCAGGCTGACCCCCCACCACTTCAACCTCTGCAGCAATGCTGGCAGCACTCATATGTCTATTATCAAAAGACAACCTCTGGATAGGACGCTGAGCATGCGCACTCAACTTCTTTGGCCGACCATGGCGAAGCCTGTTCTGAGTGGAACCTGTCCTGTTAAACTGCTGTATGGTCTTGGCCACCGTGCTGCAGCTCAGTTTCAGGGTGTTGGCAATCTTCTTGTAGCCTAGTCCATCTTTATGTAAAGGATGGCGGCGCGTGTGGACGCAGCGGCCCCTCTTGGCATCAGCGAGTGTGAGAGTTTTGAGTGTTTTGATCATCCCAGACGTACATTCTGTAAAACTTACAACCGTGAGACCTTATTAAACATCAAGGTACTGCACGCTGCAAGAGTCGCGGCGCTTGGTTGTGACTTGGACATTCTACGCCAGCATGGAATTCTGTTGGAGTTTCCGCTGGAGGCTACCCGGGAAAGGAGAAGGCGTAAGCGGAGCGAACGCAAGCAAAAGCGAGGAAAAAAGGCCGGGATTCATGCTAGGCTAAAGGCTAACCCCTCCAGACCAGCAGTGCCACCGCTCCTTCTCTCTAATGTCCACTCCCTCGACAACAAGCTGGACGAGCTACGTCTGCTGAGAGAAACCCGGAGAGAGTGGAGGGACTGCTGTGTGCTTGCGTTCACGGAGACATGGCTCCACGACAACATCCCTGACGAGGCCATTCAACTGGAAGGTATGACAACGTTCTGGGCGGACAGAGAAACTGCGAGCTCCGGTAAGAGCCGTGGGGTGGGTCCTATGCATCTACACTACCGTTCAAAAGTTTGGGGTCACTTAGAAATTTCCTTATTTTTGAAAGAAAAGCACTGTTTTTTTCGATGAAGATAACTTTAAACTAATCAGAAATACACTCTAATATCTAATATACATTGCTAATGTGGTAAATGACTATTCTAGCTGCAAATGCCTGGTTTTTGGTGCAATATCTACATAGGTGTATAGAGGCCCATTTCCAGCAACTATCACTCCAGTGTTCTTATGATACAATGTGTTTGCTCATTGCGTCAGAAGGCTAATGGATGATTAGAAAACCCTTGTGCAATCATGTTAGCACAGCTGAAAACAGTTTAGCTGGTTAGAGAAGCTATAAAACTGACCTTCCTTTGAGCAGGTTGAGTATCTGGAAAAAATTATTATTTCAAATACAAATCATTATTTCTAACCTTGTCAATGTCTTGACTATATTTTCTATTCATTTTACAACTCATGGTGGTAAATAAGTGTGACTTTTCATGGAAAACACAAAATAATTGTCTGGGTGACCCCAAACTTTTGAACGGTAGTGTATGTTAACAAGAACTGGTGTGTTAACGCCACGTTAGTATCTAAACACTGCTCTCCGTTGGCGGAGTTCCTTATTGTAAATTGTCGGCTATTTTATCTGCCGGGAGAATTCGCCAACGTGTTTGTAGCTGCTGTTTACATAGCGCCGAGCGCTAACGCTAAAGCAGGGGTGTCCAAACTTTTTGCAAAGAGGGCCAGATTTGGTCAGGTGAAAATGTATGGGGGCCGACCATTCAGTCTGACATTCCTCGAACCATTACCATTGTAAATTGCCATGTAAATATATATATATATATCACTTTGCTGTCTGCAGCTAGGTTGACATTGAAAATGAGAATCTGTTGTCAACTGCCTTACCACCAGGATAGTTAAAGGTTAAAATAATAATAAATTACATACAAATAAACTATTTTATGAAATTTGACTGAATATTTTTAGAAACGTGTATTTATTGATTTTGTTTCAACAAATCACATCCCAGTGCATTTTGACAAAGAATAGTATAGTCAAATTAAATGACAGAAATTTGACAAAACTGTGGTTTGATCATCACAAAAAAATCAATTCACTGAGACTTTGGAATTTATTCTCCTCAGAAGAATAAAAAAAATGTACCTGCATTAATGTGAAGGGTGACACTGGTGTTTCGACTGCAGTAAGGTTGCCAGGTCTGGCTCAAAAGCAGTGGTTTTGATGCGCAAGATGTCACGTAGGTGAGAGTCACTTAGTCTTGTCCTCACACGGTTCTTGTTAATGTTCATAACCGAGAATGTCTTCTCGCACAAGTATGTCGAGCCAAACAAGCTCAGCATTTTCTTAGCAAATGTTCGAATCTCTTGGAACCTGTCTTTGTCCAGCTGGCAGTAAAAGTCGACGAGAGGCAGTTGTTGGTGGCGACCGTGACACTCCGTGTCACACTGCAGCTCAATAAGCTCCAGCTGCAGGTGGTCTGGAGCGTCATTAGGATCCTCGGAAAAAGGAGTGGAAAAAAGTGTGATCTCCTTTTCAATAGCTGCAAAACCCCTGAAACGCTGTTGAAACTCCTCAGTCAGAGATGAGATGTTTTCTGCATACCTCCTCATTTGCGCACTGATATTGTTTTCTGGAAAACTAGTCATCATTTCCTGCAGTGATGGGAAATGTGTGGTATTGGGCTGCGTTTGTGACAGGTGCCTTCGGAAAAGTAGCAGCTTTGTCCGAAAAGCTTTTATGTATGAATACAGTTGGCTCACCACTGCATTTTGCCCCTGAAGGCTCGTGTTCAGCGCGTTCAGATGTCGTGTTATGTCAACTAAAAATCCAAAATCAGCCAGCCAAACAGGATCGCAGAGTTCCGGCATCGGTTGTCCCTTTTGTGCCAAGAATAGTCTGATTTCCTTTCTGAGAGAGAAGAATCGCTGCAGTGCAGACCCCCGACTGAGCCATCTTATGTCATTGTGATACACAACATCTCCATATTCAGCGTGGATGTCGAGTAGAAACTGTTGAAACTGGCGGTGGCACAGGGCTCTGGAGCGAATATAATTAATAGCCTTTATCACCGGTTTCATAACGTGATCATATTTCAGATGTTTGGCACATAGAACTTGTTGGTGAATAATACAGTGGAGTTTTATAGCTTTGCCGCCTTCTTCACTGACTTTTTTACAGACTAGCGTTGATAGCCCACTTTGCTCACCAACCATGGCAGGTGCGCCGTCCATAATAATCCCAGTGATTTTATTCCATTGCAGTTTCATGTCATTCACGGTGGAACAAACAGCAGCAAACAAATCTGTTCCTCTGGTTTGGTCCTTAAGGCTCTGAAGATCAAGGAGCTCTTCACTCACGTTCATTTCATTGTCCACTCCTCTCAAAAAAATCAGTAACTGAGCGGTGTCAGATGCATCCGCGCTTTCGTCGCAGGCTAACGAAAAAAAGTCAAACTCCACTCCTTTTGCCTCTAAATGTCCCTTGATGTTAGATGAAATTTCTTCAATCCTCTGTGCCACAGTGCTACGACCCAGGCAGACATTGGCAAACTCTTGCTTTTTCTCAGGACAAATTTTCTCCACCATTTTCATCACGCAATCTTTAATGAATTCACCCTCAGTAAAAGGTTTACAGTGCTTGGCAATCAGCATTGCCACTTCGTAGCTTGCCTTTGTAGAATTTTCATTTGTGTCACGGGCTCTTGTGAACAAACACTGCTGTGCTGTCAAAACAGCTTCCAGTTGCTTCAGTTTTTCGGCGCGTTCGTTCGCCGTTAGCTTGTCGTAATTAGCACGTTTCGTCTGGTAGTGCCTCTTAATATTGAACTCTTTGAAAACAGCCACAGTCTCTTGGCAAATTAGGCAGACACAGTTGTTTCGTATGTCAGTGAAAAAATACTCCGATTTCCACTTGTCCTGGAAACGGCGGCCCTCGCTATCAACTTTCCTCTTTTTATTTCCAGTTGCCATTTTAGAAATGAGCTAAAAACATACCACAGGGGTAAAAGTTCACACAGGGGTCACGCGACGAGAATGCGGCCACAGGTCTACTGCCACCCTCTGGTGAAATATAAAATTGCTGTTTTTGGTATGTGTGTATTGTGGGAAACTGTTCTGGCGGGCCACATATTATTGATTTTATGACAGGATGCTTCGGGCCGGTGGAAATTTGGACACGGGCCGGATTTGGCCCGGGGGCCGGACTTTGGGCATGTCTGCGCTAAAGCTAATGCTAAAGAGGCACTCGGAGAGCTGCACGATGCCATTAGTGAAATTCAAACTTCACACCCGGACAGTTTTGTGGTGGTTGCGGGGGATTTTAACCACACCAGTTTAAAGACTGTGCTCCCCAAGTTTAAACAATGTGTAGACTTTAAGACCAGAGGATAGAATACTTTGGACTTGGTGTACACAAACACAGATGCTTATAAGGCAACACCTCGCCCCCACCTCGGCCTTTCTGACCACATATCCATGATACTGGTGCCTGCCTACAAACCTTTACTGAAGTGCAGCAGGCCAGCAGTGAAACAAATCAGGATTTGGCCAGAGAGTGCAACCTCTGCACACAGACTGGGAGGTCTTCAAAATAGCAGCCTCCCAGGAAGACAAGACAGATGTGGAGGAGTATGCTGAAATGGTCACCAGCTACATCGCGAAGTGCACAGAGGATGTCACTATAGTGAAGACCATCACTGCATGGGGCAACCATAAGCCCTGAATGACTGCAGAGGTGCGCTCGCTGCTCACAGCCAGAGATGCAGCCTTCAGAGCGAAGGACAGGATTGCCCTCCACTCAGCCAGGTCTGCGCTCTCAAAGGGAATTAAGACGGCGAAGCGCGCCTATGCGGAGAAAATCCAGGGACACCTCTGTGACATTAGGAACACCAAGCAGATGTGGCAGGGAGTTCGGACACTGACAGGCTATAAGTCTAGGCAGGGGGTCGATGATGACGACGCTTCGCTTTCAGACAGGCTTAACGACTTCTTTGCACGTTTTGAAGCATCAAACTCGACAATCAGAGGGAGGGCTGGCCCACCCCCACCATCGGTCGGACCAGCTTTTACCATCAACACAGCGGACACACAGAGGACCCTAACCAGAGTCAACCCACACAAAGCTGCAGGTCCAGACAACATCCCGGGACGTGTGCTCCGAGACTGCGCGAGCGAGTTGGCGGATATCCTGACTGACATTTATAACATCTCCCTGAGTCAGGCCATCGTTCCCAGATGCTTCAAGACCTCTATCATTGTTCCGGTGGCAAAGAAACCAGTTGTGTCCTGTTTGAATGACTATCGTCCTGTTGCACTGACACCAATTGTGATGAAGTGTTTTGAACGGCTTGCCAAACCACACATTACAGCCTGCCTCCCTGCATCACACGACCCGCTCCAGTTTGCATATCGTTCAAACCGCTCCACGGAGAATGTTATAGTCACCACCCTACACTCTGTCATCACCCACCAGGACCAGAAAGACACCTACGCCAGACTCTTGTACATTGATTTCAGTTCAGCATTCAACACCATTATTCCCCAGAGACTGATGGAGAAATTACTCCTTCTCGGTCTGAACACCGCCACATGTCTCTGGATCCTGGATTTCCTGACTGAGAGACCTCAGTCTGTCCGGGTTGGAAACAACATCTCCAACTCTGTCACGCTGAGCACCGGATCCCCTCAGGGCTGTGTACTCAGTCCACTGTTGTTTACACTTCTAACACATGACTGTGTATCCAGACACGAGGGGAACCAGATTATTAAGTTTGCAGACGACACCACGGTGGTGGGACTTATCCAGAGGGATGAGAAATCAATGTACAGTGAAGAAGTGAGAGACCTGGAGGGCTGGTGCAGGGAGAACAATCTGGTGCTCAATGTGGACAAAACGAAGGAGATGATTATCGACTTCCGGCGGTCACAGCCTGAGCACGTCCCCCTCAGCATCGGCAGCCGTTTAGTGGAGAGAGTGGAGAACCTCTTCACTTCCGCCCTCCAAAGAGAGCAGACGCTTTTTTTCCTTCTCTCCAGCTCTGACTCTTTATCTCTTTCCTCCCCTAACTGACTGGATCCCAGCTTGCTGTCGTCTGTCTGCATGTCTCTACTGCTGATTATCGAACGAGATTATGGATTTAATAAGCTGGGCTTTGAACGCAATTGACACTATTTTTTCAACGAAGAAAAGTGCCCCGGGGGAGGTAGTTTGCCCCGCAGGAACAGCGGCTGTGGGCTATTTGAAGGACACAAGTAATTGGAAACTCTTGTGCCTGTGTGATCTTTCTATCAAAGATGTCGAAGATTTATACATCTTCGTAGCAATGGTAATCGGAATCTTTCTGATTGGATCTGAGATTGTTCTGGTGTACCGTAAATTGATGAAGATGGAGGGAGCCTATCAAAATGCTGACCAGGCGAGGCTTAACCATCAAATTGAACAAATGGGTAGGACTCTGACAGCGGCTAATGGAGAACTGTCTAGGAAAATGGATTACATCATGATCACGCTGAGAGCCGTCCATGAAGAATTCAACGTCCAGCACTGAAGGATTAAAGTACTGAATCTGTAAGAGAATATAAAGGGTTTTTTTTTCTCTGAGAACAGTACTATTCGACTTATCTGACCTGCCCCTTACAATCAAGTCCTCCAGATTATCTGCAGTTTTTTGTTTTCAAAACATTTGAGCTGCATTGACTCTTATGGACAGCCAGCTGCCTGGCTCAAGGACAAAGTGCCAGACGCTAGACACAACAACTCCTGCTGAAGAGACTTTGTTGTTCTTAACTGATATAAACACCTTCACTCAACACTACACTCATACTGACTCAATAAACTGATGAGAAGATCATTCACTCATTGCTCTCTTTGTGTCCTGTATACATTCTATGTCTGCTAATTGTGCATTGAGGGCTTTTTTTCTTGTAATCATAATATTGATCATTTATGACCGGTATTCTGACAATCAATGCTTTTTTGCTCTCTCCTATTGTGTTTATCCTTTTCTTCCCCATGCTTCCTGTTCCTAGTCTGCTGACAGGCGCGTTATCGACGCTGCCGTGTCACCGGAAATGCATGTTGTTTTCAGTGTCAAGTCAAATCCCTCGTATGTTATCAGTTGTTTACTGTTAATGTACTTGGCAATAAATCCTTTCTGAGTTCTGAGTTCTGACATCAAGTTCCTCGGAGTGCAGATCTCGCAGGACCTGACCTGGAGCAAGAATTCCTTGGGGATCAGGAAGCGGGCTCAGCAGAGACTGCACTTCTTGAGGAAACTCAAACAGACCTCTCTCCCCATCTGCATCCTCAGGACCTTCTACAGAGGTGTGGTGGAGAGTGTTCTGACGTACTGCATTGCTACATGGTACTCCAGCTGCAGTATGTCAGACAAAAAAGCCCTGCAGAGGATAGTCAAGGGGGCTGAGAGGGTAATTGGAGTCTCCCTCCCCTCTGTCCAAGAACTTTTTCAGAACCGTTGTAGGAGCAGGGCACTGAACATTGTCAAGGACCGTTCTCACCCTCTGCATAAACACTTTGAACTTCTGCGATTCTGGAGCATCAGAGGCAGAACCACCAGACTGATTAACAGCTTCCTTCCACAAGCTCTTAAGATGCTGAACAGCTGATCCGGAATCTCTCATACATACTACTGCATCTATGGACATTATGTATATTATTTGTATATTATAGTTCTGGTTAGTTTTCAAGTATGTCTCAGGGAAGTGTGAATGGCTGTGTTGGGGTGGGGGTGAGGGTGTGTGTGAGTGTGTCTTAAATTATGGATCTTCTCTCAAGATGGCGACCGGGATGGTCACACTTTTTCAGTGCTGAGACAAAGTCACTGATTTTGCCATTAAAAGTGGCTGGCCTGCAGCGATCGGCGCTCGTGGCGAACACGCACGGGCTGAATTGCCACCTCCGTTGGATTGCCCTTTAATCGCCTTTCTCCAGCGACTTCCTGCGCCTTCCTGAAGCGATTGCTCAGCTAACACTAGTTAGCTTAATGCTACCTGAAGCGATTGCTAAGCTAACACTAGTTAGCTTAATGCTGGCGCCAGTCTCTAAATAACTACCTACAGCGATCGGATATACCTCCGGTGGATTACCCCTTTGATCGCTTTTATCCGGCCACTGTGAGTAAACTGACCAGCGATTCCAGCGCTTCCTTGTGATTCACTGATGTGCCCTACCTGAAGCGATTGCTAAGCTAACGCTAGTTAGCTTAATGCTGGCGCCAGCCATTCCACCTAACACCAGCCTGAATCAAAGCCCAGCTGCGAGGCCCAGCGGGGATACTACCAGGCAGGCGGCTATTTGTTTGACGGGGCTCAGCAGAGATTTCACCCAGGCAGACGGCGGTAGGCGGCGGTGCCCAGCGGAGGACTTACCGTGACTGCAGCGGCGGTGTGCGACGAGACTACCCGAAGCGATTGCTAAGCTAACGCTAGTTAGCTTAATGCTGGCGCCAGTCATTCCACCTTACACCAGCCTGAATCGAAGCCCAGCTGCGAGGCCCAGCGGAGATACTACCAGGCAAGCGGCTATTTGTTGACGGGGCTCAGCAGAGATTTCACCCAGGCAGACGACGGTAGGTGGCGGTGCCTAGCGGAGGATTTACCGTGACCTCAGCGGAGCTCGGTGGCAGCGGCGGTGTGTGACGAGACTCGGTTGGAGGAGCGGGACGGGAGACCAGTTACGGCGACTATGAGCAACGAGACCAGCAACGGAAGGGGCTAGTTGGCTAGCTGAGGCCCAGCTGGATTCGAGGACGATCGGATCAGATTCTGGCGATATAAGCAGAATTTATTTTACTATCCACAGATTTTCCTTTTCCTTCTTTCCAAGAAGGACTGAAGATGGCTGCCACCGGATTAAAAAGTGGGCTGATGGGCACCACTAATAAGCCTTCTCTACTTCTCTACTTCCTCTTCGTTTTGTCTTTGTGTGTCTGGACCTGCAACAAGAAGGATTTTCCGACAAACTCAACCAAAGGTGAAGTTAAAAAGTTTTATCTGTATGGATTTGGGCTTGGACATCTCACCCTACACTCTATGTGGTCTTTAAAAGCCCTGAGCAAAAACTTCCAAATTAAGGCAAACATGGCTGTTAAGCAAAAATCACAATATGGCAGAGGATATACAGTTAAAGTTCTGTTAGTTCTGCTACTTCTGGCAGGAGATATTCACCTTAACCCTGGACCTGCCACTATTAAACAGCAGACCACTGGGTTAGCACAAAACCGAGCTGTACAAAAGCAAAAACAACATTTATTTTTCCAAACTGTTAATCATGCACGAGTTCTTTGGGACACCAAGGCTAAACCAAAGGGGATCCTCGGCGGTCATTTAAACATACGGAGCATAATCCCCAAAAGAGATGAGATTTCGGTGTTGCTGTTGGACTCAAATCTGGACTACCTTTGTCTCTCAGAAAGCTGGCTACACAGTAACATAGACACTAATATGATCGATATTGTGGGCTACCAGTGTTTTAGAAAAGACAGGCAGGTAGGGAGGGGAGGAGGTGTTTTAATTTACATCAAAGAGAAATATAAATGTCAACTGGTTGATTTGAATACTTCACTTGAATGTTTAGCTGTTAATGTATGTCTCTCTCCGGTAATGAATTTCAACATTGCAGTAGTGTACAACCCACCGTCACACAACTCTTCCTTTTATAATGAATTAAGTGATCTGGTTAAACAACTTGAGAAGAACAGAGAAACAAAGAGACATGGGGATTTTTTTTTTTTTTTTTTTTTTTTTTTTTTCTCTCGGCGCCACACCAGTCGGCTGCCTTTTGCAACAGCGGCTCGATTCCGAGTCTTTTTCCCTTCCTCTCTCTTTTGATCCGTCTTTTTTTTTCACCCCACTTATATCACGGACACACAGGTCGTCCTAAATGTCTCCTGAGCCGGTGGACGGAGCCACTGTTTATAGCAGGATACGATACAGCAGAGAACAGCTGCTAGCATTCAACCGCCACCCGGTCCCATTGGAAAAACTCGACATACCGAGAGAACTGAGGCAAAAACGCCGCGGCTGCCGGGCTGGAGTAAGGCGGAGGACAAAAAATATAAGGTACAGACCCTCCCTTCCATCTGTTGTCATGGGAAATGTACGGTCGATACTGGGAAAGTTAGATGAGCTAGCGGCTATCTCCCGTTATGATAGCACATACCGGGAGTGCTCTCTCCTTTTGTTTACTGAGACGTGGCTAACTGAACTAGCAGCAGATGCTAACATTGAGCTGGAGGGTTTTCACATGATACGAGCTGACCGAACACCAGACAGTGGCAAGGCTAGGGGCGGTGGAGTGATAATGTATGTTAACAACAACTGGTGCAGACCGGGACATATCACTGTTAAACAACGACACTGCAGCAAAGACATTGAGTTGCTAGCTGTTAGCATGAGGCCTACATATCTCCCGAGAGAACACTCACACGTGATCTGCATTGTTGTTTATGCAAATCCGACGGCGAACGCTGGGACAGCACGTGACGTCATCCATTCAGTAAACCAGCAGGCTGCAGACAGAACACCCAGATGCTCTTCTCCTCATCTCAGGCGATTTCAACCATGTTTCACTGTCTCCCATTCTACCCACGTTCACCCAGTATGTCACATGCCACACTAGAGACAATAAAACACTGGATTTATTCTACGCAAACACTAAGGAGGCGTACACCTCATCACAACTCCCCCCACTCGGGAGATCGGATCACAACTTGGTTCATCTCCGGCCGGTGTACAAACCCCTAGTGCACAGACAACCTCCGGCCATGCACACTGTGGAGTTATGGTCTGAGGAGACAATGGACACCCTAAAGGGCTGTTTTGAAGCCACCGCCTGGAAGCAGCTCTGCGATCCACATGGTGAGGACATCGATGGCCTCATTCACACCTTAACGGGCTACCTCAGCTTCTGTGTGGACAAATCCGTTCCCACCAAGACCATGCGGCGTCACTCAAACAACAAACCCTGGATCAACCCTGAGATAAAAACACTTCTGAGAGAGAAGAAGAGGATCTTCAGGTCAGGGAACAGGGAGATGCTGAAGTCCGTACAGAGGGAGCTGAGGAGAAAGATCAGAGAAGGCAAGGACAGCTTCAGGAAGAAGATGGAGGACAAGCTGCAACAGAGCGACATCAGCGGGGTCTGGAGAAACCTCAAAACCATCTCGGGGCTCCAGAATACCTCCCCCCAGGCCACAGGGGGCAGGGAGTGGGCGAACAACCTGAATCTGTTTTTCAATAGATTTGACCAACCGCCCTCCCCCCTGACTGCACAACAACCACTGCTGCCTCTAAAGAAATCAAGTCCTGCTGCCCACTCCCCACTCCACCAACACCCCCCCACTCCCAACACACAGCCCCCCATCCTGACCCTGACCAAGACCCAGGTGAGGACGGAGCTGAGGAAGATCAAGGCGAGGAAGGCGCCGGGACCGGACGGCATCAGCGCAAAGCTCCTCAAGTCCTGTGCAGACCAGCTGTGTGGGATTGTGACGTATATCTTCAACATGAGCCTGAAACTGGGGAGGGTACCACAGCTGTGGAAAACATCTTGTGTGGTACCTGTACCAAAAACTTCCCACCCCAAAGACCTGAACAGCTACAGACCGGTGGCCTTGACGTCCCACTTGATGAAGACCCTGGAGAGACTGCTCCTTGCTCACCTCCGCCCCCTGGTGGAACCAGCGATGGATCCACTCCAGTTCGCCTACCAGCATGGCATTGGGGTGGAGGATGCGGTGATCTTCCTCCTTCACCGTTCTCTGTCCCACCTGGAGAAGCCCGGGAATATGGTGAGGATCATGTTCTTTGACTTCTCCAGTGCTTTCAACACCATCCAACCGATGATCCTGAAGGACAAGCTGCTGCGCGCAGGGGTGGACCAGCACCTGTCATCATGGATCCTGGACTACCTCACGAACCGGCCTCAGTTTGTGAGAACCCGGGACTGTGTGTCCGACACGATCATCAGTAGCACGGGGGCCCCCCAGGGAACGGTGCTGGCTCCCTTCCTGTTCACTCTTTATACTGCGGACTTCTCACACAACACAACACACTGCCATCTACAGAAGTTCTCTGATGACTCTGCGATCGTTGGCCTCATCTCCAATGGAGATGAAGCTGAGTACAGAGGGCTTATCCAGGACTTCGTGGACTGGTGCCATCGGAACTGCCTCCAGATCAACGCGAGGAAAACTAAGGAGCTGGTGGTGGACTGCCGCAGGCATGGGCAGCCCCTCACAGTACCAGTAAATATACAGGGAACAGACATCGAGATGGTGACATCCTATAAGTACCTGGGTATTCATCTGAACAATAAACTAGACTGGTCACACAATACTGATGCACTCTACAAGAAGGGACAGCGCAGGCTGTTCCTGCTGAGGAGACTCAGGTCTTTTGGTGTACAAGGGGCGCTGCTGAAGTCATTCTATGACACGGTGGTGGCATCAGCCATCACTTTTGGAGTGGTCTGCTGGGGCAGTGGCATTACTGCAGCCGATAGGAAGAGACTGAACAAACTGATTAAGAAAGCTAGCTCTGTCCTGGGGCAGCGCCTTGATCCGATGGAGGAGATAGGAGAGAGAAGGACGGTGGCTAAACTGTCATCTCTGCTGGAGTCCGAGTTCCACCCTATGCAGGACATACTGAATGCACTGAGGAGCTCATTTAGCAGCAGACTACATCATCCCAGGTGCACAACCGAGAGGTTTCGTAGGTCCTTCCTACCAACGGCTGTCAGACTGTACAACCTAAGCAGGGCTGCTCGCAGAGATAGCAAAAAGACGTAACAAACTAATAGTTTTTTGAATGCAAAAGATGCAATAGACTTACACAATGGTCCCCTCCGGCATACAACTAGGAACTTACCGGTCGCTATGGAGGGTGAGAATATGTATGGGCACATAATCATACCATGTAGGATAACTAAGTAGACGGTTATGCTGTTTCATTCCATCTAGCAACAATGCTCTGCACTGTGTGTGTTTATATATTTACATATTTATTCCATCTAGCTACAATGCTCAGCACTGGGTGTGTTTATATATTTATATATCTACATATTATTCCATCTAGCTACATTGCTCCGCACTGTGTGTGTTTATATACTTGCATATTTATTCCACCTAGCTGCAATGCTCCGTACTGTGGGTGTTTATATATTTACATATTTATTCCATCTAGCTACAATGCTCTGCACTGTGTGTTCATATATTCATATATTTATTCCATCCAGCTACAATGCTCTGCACTGTGTGTCTGTGTGTGTGTGTATATATATATATTTTATAGTAATACGTACATATGTATATTAGCTGCTCTTGCTTGCTTGTTTTTTTTTTTTTTTTTCTTGCCTTCTGATTGTTGCTCTGAGTGTTGCTATCCCTGTGCTGTTGCAATCCTGGAATTTCCCCGTTGTGGGACTAATAAAGGCTTATCTTATCTTATCATGGTGACTTTAATATCAACTGGTCTGATAAAAAAGACAAACAAAAACTGAAAAGCCTCATGACTAAATTTAATTACCAGCAAATCATCAAAGGACCCACCAGGATAACCAAACAATCCAGAACACTTATTGACATGGTATTTACTAATAAACCAGAACGAATAACCAGAACCTATAATCTTGTAACTGGTCTCTCAGATCATAACATGGTTCTTGCTGTCAGGAAACTTACTAAAAAGCGACCACAGTATTTTGGGGGAGTCGATATTGACAAATCAAATTTTATTATCCCCAAATCAAAAAATGAGGAGTTTGAACATTACTTAGAGAATCAAAATTGGGAGCAGCTCATGGCAACATGTGAAGTAGATGATTGTTGTAATTTTAATAACTGCAACAATCACAAAGTCTATAGAAAAATTTTCAAAGCAAATTAAAAGTAGACAACAGAAGATTAGCCTACCATGGTTCAATAATGAAATAAGAAAACTTATGAAGAGGCGAGACTATGCACTGAAAACATCACTAACCTCCAAACTACAAAATGATCACCTTGTGTACAAAAGTTTAAGAAATAAAGTGGTACATGAGCTGCGAAAATCAAAAATATCTTATTACAATAAACTGATAGATCATGCAAAGGGTAACAACAGTTCCCTATGGAGGCATTTAAATAACTTAACTAATAAAAAAAACGATCAGAAGGGGGTAAAGGAACTTAGAATCAATGGCAAGACCGTCAGTGACAAGGCTACTTTGGCAAATGAATTTAATTCACACTTTGTGGGCTCTGTGGAAGACTTAACAAAAATTTTTGTGCTGCCAAATGTGCTCAACAACACAAATTCCATACTCCCAACAGATACTTTTCACATCGATGAGGTAAATGAGAAGTTAATTGCTGGTATTGTTAAAACACTGTCAAACTCAAAAACTAGTGATATCTACAATATGAGCACCTCCTTTCTCAAAATGCACAGCAAAATATTAATCAAACCACTGACTCATCTCATTAATCTCTCCATTAGGTCTAGTACATTTCCATCTGGCTGGAAAAAAGCTGTCGTCATACCAGTTCATAAATCAGGCAGTAAAGACGATATATGCAATTACCGCCCAATCTCTATCTTACCAGTCCTATCTAAGGTTCTTGAAAAAGTTGTAGCTACACAGCTGATAGACTACTTACAAGACAGTCAACTTCTTCATCCACATCAATTTGGTTTTAGACCAGGATACTCAACAGAAACAGCAAATTGTTGCCTTATTGAAAACGTCAAACAGTCCTTGGACAGGGGTAATGTGGTAGGAGCTGTTTTTCTAGATCTCAAAAAGGCTTTCGATACTGTAAACCACAGTTTGCTTTTATCCAAAATGGTATCTTTTAACTTCTCCCCAAATACATTAGAATGGTTTGCATCTTATCTCCAGAATAGAGAACAGTGTGTAAAAGTTCACCAGGATAAATCCTCATTTTTAAACAACCGCATGGGTATCCCACAAGGGTCCATTCTTGGTCCTTTACTTTTCAGCATTTTTATTAATGACTTGCCGTTACACTGCTCAGCTGCAACATGCCAACTTTATGCAGATGATGCAGTTATTTACACAGCTGCCAAGACTCCAGCACAGGCTGCAGATGTACTGTCTACAAGTATGGTTGATGTCCAAGAGTGGCTCCTCAAGAACCATCTATTGCTGAACCTTCAGAAAACAGTCTCAATGTGCTTTTCAATCAAAAAATGTAACCTGCAACATTTTAAAGTTAATATACATGATCATGACATCAGTTTAGCTACAGAATTCAAATACCTTGGCATTGTACTAGATCCTCAACTCAAATTTAATCTTCATATAAAGAAAATTTCAAAAACAGTAAAAAATCTGAACTGCTTTAAATTAATTAGATATTACATACCTTACGAAGCAGCTGCACTGTATATGCATTCTATGGTTTTTTCTCATATATCATACTGTTTGACAGTCTGGGCTCAAGCAGCCCCTTCCACAATAAGACATATAGGTTCATTATATAATCAAACCCTAAAAATCTTGGACAAAAAGCCCATTAGGTGGCATCACTGTAATGTTTTAAAAAAATACAACCTATTGAGTTTTGAGAGCTTCATTGACCTCTGTCTTCTGAAATTAACGTTCAAATGTTTCCATAAATCAGCACCCGAGCCACTTGCTGGTTTCGTCCAAAGACAGGACAGCAGCAGAGCCACCAGGAGTTCTGTTAACAATAACTGTAAAATATTCCACCGCAGAACCACATTTGGACAAACAGCTTTCTCTATAAAGGGCAGTCACATCTGGAACACAATGCCAAATGAAATTAAAATAATAACGGACTTTAAAACATTCACTAAAAATGTTAAAAACTGGCTGAAAAATAAACAAGAATGTACTCATGTATGAATTATTTGTCTGCAAAGTGAGAGTGAATGAAGGGAAGGAATAAATGTGTTTGTTTATAGTGAGTGACGGAGGGAGGAAGGCCTGAAATAGGCAAATGTGAGTTATGTTATATGTGTTAAATGTGAGTCAGGCTGTTATATTTGTGTATTTATAATATTTATGTTAAAGGTGAGTCAGGCTGTTATATTTGTGTATTTATAATATTTATAATATTTATAATTGTGTATTTATAATTTTTCTGCATTGATGTATGTGGTTATTGTGTATATTTTTATCTTGATTCTTTTTTCTAAAGCCCATCCAGGGACAAGAGTTGCAAATTAGCTAATAGCTATACACTCTATGTGCAACACATCAGATTGATTGTCTTTGATTAATTGTCTATGTTTATTGCACTGTCCCTGTCAAATAAACTAATCTACTACTACTACTTTTTACTTATATGGATGCTGAGATTAACGCAATTTAATCTTGCCTGCACTATAGTTGTATGTACAGCAATATGACAATAAAGGTTGATTTGATTTGATTTGATTTGATTTGAGCAACAATTTTTTTTTCAGCTTCTCAGAGCATTCTTTGCCATGAAGTGCCATGTTGAACTTCCGGTGACCAGTATGAGAGAGTGTGAGAGCGATAACACCAAATTTAACACACCTGCTCCCCATTCACACCTGAGACCTTGTAACACTAACAAGTCACATGACACCGGGGAGGGAAAATGGCTAATTGGACACAATTTGGACATTTTCACTTAGGGGTGTACTCATTTTCATTGCCAGCGGTTTAGACATTAATGGCTGTGTGTTGAGTTATTTTGAGGGGACAGCAAATTTACACTGTTGTACAAGCTGTACCCTGACTACTTTACATTGTATCAAAGTGTCATATCTTCAGCGTTGTTCCATGAAAAGATATGATATTTACAAAAATGTGAGTGGTATACTCACTTTTGTGAGATACTGTATGTTTAATGAGAAAAATGTTGACATGTTCAATACTTATTTTACCAGCTGTACAGTAATACCATTTTAGACAATGTAGATTTGCTTTTAAGGTGATTTTTATCCACTTGAGTACATCTTTAAAAACTAGGAATAAATGTAACAACAGAGAATCACAAGAAAGTAGCCTAAATGTAATCTGTAAATCATAACAAGGAACTAACAGGAAGTACTTTCTAAATGAAACAAGGATCGCATTCAATAGACAAGGACGAAAAGGTCAAAATAAAGCTTGGCTTGACAAGAACTAAACATAACATTGAGAAATATCATGACATCAAAGCCTGAAGTGCTGGCAAAAGTGATACAAACTACAGTAGTTGTGGCAAGACTGAGGCTTGTTTGGATGACAAGATCATCTGTCTTAAGACCAAGCTCAATCTGCTACACTGTCCACCTTCCTGTATGCTTGTGGGTCCTGGGGCCTCATGTACAAAGGGTACTTATGCACAGAAACATAGCTTACGTCCTTTTCCATGGAAAATTTCAGATGTATCAAGAATGAAATGAATGTGGAAATACAGACGTGGACAAAATTGGTGGTACCTTTCTGTTAATGAAAGAAAAACCCACAATGGTCACAGAAATAACTTGAATCTGACAAAAGTGGTAAAACTTAACTTTTTAACTAATAATTTTTTACTAATAAAGATATTAGATGTATGGTATTTCTGCTTGCTGCCATGGTTACTCAGAAAGTCACCACATTCAGTTTTCTCCCTTAAATAGCAGCTTTTAAAGATAACACAAGGTTACAAAAATAATTTTTTTGTAAGCTGTCTGTGTTTTTTCAACTGATTTAAGACAATTTTGCACCGCTGAATCTGAAAATGACATCCGTTTCTCTCGATCAGGTGCTAAGCAAAAACCTGTACTTACTTAATACTTACTTAGTACTGTGCATGTACTTACCTTTATATAAAGGAAAGTACATGTACACACGAGGACAAAATTGTTGGTACCCCTTTGTTAATGAAAGAAAAACACACAATGGTCACAGAAATAATTTGAATCTGACAAAAGTGGTAATAAATAAAAATTCTATGAAAATTAACCAATGAAAATCAGACAATGCTTTTGAATTGTGATTCAACAGAATTATTTTAAAAACAAACTTATGAAACAGGCCTGGACAAAAATGATGGTACCCTTAACTTAATATTTTGTTGCACAACCTTTTGAGGCAATCACTGCAATCAAATGATTTCTGTAACTGTCAATGAGACTCTCAGCAGGTACCTCTCAGCAGGTATTTTGGCCCACTCCTCATGAGCAAACTGCTCCAGTTGTCTCAGGTTTGAAGGGTGCCTTCTCCAGACTCCATGTTTCAGCTCCTTCCACAGATGTTCAATAGGATTTAGATCAGGGCTCATAGAAGGCCACTTTAGAATCGTCCAATGTTTCGCTCTTAGCCACTCTTGGGTGTTTTTAGCTGTGTGTTTTGGGTCATTATCCTGTTGCAAGACCCATGACCTGCGACTGAGACCAAGCTGTCTGACACTGGGCAGCACATTTCTCTCTACAATACCTTGATAGTCTTGAGATTTCATTGTACCCTGCACAGATTCAAGACACCCTGTGCCAGATGCAGCAAAGCAGCCCCAGAACATAACAAAACCTCCTCCATGTTTCACAGTAGGGACAGTGTTCTTTTCTTGGTATGCTTCAATTTTGTGTCTGTGAACATAGAGCTGATGTGCCTTGCCAAAAAGTTCCAGTTTTGTCTCGTCTGTCCATAGGACATTCTCCCAGAAGCTTTGTGGCTTGTCAACATGCAGTTTGGCAAATTCCAGTCTGGCTTTTTTATCATTTGTTTTCAACAGTGGTGTCCTCCTCGGTCATCTCCCATGAAGTCCACTTTGGCTCAAACAACGACGGATGGTGCGATCTGACACTGATGTACCTTGACCTTGGAGTTCACCATGAATGTGTTTAGAGGTTGTTCTGGGCTCTTTTGTTACCATTCGTATTATCTGTCTCCTCCTGTGGCCACGTCCAGGGAGGTTGGCTACAGTCCCGTGGATCTTAAATTTCTGAATAATATGTGCAACTGTAGTCACAGGAACATCAAGCTGCTTGGAGATGGTCTTATAGCCTTTACCTTTAACATGCTTGTCTATAATTTTCTTTCTAATCTCCTGAGACAACTCCCTCCTTTGCTTCCTCTGGTCCATGTTTAGTGTGGTACACACCATGTCACCAAACAGCACAGTGACTACTTGTCACCCTTTAAATAGGCCGACTGACTGATTACAAGTTTGTAGACACCTGTGATGTAAATTCGAGGACACATCTTGGTTGAACATGTCCCTATGGTCACATTATTTTCAATCTTTTCTAGGGGTACCATCATTTTTGTCCAGGACTGTTTCATGAGTTTGGTTTTTAAAATAATTCTGTTGAACCACAATTCAAAAGCATTGTCTGATTTTCATTGGTTAATTTTCATAGAATTTTTATTTATTTCCACTTTTGTCAGATTCAAATTATTTCTGTGACCATTGTGGGTTTTTCTTTCATTAACAGAGGGGTACCAACAATTTTGTCCGCGTTTGTATGCACAGCCCCACGCCAACTTCATGGCTGGCATGCGTATGTTTCTTCTGTTATTGGTCCGTTGGTGACACTTAGAGGTGATGTTGGGAGACTGATAATGACGTGAAAATTATTGTACACACTGGAGACACATGATGAACAAACATCCGAGTGTGCATAATTAGATGAGTGGATATAAAACTAAGTGCAAAGGAGTGCAGAAAATGCCTCTAACAGAGGATTAGAGGATATTGCAGATCGCGCAGTGAGAAGAGAAAGGGTGTTTAGAGACAGAAGATTTTCTGCTTCAGGATGATGACTGGCTTTTCAGCCAGTTTAGGTTTCCATGGGCAGTCCTTGTGAAGCGTGCCTGTGCGCCCCCACATATCACCCAGTCTTCAAGGCTTCATCATAATTCAGTGATTTGAGTAAGTGACTTTCTTTTATTGCTGATTAAACTGCAGTTTCACAACATTCTACCAAGCCCCCAATTTCCTCTGTGTGTACAGTAGTTATGTCAATAAACACATGCATAATGTTTGAAATGCAACAGTCTCACCTGTTCCCCGGTGCACTTCATTCATTTAGTAGTGTGTGTAATCCATGTAAGCTGTATATAACTATAAAAGATGAGATTTGCATTTTGGACAAAAAATATGTACTTGCCGAGTCTAATATGATCTACTTTCAACTGACAGGTGACCGTGGCTACCCACTAAATAGGTTCATATTGTCTTCTTTTTCGTGACTGTTTTTCTTTAATTCAACTAGCTGATCCACCCGGCTCGTTATAAATTGATTGATGGATTGATTGATTCATCGTTTAAAATAACATTGTATAAAAGATACAACATACATTTAAAAATAATGGGATGACACAAGAAAGTGGGCACACTTATTTCCATTGTGGTCCCTAAAAGAGACTGCAGCTGGTCCTGTATCTGGAACCTTCTGCTTTAAAATCTGGCACTATAATCACTGAGCTATACACGCTGCAAATCACGGCTGTGAGCAGGCTATTAAATTACCTGTATCCGGCACTAATGCTGGAGGACAGCGTGCCAAGCAAAATGTTTTTACGTGCCTCTACCTCATTTAGCAGCACCTCCAACTTACATTCTGTGAAATTACATTAAATCCATTATTTTTGATGGTGGATACAGGAGAATCAAATGTGCAGGGCTTGTATATATCTATTTGCACACCTATTTGCATCTAATTACATATTTAAATGGAGGCGTGTCAAGGGAGAAGTCCACTAAGTTGTTTGTGGGGGCACCTTGCATGGCAGTAGCCCCTCTGATTCTAGATGTGATTAACATTGTAGATAGGGGAAACATAATTTTGTTCTACTGTACATGATTGGCTGTATGGATTGAATGACAATAAAGTTGGCTTTTTCAGTATTTCTTCACGTGCGTTCAATTTCAAGCAGATTGGAATGTACAAAGGACATGTGCTTGGAATCTTGCGTACGGACGATTTCATACATCTGGATTTTTTTTTTTTACTTACAGCATTTTCTTGATTTAAACGTACATCATCTTTCAGTAGGAAATCCACACAAGTCTTTGTACATGAGGCCCCTAGACTGCAGTGGTACCAAAGAGGATTGCAGCAGTAGTGGTGAGATGCTTCAGAAGACTCCTTGGCATATCATCCAAAGATCAAATCACAAAATGAGAAGGTCAGAAATAAGACAGTCCAGCACATCGGTCAATATGAAGACCTCCCAGCCACTGACAAAATGAGCAAAAATGAGATGTATGGCCACATGTCCAGATCCAATGGGCTCCTCAAAAACATCCCCCAGGGAAAAGAAGATGGGAAGAAATGGGCTGATGATCCTGTCCCACAATGACTATCAGAAGTCGAACAGTTGATGAGGACAATGAATGACTGAAAAGGTTACCGGACCAGTGGCAGAGACAATAACAATAACTAAGTCCAGCACTGACTGGAGCACAGAGAACCCCAGAGCCTCACAATCAGACAGTGAAAGATGGTAGTTTTGTGAAAAGTAAATCTGTTTATGGTCAGAATGGTGCCTCCTCTTATGTAAAGCTCTGTCTCTTAAAAATGACAATAATAGGATCATAATAGCTACCTTGCCCAGGTTCGTCTGCATGCCCGCGGCGCCAGACTATTTCTTTTTTCTTAAATCTTTTTCTGTTGGTTGGCTCCCGTTGCGTTGTTCCATTTTTAAGTGATTTTTCTGAGCTCGCACAGCGGGAGACTTTCGAGCAGCACCCCCCCCCCTTGCTATTTTTGAATAATTTACATGTCTGGCTCTGTACTATCACACTGAAGATGGCCTGCTTTGATAATGCATGTGCAGTAGGACCGCTTCTTCACACACTTTCTCTGTCAAAGATGAAACGAGTCCAGTGGGTCCAGTGACACCGGCATCAAATGATTAATTAAGAAACACATCCCTCACAGACAGACGTTTCAATTACTGTGTTTGCAAACTTAAATTGTTCAGTTGCGTAAGCTTCACCGAGCCCACATCTCAGGATGTGCAGTGCGCTGGGGTGGATGTGGGCAATTTTAGACAAGCTGTGCTGATGAAAAATACTATCTTTCTGTCACTGTTCTATTTAATGTTTTTTTTCTTTTATGAACACTTTGTATTTTCCTTTCAGACTCTTAGCGTCTGTCAGCCCTTTCCAGGAAAAACACCCATGGAGTTGCTGAAGTGATGGAATTCTTTCTTGTATGGTTCAAGACTTGTTATTGTTGTTCTAGGGTAAAGACAAATAGAAGTAGCACCAGTAAAATGGAGAGAAATTACAGTAATTGCCAGTAACCAAGTACCTGTGGTCAGTCTGGTCGAGTGTGTCTCTACAGGAAGGGTGACCGATTTGTTGTTGCCACAACACTTGATCCAATTCAACATCCATTTCAGGGTGTTTCATCCCACCATCGGAGAGACTCCCAAATCCCAGACTGAGGTTCTGTTGCAGACTACAAATTCAACAGAAGGAAGCAGCGCGGTGGCAGAGTGGTTAGCACTGCGGCAGCACAGCAACTCACCCTTGGCCGGGGGATCCTGGGTTCGATCCCAGCCCCCGACCAACAGTGATCTGTGTGGAGTTTGCATGTTCTCCCCGTGTCTGCGTGGGTTTACTCCGGGATTTCTCCGGTTTCCTCCCACATGCCAAAAACATGCAAGTTAGGTTAACCGGCATCAAAACTGGGGATTCTAAATTGTCCTTAGGTATGACTGTGAGAGTGAATGGTTGTCTGTCTCTCTGTGTTGACCCTGTGATGGACTGGCGATCTGTCCAGGGTGTACCCTGCTTCTCGGCCAAAGATACTGGGATAGGCTCCAGCCCCACCCCCCCGACCCGAAAAAGATTATGCGGAAGAAGATGGATAGATGGATGGAAACAAAAGTAGAGTTCAATCAACTGGTCATGGTAAGTTCATGTGTTCATCAGGAGGTGTCCTATTAAAGAATTTGGTGAGCCTAGTGTGGTGTTCTAAAACCACAGGTCCAGTCAGTGTCAGCGTGATGATGCGGCCGCTGGATGATGTCATCACGCCGAACATATAAATGTAAGGGTTGGCCATTTTATAGTCTCTTTCTGCCCTTCCTTTGGGCACTTGACCTCCCAACCAATGTTACTCGGTACCACCACTAAGGTTTTATGTAATAAAGTGCGTGTTCCCAGCAAGACGCTCTCTGTCGGTTCCTTACACCATTCTCAGACATAACAAGTGGCAACGAGGATGACCTATGCAAAATTATGAGGAAAAAAAAAGAGAAAATTCATGCCAAAAATCTCACAAATTTTGGAAAAACATTGCAATTTTATGAGTAAAATACCTCTTAATATTGATGGTGTCAGACAAGTTTATACAAGTAATGTTGCTGTTTTACCTCAGTTTTCACGCTCAGATATTTTTGTGACTGTGCAGATTTTACTGGTCAAAAATCTCACAAAATGGCTCTTTGCATAGTAGAGATTGCCGACCCCTGGACTAGTCAAACAACTTAGTGGAAGGGTCCCTTTGTTCTAAGGTGAAGCGGAGGTGAATTATTGTCTCCGGTTTAAGGATAAGATCCTGGCTAAAGTGGAGGAATTCAAGTATAGAAGAGAAATATAGAAGAATTCATTAACTTTTTGGCATTAGTTCTGTCCTCTTCTGCAGCCTCTTCAGTGGAAATCAGCTGCCAACAGCTCTGGGCATGGTGGCACATGAACCAGCTCCCTTGCAGCTTGTGATGCATATCCAGAGCAGAACAAATCTTCCATCGTCGACTGCAGTTAGAGTTGGTAAAAGAATGGACAATGTTCAACAAATCAATGAAGGACAATAAAATGGAAACACTAGAAACAGGCCTTCGAAAGTATTGAACCAGCTGTTAAAATGACAATCCCCAAACCGAAAATTAGGAGCTGCGAGTCAAATCAGTGGTTCCACATGCTACCTCTATTGTGTCTTGTCCAGTACTGCAGGATTCTTCACAGGTCTTCTAGCCTCAGAGAAAATGAGTCTTCAATTTACAACCAGACAAGGTACGAAAATCAAGAAAAGCAAAAATGAGGATTGGCAGTAATTTGGTAGAATTTATCTGAGCAAAACAAAAAAAAAAGCTGCCTAATTATTAATCAAATCAGTGGTTGTTCTTGTTATCCACATGAAAAGCAAGCCAATTTTTAACGGATAAATGTAAAATTACCCAACTAAAGAAATGTTTCAGAAAAAAACATCTTTTCAGAAATATTCAATTCAACTTTATTTATATAGCGCCATTTCACAACAACAGTCATCTCATAGCACTATCAACTGTAGGGAGGACCCCCACAGTTGCAGAAAGACCCCAGCAATCAGGCGATCCCCTGTGAGCAAGCACTTGGCGACGGTGGAGAGGAAAAACTCCCTTTTAACAGGAAGAAACCTCCAGCAGAACCAGGTTCAGGGAGGGGCAGTCATCTGCTGCGACTGGCTGGGGGGTGAGGGGACAGAGAAGAAGAAAAGAACAGACATGTAGAGAGCAAACAGCACGATGGGGACTCAATCTATGGGAGAGAACAAACAAATGTTAATGACCAGCAAAAAAAAAAATATTTCATAGAGAGTAAGGAAAGGAGTGAGGCCCAGTGCATTACTGGAGGTCCCCCGGCTGACTAAACCTATTAGCAGCATAACTAAGGGAGGGTTCAGAAACACATGATCCCTCCCTAATTGTAGGCTATATCAAAAAGGTAGGTTTTAGCCCTATTCTTAAAAACAGAGATCGAGTCTGACTCCCGAATCCAGATTGGCAGCTGATTCCACAGGAGAGGAGCTTGATAACTGAAGGCTCTGCCTCCCATTGTACTTTTGGAGATTCTAGGTATTACAAGTAAACCTGCATTTTGGGAGCGTAGTGCTCTGTTAGGATGATACGGTAGTATCAGATCTTTTAAATAAAAAGGAGCCTGATTGTTTAGAGCTTTGTAAGTAAGAAGAAGGATTTTAAACTTAATTCTAAACTCTATGGGAAGCCAATGAAGGGAAGCCAGAACCGGAGAGATATGATCTCTCTTTCTAGTACCTGTTAAAACTCTTGCTGCAGCATTTTGGATCAGCTGAAGACTTTTTAAAGATGTTTTAGGACAGCCTGATAATAAAGAATTACAATAATCTAATCTCGGGCTAACAAAAGCGTGGATCAGCTTCTCAGCATCACTCTGAGACAAGATGCTCCTAATCTTGGCAATATTACGCAAATGATAGAAGGCAGTCTTAGAAACAAATTTAATATGTGAATTGAAGGACAAATCCTGATCAAAAATAACTCCAAGGTTCCTCACAGAGCTATTAAGAGAAAGAGTAACTGCATCCAAACTGAAAGTTTGATTTGGAAAGGAATTTCTAAGGTTTTTTGGACTAACAAGAATGACTTCAGTCTTATCTGAATTTAATAGCAGGAAATTACAAGTCATCCAAACTTTGATTTCCTTAAGACAGGCTTCTAACTTGGCTAATTGATTAGTATCATCTGGCTTCATTGACAGGTATAATTGTGTGTCATCTGCATAACAGTGAAAATGTATACAGTGCTTTCTAATAATGTTGCCTAAGGGAAGCATATATAAACTAAAAAGAGTAGGGCCAAGCACAGATCCCTGTGGAACTCCATGACTAAGCTTTGAGCTGAGAGAAAACTCATCATTTACATGAACAAACTGGAACCTATCAGATAAATAAGATCTAAACCACTGCAACGAAGTTCCATTAAGTCCAACATAGTGTTCTAATCTATCAAGTAGAATATTATGATCAATAGTATCAAAAGCTGCACTAAGATCTAAAAGGACAAGTACAGAAGCTAGTCCATTATCAGATGCAATGAGGAGGTCGTTAGTGACCTTCGCTAAGGCTGTTTCAGTGCTATGATGGATTCTAAACCCAGATTGAAACTCCTCAAATAAACCATTTCCCTGCAGGTGGTCAAATAATTGCATAGCAACAACTCTTTCTAAGATTTTTGAAATGAAAGGGAGATTAGAGATTGGTCTATAGTTAGCTAAAGCTCCTGGATCTAGCGTTGGCTTTTTGAGTAAGGGTTTAATTACAGCCGTTTTAAAAGCCTGCGGTACATGGCCTAAAGTTAATGAAGAATTGATTATATGAAGAATAAAGCTACCAATAAGTGGGAAGACTTCTTTAAATAACCTGGTAGGAATAGGGTCTAAAAGACAAGTTGAAGGTTTGGATGAGGAAACTATTTTGTCTAACTCACAAAGGTCGATTGGAGTAAACTCATCAAGACAGACATCAATAGAAGGAGTTGTAGTAGTTACAGTATTTAAGTTAACTGTGGGAAGAATCTGACTGATTTTATCTCTGATGGATGAAATTTTATTATTGAAAAAGTTCATAAAGTCCTGACTAGTAAGCTCTAAGGGGATGCTAGGATTGACAGAGTCCTGACTCTTTGTCAACCTGGCTACAGTACTGAAAAGAAACCTGGAATTATTCTTGTTCTCTTCTATTAATGCAGAGTAATAACTCGTTCTAGCTTTTCTAAGAGATTTTTTATAAATTAAAAGATGATTTCTCCAAGCTAAATAGATTTCATCTAAATTAGTAGAGCGCCATTTTCTTTCTAATTGACGAGTCTTCTGTTTTAAGCTACGAGTTTCTGTGTTGAACCAAGGAGTTAAAAATCTCTGATTAGACTTTTTCTTTTTTAAGGGGGCCACCAAGTCTAGAGCCTGATGCAGAGAAGCTGAAACACTATCCACCATGTTATCAATTACAGAAGGAGCAAGCTGTCTATAGCTTATTTCCGTTGTGTTGACACATGGCATAGAGGAAACAATCTGCATAAATTTGGAAACAGCATCATCTGAGAGGCATCTACTGTGATAATATTTTTCTTTAGGAGCCAAATAGTCAGAAATAGTAAAATCAAAGGTTAACAGACAATGGTCTGACAGTACAGGGTTATGAGGAGACACTACAAGATTTTCTATTTCTATGCCATATGTCAGAACAAGGTCCAATGTATGGTGGAGGTAATGAGTAGAATTTCCTACTTTCTGAGAAAACCCAATCGAGTCTAATATTGAATTAAAAGCCACATTAAGGCAGTCACTATCTACATCCACATGTATATTAAAGTCCCCTACTATAATTATTCTATCAGATTTCAGCACTAAATCAGCTAAGAAATCAGGAAATTCGGATAAAAATTCTGAATAGGTTGATGGGGGACGATAAACTATGGCAAATAAAATTGGGTTTAACCTGGAATTGCTAAAGTGCCCAACACTGAGGACCAGGCCCTCAAAGGAATTATAACATGTTTTTTGCTTTACATTAACTAGTAATTTGGAATGGTAAATTGATGCTACTCCTCCTCCACGACCAGAACTTCTGGGATTTTGACAGTTTAAATAACCAGAGGGAGTTGATTCATTTAAACCAACATAATCCTCTTGTCCTAACCAAGTCTCTGTAAGGGAAATTAAATCAATCTGATGATCAATTAACAGATCATGGACTAACAGAGACTTGGGAGTTAGAGACCTAATATTTAATAAACCACATTTAATTTTTAAATTATGAGGAGGAACAGAGGCCAAATCATTCAATTTAGAGGCTTTATGTTTAATTTGAGTTTTACCAATATTTTGCTTTATCACTTTGGGATGCTTATACATTATATTTTTATTTACTTTGGAGGGAGCAGACAACGATTCTCTGATGGGGAAGACAGGGGCTAAGCTGAGGGGTGGCGGATGAAGAGGAGCTGCAGAGAGGCGTGTAAGACTGCGACTCTGCTTCCTGGTCCCAACTCTGAGTAGTCACGGTTTTGGAAATTTGGATAAAAAAGATGCCAGATTGTTAGATAAATGAGAAGCACCATCCAAAGTGGGATGAATGCTGTCTCGTCTCATAAGACCAGGTTTTCCCCAAAAAGAGCTCCAATTGTCAATGTAGCCCACGTCATTTTTAGGACACCACACAGACAGCCAGCGGTTCAAGGATGACGAGCGACTAAACATGTCATCACTGGTCAGATTGGGGAGGGGCCCAGAGAATACTACAGTGGCAGACATCGTTTTTGCAAAGTCACACACCGATTCTATATTAAGTTTCGTGACTTCCGACTGCCGGAGACGGATGTCATTAATGCCGGCGTGAATAACAATTGTGGAATATTTACAGTTACTTTTAGCCAGCATTTTCAAATTTGACTCGATGTCGCCTGCTCTGGCCCCAGGAATGCATGTGACTATGGCCGATGGAGTCTCTAGGTTCACGTTTCTGACTACAGAGTCGCCAATGATCAGAGTTTTTTCCTCAGCGGGTGTGTCGCTGAGCGGGGAAAAACGATTAGAAACGTGAACAGGTTGGTGGTGAACCGGGGCTTTGCGACTAGGCTTCCTTCTCACCGTCACCCACCCAGTCTCCTCGCTGCTGAGGAGAGCCGGGGAACCGGTGACAGGGGGGCCTAAGCTAGCTAGCTCCGCTGCAGCTAATGGGCGTCCGTCGAGATTAACTGGCGCAGACGGTGTTTCAATGCAGCGGAGCCGGGATTCCAAATCAGACAACCTTGCCTCGAGCGCCTCAAAAAGACAACATTTATTACATTTACCGTTATCACTAAAAGAGGCAGAGGTGTAGCTAAACATCTGACAGAGAGAGCACACCAGAGGAGGAGAGGAAGGAGAACTAGTAGCCATAGCTAGTGGCTCGAGAGCTGGAGAGCAAACCACACAGGCAGACAGCAAAACAGGAAGTGACGATACGTTACCACAAGGAAGTGACGATCAATGAGTGACGATGAGGGGCCGAAGCAGTTGCTTCTCAGTGAGGTTCAAATATGGTTCAAATATGGTTCAAAGGATTTCCTTCACAGTTCTATCTGGCCTCCTCCCCATTATCCCTTATCCTATAACAGAGCATGCAATGATTCATTGAGTGTCTGAGAATCTTGATCCACAAACAGCCAAACATTCAGGCACCAATCATCTGGGAAATTGATCCTGGTGAAGACTAACACTGTCCCGATGAGTTTTGGCAGGTTTGTTTGGAACCAACATCACATCTAGTAAACACAAACACAAGGCTTGTTAAAGGTGTGTTTTCATCTACTTTCCCAGACTCCGGCAGTTTTTTGGGGGTGGGGGTTTTTGTTGTTTGTTTGTTTTCAGCAGTGGCACCTTTTCTTTTCTTTTTTTTTTTTTTTTTTTACTAATTAACTTTTTAACTAATAATTTTTTACTAATAAAGATATTAGATGTATGGTATTTCTGCTTGCTGCCATGGTTACTCAGAAAGTCACCACATTCAGTTTTCTCCCTTAAATAGCAGCTTTTAAAGATAACACAGGGTTACAAAAATAATTTTTTTGTAAGTTGTCTGTGTTTTTTCAACTGATTTAAGACAATTTTGCACCGCTGAATCTGAAAATGATATCCGTTTCTCTCGATCAGGTGCTAAGCAAAAACCTGTACTTACTTAGTACTTACTTAGTACTGTGCATGTACTTACCTTTATATAAAAGAAAGTACATGTACACACGTGGACAAAATTGTTGGTACCCCTTTGTTAATGAAAGAAAAACACACAATGGTCACAGAAATAACTTGAATCTGACAAAAGTGGTAATAAATAAAAATTCTATGAAAATTAACCAATGAAAATCAGACAATGCTTTTAATAATAATAATAATGCATCAGATTTATATAGCGCTTTATCATAGACACTCAAAGACGCTTTACAAGTAGATACATTATTCATTCACTCCATACAGACAATGGTAGTGGCAAGCTACTTCTGCAGCCACAGCTGCCCTGGGGCAGGCTGACGGAAACGTGGCAGCCAATCTGCGCCAACGGCCTCTCCGGCCACCACCGAATATCTATACACATTCATACCCAGTGTTATGGACACTGGAGGCAAGGTGGGTGAAGTGTCTTGTCCAGGGACACAATGGCAGGATATCTGGGGAGAGCAGGATTCGAACCGCCAACCATCCGGTTATTAGACGACCTGCTCTACCTCCTGAGCCACTGCCGCCCCCTTTTGAATTGTGGTTCAACAGAATAATTTTAAAAAACAAACTCATGAAACAGGCCTGGACTAAAATGATGGTACCCTTAACTTAATATTTTGTTGCACAACCTTTTGAGTCAATCACTGCAATCAAATGATTTTTGCAACTGTCAGTGAGACTTCTGCACCTCTCGGCAGGTATTTTGGCCCACTCCTCATGAGCAAACTGCTCCAGTTGTCTCATGTTTGAAGGGTGCCTTCTCCAGACGCCATGTTTCAGCTCCTTAGATCAGGGCTCATAGAAGGCCACTTTAGAATAGTCCAATGTTTCGCTCTTAGCCATTCTTGGGTGTTTTTAGCTGTGTGTTTTGGGTCATTATCCTGTTGCAAGACCCATGACCTGCGACTGAGACCAAGCTGTCTGACACTGGGCAGCACATTTCTCTCTACAATACCTTGATAGTCTTGAGATTTCATTGTACCCTGCACAGATTCAAGACACCCTGTGCCAGATGCAGCAAAGCAGCCCCAGAACATAACACGACCTCCTCCATGTTTCACAGTAGGGACAGTGTTCTTTTCTTGGTATGCTTCATTTTTGTGTCTGTGAACATAGCGCTGATGTGCCTTGCCAAAAAGTTCCAGTTTTGTCTCGTCTGTCCATAGGACATTCTCCCAGAAGCTTTGTGGCTTGTCAACATGCAGTTTGGCAAATTCCAGTCTGGCTTTTTTATCATTTGTTTTCAACAGTGGTGTCCTCCTTGATCGTCTCCCATGAAGTCCACTTTGGCTCAAACAACGGCGGATGGTGCGATCTGACACTGATGTACCTTGACCTTGGAGTTCACCATGAATGTGTTTAGAGGTTGTTCTGGGCTCTTTTGTTACCATTTGTATTATCCATCTCCTCCTGCGGCCACGTCCAGGGAGGTTGGCTACAGTCCCGTGGATCTTAAATTTCTGAATAATATGTGCAACTGTAGTCACAGGAACATCAAGTTGTTGGAGATGGTCTTATAGCCTTTACCTTTAACATGCTTGTCTATAATTTTCTTTCTAATCTCCTGAGACAACTCTCTCCTTTGCTTCCTCTGGTCCATGTTTAGTGTGCTACACACCATGTCACCAAACAGCACAGTGACTACTTGTCACCCTTTAAATAGGCCGACTGACTGATTACAAGTTTGTAGACACCTGTGACGTTAATTAGAGGACACATCTTGGTTGAACATGTCGCTATGGTCACATTATTTTCAATCTTTTCTAGGAGTACCATCATTTTTGTCCAGGCCTGTAAATTGAATGTTACGTCATCATTGTTCAAAATTCAAGGAATTTCAAGACATAAAAAAAGAATTTTGCATCGGAGAGGATCATTGGTACCGACCTACCCTCCATTGAGAACTTATATCGGTCCATAACCAGGAAACGGGCGGGAAACATCTGTGCTGACCCATCACACCCCGGCCACAAACTGTTTGAACTTCTATCTTCTGGTCGTCGTTACAGATCACTGAAGGTCAAAACCACCCGTCACAGGAACAGTTTCTTTCCTCAAGCCATCACTCTGATGAACTCCTAACATTCACCTAGTCCTACCTGTTGCTGTACTCATGACTTTTCATCCATTATTACATTGCACATAACTCTCACACTGCTTTTTACTTCATTCACATTATATCGCTGAATCTGAGTCCACATTGAAATACTGTGTGATTGTATATTTTTTCATATATTTCTGCAAAGTGTGGTTAGTCCGAGTAAATAACTGCATATATTCCTGTATATATTTGCATCCTTTTATAGAAACGTGGACAGACTGTAATTTACTGTACATACTCTGGTTGTCATTGAATCCTTATTTAAATCCTTCACCTGAACAACGAGAGCAAGTTTTTAGCCAAAGTCAAATTCCTTGTATGTGTTGTGCATACTTGGCCAATAAAGCTGATTCTGATTCTGATTCTGATAAAGCGAAAATACCCATACATGTTGAAAGGGTTAATGTAAAGTTAGTGCCAGAATAATAATTCTGTAGGTAATCTCCCATTATGCTCTACACATATTCCATACTAATTCTGTTTGTATGCTTATGAACAATTATGTTATGGTAAACTGATAAAACAGGAATGAGACAAAGCTATTGAGCTCTCTCTTTTCTCTCTCTCTCTTTTAAGTCAGGTCTTTCTCATTAGATACACACCCAGACTCAACACCAACGCACACTGTTGATAGCACATTCTAGAATGAATCGGCGCGTTCAGTGGATGGCCTGTTCCCGCCATAGGTAGATTAGCCAATCAGATAGTCGCGTATAAGCCCATCCTATTGTACTGAGTCGCCCCCACCTGAGAAGATAATTGTAACCCACACCCGGAAGTCTGGATCAGTCTGACGACGTTCCCAAGGGGACAGCGTCAAAATGGTCCAGCGCTGCTTGCTTTACATGTGACTTCTAAATAAATGTTTCATCTTAAAATTGAAGAAATCTCTGGTTTGTTCTTGGATCTTTCAATCAAAGAATTGGGTATTTTTCTAACAAATTGGTGCCGTGACCCAGATTGAATTTTTCCGAGACGAGCCTGAACACACCACATCGGAAGGACCCTTTTGCAGACTACTGTGGCGCCTGAATAAAAATAAGGTAAGCAGAGCCTTTTGTCTTCAAAATTCTGCAGTTTGGCCATTCTAAATTTACAGTTGTCTGATAAAGGGGTATATCCGATCTCAAAATTTATCATTTGGTTGGGAGTCACATGTAAAGTCTAAACAATAGTTTGAAAAGTTACAGAGAGTGCACGTATTCTATTTTCAGTCTGAGGTAGAACGGCCGTGGTCATGGATGTACATTACGGGTGTATAGTCCATCAAATAAAACATTTTGGAGTCAGTCTGAACCAAAATGACGAGACTTAGGAACTAGAGTGACTAATAATCACCCTGGTATGTCTCCTCAAATGAAAAGAGCCAGGTTTTAGGAACCTGATGCCGAGGGGAGCCATTGAAAGTGTTCGACTCGATGCCACTCTGGGAGTGAAGCCACCTGGACACAAGACACCTCTTGTACTCGGACCTGAAAGAAGCCCGCAGTGAAAGTGTCCGCTGTGTATCAGAGTTAATCACAGTACCGCTTGTGCGTGGGGGACCTGTCGAGGCCTCAGCGAAAGTACTCTATGTTTAACAAAAGATTAAATGGATTTGTGAGGTTCCGGGATGCAGTCTGTACCCAGAACTTAATAAGACTTAGGGGCAACGGCCGTGCCAGTCTTCTCAAATGAAAACAGTCAGGATTAGAACCTGATACCACGTAAGTGAAGTATTCTGGATGCAGTCTGTACCAGAATAAGAGACTTAGGGAAGCGGAATTAACCGTCTTCGTCTCCTCAAATATGGGAACTAGGGTTAGCCTGGTCCCGCAAATTTCGGTTACAGTCTGTGCCGGAATAAGAGACTTAGGGAAGCGGAATTAACAGTCTTCATCTCTCAAATATAGGAACTAGGGTTAGCCTGGTCCCGAATGTCTGTAATTCTGTGTCTTTAGGGGATAAAAATATGATTTGAGAAATACCAGGGGGTTGGAAATATCTACTGAACGTATCCCATAGTATGATTTAATTCAGTGTCTCTAGGGGATAAAAGTGTGGTTTGGGAAACACCGGGAGTTGGGAATATTTATTAAAATTTTCCCATAATGATATAACTTTTTCCCATAATGATTTAACTAATGGTGGGCTCTGAACCGCGTGGTCAGAACAAAGGAAAGTAATGTGCCCCCACCACCGAGTGGAGGTGAGATTGGTAAAACAGCTTACTGAGAGGAAAATTATTTGAGGTAACAGTATTAAAATGAAGCGCTAAATTAAAGTTGTAAGGTTATTCTAGTGTGCTAGTGTGTGTACAGCTGGGGTTAGGGAGACAGTGCTCCATTTTTTTTTTAAAAAAAAAGGAGTCGTGGTTTGTGAGCAATAGACTCAGGGGCCATCTTGCGCGTGTTCCATTTACTGCGCATACGAGGGCGCCATCTTGAATCACCTTCAAGCTGTGGCACAGTGCCTCCATCGTGTGGCCAAATATAGGAAGTGCACTATTTCACAAAATTACTGCCAACAAAAACTTAAATCTTAATAATAAATCTGGAACTTTATCTCTCTGGCTGAAAGGAAAGCTTTAAATCCATGCATGGTAAACAAAAAACAAAGACCTCTGGCCCCTGCCAATGCAGGTTTGTCTATAATGAGGCAAAGCACACCCATTCAGCTTGGAGAGAAAAAGGCTCAACTTTAAATTAGGCAGAGGGAGGTATACAATAAAACTGGAGAATAAGGAGATTTATTCCTCAACAAAACTGTAGGAAATCCTAGGTGGACACTATATAAAGGTGAGAGAATTTAAATGAAAAATTGCAGGTTGGTACAGATAAGTAAATATATAAATGAATTAAATTATAAATACAAAATAATTGAATAAATACAATAAACTAAAATGAATGAATGAATGAAATAGGAGTTTTTGTTGTGGAGATGAACCTTGTGGAGGTGAGAGTGGGCAGAAAATGGAAACGGAAATTTGTTTTTGAAGAAAATTGAAAACTGATGAAATGTTAAAGTTTTGTGCAGGACGCAAGACAAAAAATATGGAGAAACGATTGGAGGAAGGAAAAAAACGTAAGAATAAGAGACTTATGCTGCAACGGTGAGAACAAATGCAAAATAATCAATAAACACGATATAACAGAAAAGGACAAAAACACGCTGTTTAATAGCCTGTTTCTCTCCATTAAATTTGAGACGGTGTTGGCTGTGGACCACCCCTTCCCCAGCAGCTGCATCCATCCTCCTCCTTCACGCCATCAGTGACCCCCCTCCTCCCTCCACTTTGCTGTCCCACTCCAGCAGTCAAAGAAAGCAACACAAAGGGTAAAAGAAGGAACAACTGAGCACATGTAAGTACAGTATTGTTGCTTTCCATATCAGAGATGTGCCAAGACCACATACTGAGCAGACACAATACATGACCAATCTTCAAAAAAGCCATACCCATGCCCCATCTAAGTTGACCTATCAGTATCAGCTGCAGGGCCACAGGAGGTCAGAATAGTCAGAGGCCCCCACGGGACTAATACTTCCTATGTTAAGCAATTTGGCCACTGAGCTCAAACACCCACAAGGGCACCTGGGGGGTCCCCCAGTTAGCAACACAGTGGGTATCCTTCCCTACAGGATGTTGAAAAAGAACGGCTTTGATATTAAGCCGTCCTGTTTCAAGGGGGGAGAGGTCAAGACAGGAACAGATAGAAAAGTTACTAATCCATTAAGGTTTGAAGGCTCCATTAAGGCTGGAAGTCTTATAGCTGAGAGGTCGGTGTGCTTTCTCATCTAAAATGCTACCATGTATGCAAACTATTGAGTAGCTACAGAAAGAGTGCATAAATACGAATGAATTTTTATTTTTTGGAAAAAGATTAAAAGAAAAGAATAGAACAATAAATCAAGGAAAAATCCAACAGGGTCAAATTAAACAATAACTCCTCTGATTGCACAATTTGACATAAGTCATCCGAAAAAAGTGATGGCTGAGGCCGCAGCTTATATTGCCCACCCATCTAAGAAACATTTAATAAAACAAAGGCTAGCAACTAAGACCAAAATCTGAAAAATTCTTGATGCTTGAAAGGTCATTTTTCCACAGAATATCAGGCAGTGTGAACTTTTGCTACAAGAAAACTAGCCACCTACTGACCAAGAGAAATGAGGCAGGTTTAGGGCTCCTTAATGCTGAAGGGCCAATACATATTTGGAGGTTCCCAGACCCTCCTATTTGTATTTTTCGCACATTTCCCAAAACTTTATGGATATGAACTAAAACTTATTAGCACATTTTCTAGTCTCAAAGACAACCACTAGTGCTAGCCCTCTATTCTGGGGGCCTATAGGAGAGGGATGTCTGGGGACAATTTGGAACAACCAAGTAACCAAACATGTGAGCATTGCAGCCAAGAGTTCAAGAAAAGCTAGAGAAAAGTATTGCATATGCTTTACAAATCTGGTGAAATCTAATAGCATTGTTAAAGATTTGCAGTAGGCATTTTTAACTCGACATAAGGTATGAACATGTGAAGGTAAATCAAGTACAAATTTGAAAGATGGAATAGGATAAAATGCTGATTTACAATCACAACTTAAGACAAAGGTTGAAAATCTACGCAAAAAGGTATAAGGGTAAAGCTGCAACTTTCAGGAAATTGCACATTTGAAGAAAAGGTGCAAATTTGCAAAAATATTTTGGAAAGAGCCAAAAATTTCTGAAAAAACTTGCAAATTTACAAAGAAAAAATCCAAAATTTGTTAGGGGAAAAATGACAATTTAGAGAAAAGCTGTAAGTTCACATGAAAGTCACACTAAGATAAGATAAGCCTTTATTAGTCCCACAATGGGAAAATTCTAGGATTGCAACAGCACGGGGATAGCAACACTCAGAGCAATAATTTAGAAGATATGAAAATAAGAGCAGTGAATATACATATGTACACATAAATATAAATACACAGTGCGGAGCATTACAGATTTCCTTACACTTTGTATGGAGATGGGGGATGGCAGCGTAACAAGGGTTATGGTTTTTGATCATCCAGAGATGAGTAAAAAGCACTATAGAAGAAGATGAATTAAAACAAACACAACTAGAGTAGACTAGAGAAACAAGAAGATAATTTGGGGTAAAAACAGCAAACACTCGGCCAAGTAGACTCAAGAATGAAGCATATACATACATATTGCTATGTGCACACTAGCCTTATCAAAGGGGTACAAGCATCATAGATGCACGCACAGAGCGGAGGTGGAGCATGAACAAGGCTTTAATGACACACACAAGACAACCAGTGTAGCTTGACAAACAAACCAGCGGTTCACACCCGCGTGGTCTGTTTGTCACATGGTTAAGTCTTGATTTAAATATTATTTAGAATTGTTTTGGGGGGGGCTATTGAAAGTTTTATATTTTTGTATCTAAAATTGTTATAGTTTTGTAGGCATAATGTTAGTTCGTCTGGAGGTTATCTGTTCAGGAGAAAAAGACAGAAGACTCCACCACACCAAGATACAGTTGACTCCTTGAAAGGCAGATGTTCAGACCCAGAGGCATTATTCCAAAACAAATTCAAAAGGTCAGTAATTAAAAGGCATCCAATGCCAGGGTAGAAATCAAGAGATGAGTTTTGTCACAAAACAGAATTTTGAATTGAGCCATGTTGATTTATTATAAAGCTGGCTTTTCAGAATGAAACCGATCACTTTTATGTGCAGGATCTTGCATGGAGCATGAGCTGTGGACAGTAGTCAGTAGTATGAACGACGGGACAGTGAATCATGAATAAGACAAGCAGGTGGTAACGGAATGTTGATGAGGGCTGAAGAGAAAGGAGACCAGAAGGACAGAAGGAAGTTTTAATACTGAAAGAGATTATAGATGTGAGATGTTTCATCAGCTAGTCCAGGGAAAGGTGAAGTCTTGTACACAGATGGACAGTGGATGGAAAGGAATGAGTGAGTGTTTCTGATGGAAAAAATACCTAGGGGAAGAAGAACGGTGGATTTAGTAAGTGTAGAAAATGGAAAAAGAAATGAAAGCAGAGTATGTGTAACCAAAGAAAAATAAGGATCCACATAAGATTTGAAGCTGTAGCTTTAAAAAAACCAAACAAACAGAAAACCAACAATAAATAAATAAAATTTTTGCTTAAGAGTGTCAGGAAGAAGGCACAAATACAGGCAGCCGTCTTAAATGTTTCCAAGTACTTAAAGCAGCAATGAGGCATTAGGTGTCCATTCTTTCAGTGAATTTCCTTAATTGTGAATATTAACATCAATGAGAAAACACTCACAGCAAAGATTATAGCCTTACTATATACACAGTCATTTAAAGTCAATCTAACAACCTAGTTATGTTCCTCCCCAACAGAGGGTATGCATAGGATGTCATTGAACAGAACTCTTGGAAGACAAACACTGAGTGGAAGGAATTGGTGGCAGCATGGAGGTGTATGCCAGTGCAACACGAAGGTCTGCACAGCGTTCAATTACAGTAGTGCAAATAATATCTGTTGGCATGGTGGAGAGTTAATCTTATTATCCCATCTTATATTAATTAGGAAAATTAAATGAAGACTTTGAAGCAGTTCCTTTCTTGACTCAAGGTTGGAAATCTAGATAAGAAGGGAAAAGAAAATTTGGAGGAAAAACTGAACTTATTTATGGAATGGCTGACACAAGGGGAGCCTGAGGCTCCCCATGAATCTGTTTCTCTTATAAAAGGAGGCCAAGAGGACAAGGGGGGAGGACGGCAAGGAGGAGGAGGAGGGAGCACGCCCCAAAATGGCCGCTGCTGGCAGGAGAGAGGCATCCACATCCACCACTGAAAACTGGACTGCATACTTAAAGACTAGAACAGATAAGTGGACTCACTTCTACACGTATGCAGAAAATTAGCAAAAATTAAATTATTGCATGTAAAGTAAGAACTCCGGGTAATGACATACAGGACTTTTCAAGGTCAGAAAAGTAAAGATCAAATTCTGCAAATGGCAAGCTACCAGTAGAACACCTATCAACATCTGTAAAAGTAGCATTGTACCCCATGTACTATAAGCAATTGAATAGATCTGATCCAAATTGTGAACATCCATTATTTGCAAATCCATCCTCCAGATTGGTCATAAAATTAGACTGATAAACAAAGAAATGTGTGGAAGCATCCATTGTCCTAATTGAAGAGGATAAGAGACATTTCAACCGATGGGGGGTTCCACACATCCCACTGGTTAGACCCAAACACATGGATTGGAAAATGTTGGACATCTTGTCATCTCTAGTGCAGAATAGAGCCATCCATTGAAAACCAGTACCTGACCTTAACATAGAATATTCTCCCAAAATGAAACCATAAGCATCGTCTCTTAACTGGGTAACCACGGCACAAAAGGCGGCCCAGAAATCTCCTATATGACCAATCTTAACATTAACAAATGAGGGGATGAGGAAAATGTGAAGCAAATTCCAAATTGGTTATGGTAAAAGGATAACTAGATGTAGATCTAATAAAAGGAGCAGAGTACGACACTATAGGCCATATATTCAGAAGCCCAGAAGGGCGTTAACAAATGCAATTTTCCATAGTGGGAGTCGTCAGCAAGTCTTAGACCAATTGCTGGGTCGAGAGGAAGAGCTGAGGACCCCAAGATGGAGGATGATGACGAGGAAGACCATTCTGCCATCACAGATTATTTGTAAACACAGTGTGCTAATGATAACACATAAATCATACATAGCTCACCACACTTAGGTACGGGTGTGAGACTTATAGGGTTCTTGCGTTATTTATCTCCATCATGCTAATTACGGTTAGGTAATCTGAATAAGGGTGAAGGTTAGAAGCTCTGAATGCCTGAATACAACAATGCGTGGATATGGATGACTCCTAACGTTGAACAATATTGTTTACCACCTACCCACTGCTGAACATATAGGTCCCATCACCCAATACACTCATCACAACACAACCACCACTTCCAGATTTCATATAGTCAACAATCACACGCTCAAGGCTACTGGGAGATAACTTACAACAGCACATAGATAACTACAGATGTAGTGAATAAGGATAAAATTGTACAGGCTCCATACATTGTGATGGCAACCCCTCAGGCCATTATTGGTCCTGCCCCAGCTGAGCCCTTTGTATCGACACTTGATTAAGGGTGTAGGATACAGTGAAGATGCATGCCGGAGAGCACCAGACCATCACGACGTGTGCCTGCGACATATGACTCGCCCTATGACCATAAAAGGTCATAGGGCGAGTGACTGTATGACTTCAGTCCCCAGAAGAAGAATGGACTGGTACCCAAGCGCATCCACCGCACCTCCAGCATCCAGGGTGGAGCCAGGAGCTCGAGCCTTACCAACACCAGCATGTCCACACCTCTGTCCAGCGACAGGTGGGGTGGCATCCCTGGGACAGCATCACTGAACTGTTCACTGGCTGGACTGGATGTTACATACCCTCTGCTGCACCCACCAGACTGTCCTGTAGACCTCATGGGATGAGGTGCGCCTCTGAGAGCGGGGACACACAGTTGTTTTGCTTCCGTGTCAACAAGATGGGACTATGCTCCTCAGCTGCAGATATGGGAAGCAGACACAGAGGAAGGTCAAACCTCTGTCGCAACCGTGTGATGAATGTAGCCGAATGATGCGAACCCTGGCAAGGGTCAACCGGTGGACAAAGGTTTCGCGGACTTTGTGGACTGATTCTATTCTACCCTATGACCCCTACATGGTCCACTCCACTGGACAAAGAACTATGATCAGGAGGAGACCTCGAGGGGGGTACAGGACCTGGTGACAGTTCACCTCTTAGACATCACTGCACCGTGCTAAGGTGTCCACAAGGGGGGAGGCAAGGGTAGCAGAACCAATGGTGCAAGCCTCTTGGGTTGACACACAATGCAGGGACCTGCCTTATTCACCATCTGTTAATTGCTAGAGTCTCTCACACCATACATGGTTGACATGATAAAATCATGTCAAAGGGGGGAGTGAAAGGGTTAATGTAAAGTTAGTGCCAGAATAATAATTCTGTAGGTAATCTCCCATTATGCTCTACACATATTCCATACTAATTCTGTTTGCATGCTTATGAACAATTATGTTATGGTAAAGTGATAAAACAGGAATGAGACAAAGCTATAGAGCTCTCTCTCTCTCTCTCTCTCTCTCTCTCTCTCTCTCTTTTAAGTCAGGTCTTTCTCATTAGATACACACCCAGACTCAACACCCACGCACACTGTTGATAGCACATTCTAGAATGAATCGGCACGTTCAGTGGATGGCCTGTTCCCGCCATAGGTAGATTAGCCAATCAGATAGTCGCGTATAAGCCCATCCTATTGTACTGGGTCGCCCCCACCTGAGAAGATAATTGTAACCCACATCTGGAAGTCTGGATCAGTCTGACGACGTTCCCAAGGGGACAGCGTCAAACTGGTCCAGCGCTGCTTGCTTTACATGTGACTTCTAAATAAATGTTTCATCTTAAAATTGAAGAAATCTCCGGCTTGTTCTTGGATCTTTCAATCAAAGAATTGGGTATTTTTCTAACAATGTAAAGAAAAATGTATAAAACAACATGTGGCCATAATTCAAAAAGTTGGCCCGATTGAGCAAAACCAATGTGATTTTTGGATTAAGAACATCAAAATTGTCCTAAATCAGCTAAAAAAAAAAACTTAGACAATAAATTTGGTGTTGACCAGTGTCATAAATGTATTATTTGGAAACTTGATCTTTAGGAGTTCAGGTTCAGGTTCAGGTTACTTTATTTGTACCCGTAGGTAGATTTGTTTTGCAGTTGGTGACATCCATATTTACAAGCCACTAATTGCATTCAACATAGACACAAACACAGGCACACATCTTACAAAATAGGTAAATATAAAATATGTACAATATAATTTTTATAGCTTGTTCAACTCTTTGACAGCAGCAGGGACAAAGCTGTTTTTGTAGCGCTGGGTTCTACTTTTTGGGACAGCAAACCTCCGTCTGGAGGGAAGAAGCTGAAAGTTGCAGTGCAAAGGGTGGGAGTCATCATTTAAAATCGAGTCGGCCATCCTCTGTACTTGTCTGGTGTACAGGGATGTCAGGCTCAGCTGTGACTCACCAAGCAAACGACTGGACCATCTGACTACCTGATCCAAGGATTTCCTCTGTTTCAGTTTTATCTGACCAAACCATGACATTAAAGAAAAGGATAAAACAGATTCAATAAAAGCCCGATAGAACATAGTCATTATGGTTCGGTCAATTTGGAAGCGTGCAAGTTTCCTCAAACAATGCAAATTTTGCTGACCCTTTTTGCACACCCTTTCACAGTTCACCTCAAAGTTCAATCCACTATCAATAATTGTCCCAAGATATTTGTACGATTGTACACATTCGGTGGTCTGGCCTTTTAGTATGGTGACTTTGTGCCTGGGAGTTTTCCTCCTAAAGTCAATAATCATATCTTTCGTTTTTGTTGTATTCAGCTGCAGGTAGGAATCCTCACACCAGTGAACAAAGTCATCAACTACTGGGCCGTGGCCACTCTCACCATCCTGGAGGAGACTGACAATGACTGAGTCATCAGCATACTTTATAATGTGTCTGTTGTCATGTCTGCTCCGACACATGTTTGTGTACAGGATGAAGAGTAGTGGTGACAACACACACCCTGAGGAGAGCCAGTAGAAGAGCACTTTAGGTCAGACAATGTGCCATTGACCCTTACTCTCTGCGTCCTGTTGGTTAAGAAATCCAGAATCCAACCCACCAGATTATTGCTTAAATCAAATTGTTGCAGGAGCCTTTCAACTAAAATATGAGGTTGGATTGTATTAAAGGCAGAAGAAAAGTCCACAAATAAAAGCCTGGCGTGTGTCCCATTAAAATCCAGATGTTTAAAAAGCATGTCAAACAGAGTGACAGTGGCATCCTCCACTCCTCTGTGAGGCCTATAGGCAAACTGCAGAGGATCCAATGCATGTTCAGTCTGCCTTAGGACCTCACGTCTGACCAGTTTTTCAAAAATTTTCATTAAAATTGAAGTCAAAGCAACTGGTCTAAAGTCGTTTACCGTTTTAGGACAGCTGGATTTTGGAACGGGAACAACCACGGCATCTTTCCAGATCTTAGGCACATGTTGTGTCTGTAAGGACTTATTGAAAATATAATGAAATATAGGACTCAGTTCATGTGCACAGGACTTTACCAGGCGTCCACATATATTATCAGGGCCCTGACTTTTGTTCACTTTTACAGCGCGGAACTCCCTTTTAACATCCTGCATCTCAATATTAAAGTGCTGATTGTCTTTGAGTTTCTGTTTCAAATCTTGGATTTCTGTGCTAAAATCAAAGGAGTCAAAACGACCATAAAAACAATTAAGAGCATTAGCCAGCTCTGTGTCTGAACTAAAACCATCTAAAAACACACGATTACTGCGCTCTGTGCTCTGAAGGCCTGCAATAGTTTTCATACTGGCCCAGGCCGAACCAAGTTTATTTGCTGCCATCTTGCTTTCCAACTCTGATTTATAATTCTGTTTTGCTCTTAAAATTTCGGCCTTCAGCTCCTTGGTGGCAACCTGTAGCGCAGAAACAGACCCTTGTTTAAAGGCAAGAGCTTTCCTCTGTAAGCAGGATTTAACTGATTTAGTAACCCATGGTTTGTTGTTGGGGTATATTTTGACACATTTACGTGGAACAAACTTATTTTTACAGTGAGCCATGTATGAGCATGTGAGCTCAGCCAGAGAGTCCAAATCATCCCCGCAGGCCATTATGAACATCTTCCAGTCTGTACAGTCAAAGCATTCCTGGAGGCTGTGCTCTGAATCTTCTGTCCACACATCAATGTCTCTGGTCTCCACTTTGCCTCTTCTGAGAGCAGTTTTATATGTGGGCAGCAAATGAACACAGTTGTGATCTGATGATCCTAAAGGAGGAAGGGGGAGTGATTTATAGGCCCTCTCTATGGATCCATAGCACAGGTCCAATGTCTTTTTTCGCCTGGTTGGGCAGGAGACATACTGATGAAAGTTTTTAAGTGTCTTCTTTAAAGAAACATGGCTAAAATCCCCAAGAATGAAGTTTGGCGCCTCTGGAGAAATTGACTGCAGCCGCTGCACCACATCAGAGATGGTGCTGGAGGCGGAGTCAGCGTCTGCCCTCGGATGAATGTACACAGTTGTGATGAAAAGTTGGGGAAACTCTCGAGGCAAATAAAAGGGGCGTAGTGACACAGACAGCAGCTCCACATGGGGTGTACAGATGCGCTCTCTGACCGTGACAGATGTGCAGTACTGCTTATTAATGTATAAACATACTCCGCCCCCCTGACGCTTCCCAGTTACCTCTTCCTGCCGATCCGAGCGCAGCGGAGCTCCAAAGCCGTCAATCCACAGGTCTGCATCCCGATCATGCGCAGTAAGCCAAGATTCAGTGAAAGCCATGACGCAGCAGTTCTTAAAATCCTTCTGGTAACGTACGTTGCCTTGAATTTCCTCCACCTTGTTTCTCACAGACTGTACATTCCCAAAAATGATCGAAGGAAGAGGAATGTTACCAAACTGACGTCTCCTAAGGTGCAATTTCACACCTCCACGTCTTCCACGCTTCCTCCTGCCGCTTCTTTTTTCACCGCTGTGACCGTCTCTCAAAATAAAGTCCGGCAGCTGAAATTTGGGCGCAATCAGAGACTCTGCACCAGCTGTGTTAAAGCGCAGCAACACGTCCCTGGAATATTGTATTCTGCCCGCTATTCTGCTCGTCATGGAGCCGAACGCGTTTACCTCAGAGACAAAGAGCCAGAACACAGAAAGCAGCAGTGCGAGATATGAGAGGAAATCCATGTTGCAGATACTAGGGAGCTGTTCGCCATATATTCCACAAACGCTCCAGGGCAGAAACGACACAGAGGATTTTCTAAAAACGTAAAAAAGTACAAAAAACACACACACGCACACACGCACTATATCACCAAGCTGCTGGTCGCTGCGTGCGCATGCGCCCGAGTGAATGGGACTGCAGCTCACCTAGTGGCCACAAGGTATCATTAAAGCTTGATTTTCCAAAAAGTTCCCAATTGTAGTTGTTGGTGTTACAAATCACTAAACTGGCTCAAATTAGAGATCCACTGATTGTGAAATTTTGGGTCAGTCAGTCCCTTGACTTTGACTGTCATCAAGCGGACCTGAGGGCAGTAGAAGTAGACGTCCTCCTCCACGCACTTCTGTCAGGAGCCATCGCCATGAGGTCAGGCATGGTCATGTTTGTCCATTCTTTTATGTTGTCTAACAAGGTCTTTCTTTGATGTCCACGCTTGGGTCCACCTATGCCAGTACCTTGCAGGATGGTCTTGGAAATGCTGTCATGGCATGTGAGATGGTCAAACCACGCCAGCCTGTGGTGTTTGACGGTTGCAAGGGTCTGAGAATTCCTGTGGGCCCACGTGTTTCTCAACAAAACTCGAAATGCGGGGTCTCCTCAGGTACTTGGTCTCAAAGTGCCTGGATTCTTCTCTCAGTCTCAGCAAAAAGTGTCCATGTTGACATAATTATCAGCCCAGGAAACACGCACGCAGGCTCAGGTAAGATTCAACAGCTTTATTCAACAGCAAGGGGTGACTGAGTGCATGTATGTGATATGTGTATGGAGTGTGGGTGAACGATGAGAGTCGGGAACAGAACAGCACGCCGTGCAGCCAGGCAACCCTATGGGAAGAGCAGAGACAGAGATATGAACTGGGCTTCACCATACGGGAGAGATATACAGAGTATTGCTTACTTGCAGGTGGGAAGGTGGCTGGCGTTGGCTAAGGATCTTCAGCCTGGGAGACAGCGCCCTGCTGCACACATGACGAGGCGTGGAGATGAGGGGAGAGGAGATGGCGAAGACGGGAGAATCCGCTGCCAGGGAATCCACCTGTGCACAGGGGAGAGGCTGGTAGACAGGTGAGTGGCGAAACAGCTTACATGCTGAAGTGAAGAGCGGCAGGACGGGAAGAGACAATCCTGCTGAGAGTTTGAGCGCGTAGAAACACAGACGGCTCCAGACTGATGCTCTGGGCCGAGTAGGCTAAATAGCCCGTGACTGACAAGGCGCAGGTGTGCGCGCAGCTGGGGTAGATGACTAGGAGCGACGAGTTGTGACAGTACTCGCCCCCCCCCCCCCCCAGCAGCGCCTCCTGGCGCTGGCTTATCCGGGTGCGCCCGGTGGAACTCCGTGATGAGATCTTTATCCAGCACAAAAGAAGAGTGCACCCAGGATCTCCACTCCGGGCCATATCCCTCCCAGTCCACAAGGTACTGCAGCCCGCGACCTCGACGCCGGGAGTCCAGGATGGATGCAACCCCCCAACGCCGGGTGGCTGTCGATCATCATGAGAGCGGGCGGTGCCCTAGGGGGCGGACAGAGTGGGTCGGCGATCACGGGCTTGATCTTAGACACATGAAACGTGGGGCACACACGGAGGGAGGGGGGGAGGGCCAAACGCACGATGAAGCGTGGAGCCAGCTTCCTCTTCTCGGCCTTAAGATTAATGTCCCGGGATGATAGCCAGACCTGTTAGCCCACCTGGTAACTGGGGGCCGGCTTCCTGTGGTGATTAGCAGTGGTGCTGTTGCACACCGCCGTGCGTAAAAGCGCCTTGCGCACCCTGGTCCACAGGCTCCGGCAGCGTCTCAGATGCACCTGGATGGAAGGAACGGCCAACTCACTCTCCTTCTCGGGAAACAAGGGGGGGGTCGTAGCCCAACGACGCCCGGAAGGGGGACATCCCGGTAGCCGATGACCATGTCGCGTTGTGGGCATATTCCACCCAGGCCAGGTAAGAGCTCCAGGAGGATGGGTTGGAGGAGGTGACGCAGCGCAGGGCAGCCTCCAGCTCCTGATTGGCGCGCTCACACTGCCCGTTGGATTGAGGGTGGTGACCGGAGGAGAGACTCACCGTGGCCCCCAGGGCATTGCAAAAGGACCTCCACACTTGGGACACGAACTGGGGCCCCCGGTCGGATACGACGTCCACTGGGATCCAGTGCAGCCTGACCACATGTTGGACAAGGAGGTCGGCCGTCTCCCGTGCCGAAGGGAGACCCTGGAGTGGCACAAAGTGGGCGGCCTTGGAGAATCGGTCCACAATAGTCAGAACAGTGTCGTAGGAGTTGGAGACAGGGAGACCAGTAACAAAGTCCAGAGTGATGTGTGACCAGGGCCTGCCCGGGACCGGCAGGGGCTGGAGTAGGCCCGCGGGGGGGCGGGGGGGATTCGGGGTCTTGCTAGTAGCACACTAGGGCCAGGCCCGGATGTAATTGGCGATGTCCTTCTGGAGACCGGGCCACCAGAAAGAGCGTTGAAGGAGGTCCACCAGTCGGGAGATGCCAGGGTGACAGGCGAGCTTGGACGTGTGGGCCCAGTGAATGACATCCCCCCGAACCGCCGATGGAACGAAGAGCCTCCCATCTGGGCCGCCGCCAGGGTCCGGTTCGACCTCCTGCGCCCTGCGGATCTTATCCCTGATGGACCAGGAAACCGCCCCCACAACACACGAGCTGGGCAGGATGGTGTGATCCAGCTCCTTCGGGGTCTCAGGGGCAAACTGTCTGGACAGGGCATCGGGCAACCCATTCTTGGAGCCTGGACGGTAGGTGATCGTGAACCGGAACCGAGCAAAGAACAGAGACCAGCGCGCCTGGCAGGCATTCAGACGTCTGGCTGACCTCAAATACTCCAGGTTCTTGTGGTCCGTCCAGACCACGAAAGGCTGAGCTGCCCCCTCCAGCCAGTGACGCCACTCCTGCAGTGCGAGCTTAACAGCCAGCAGCTCCCTGTCGCCGAAGTCATAGTTTCGCTCAGCTGCGGACAGGCGCCGGGAGAAGAAGGCGCAGGGCCGCTTGACTCCATCCACCGGTGAACGCTGGGAAAGCATCGCCCCCACCCCCGTGTCAGACGTGTCCACCTCTACCAGGCACTGCAGCGCGGGATCAACCTGGGTTAGGACCCGGGAGGAAGAGAACTCCGTCTTCAGGGTCTCGAACGTGGTCGCTGCCTCCTCGGTCCACTGGAAGGGCACCTTGGGTGAGGTGAGGTGGGTCAGGGGAGTGACGATGGCGCCGAAGTTGGGAACAAAGCGACGGTAGAAATTGGCAAAGCCAATGAACTGCTGCACCTGTTTCCTGGAGGTAGGAGTGGGCCACTTGACCACCGCTTTAACCTTGGCGGGGTCGGGGAGGATCTGGTTATGGGAGATAACAAAACCCAGGAAAGAGATGGTCTTGGCATAGAACTCACATTTCTCCGCTTTGATGTAAAGTCTGTTCTCCAACAGCCGCTGCAGAACCCGCCTCACGTGGGCCTGGTGCTCCTCCAGAGACCTGGAGAAGATGAGAATGTCGTCAAGGTACACAAAGAGGAAGACCCCTAGGAAATCTCGCAGGACATCGTTGATGAGCCGCTGGAAGACGGCGGGGGCGTTGGTGAGCCCGAACAGTATAACAAGGTATTCAAAGTGGCCGCTGGGCATCCGAAAGGCCGTCTTCCACTCATCGCCCTCCCGGATCCGGACGAGATGGTAAGCGCTGCGGAGGTCTAGCTTGGTGAACCAGGTGGCCCCCTGGAGGGAATGGAAGGCGGTGTCCGTGAGAGGCAGGGTGTATCTATCTCTCACCGTGATGTCGTTGAGGGCTCTGAAGTTGATGCACGGACGCAGGGAACCGTCCTTCTTTGAGACGAAAAAGAAGCCGGCACCGAGTGGGGACGAGGAGGGGCAAATGATCCCAGCGCTGAGCGACTCCCTGATGTAAGTGTCCATAGCCTCACATTCAGGGGCAGAAAGGCTATAGAGGCGGCCAGATGGTAACGGCGCCCCCGGGCGGAGGTTTATGGCACAGTCATACGGGTGGTGAGGAGGAAGAGACATCGCCTTGGACTTGCTGAACGCGAGCCCCAAGTCATGGAACTCCGGGGGCACCAGGGTGAGGTCCGGAGGAGAGGAGACAGGAGCAGGCGGAGGAGAGGATGGGGCGCAAGCCGCCGACTGAAGACAGGTGCCCATGCAGAAAGAACTCCACAAGAGGACACTCCCGGATTGCCAATCGAGCACGAGATTGTGCAGGCGCAGCCACGGGTAACCCAGGATGACAGGGGCCGCTGAGGATGACAGGACATACAGGCTAAGGTCCTCTCAGTGGTTGCCTGAAACAATAATTGGCACCGGCCTGGTGCGATGTGTCACTACTCCCAAGGGTGAGCAAGAAAGGGTGACGAGGTTAAGGGGAGCTGACAACGGCTGACAGGGGATGCCCAAACAGGTTGCCAGGCTCTTGGAAATGAAGCTTTGTTCTGCCCCCGAGTCCACCAGTGCGTGAGTGAGGTGCCCGGTGGAGTTGTGGCAAAACCTAATGGGCAAAGAGCAGTTGGAGAGGGTATTTGGCCGGTTGGTGTCCGCGAGGCCCCCTACAGTGACTTGCGGACCCCCGCGTTTGGCTTGACCGGGCATTGCTCCACGGTATGCTGATCGCCTCCGCAATACATGCAGAGGCCCAGCTCCCGGCGGCGTTGTCTCTCCGCTAGGGGGAGCCTGGTTCGCCCGACCAACATTGCCTCTGGCTCATCGGCGGACTCCAGAGCGGGTAACGCCAGGGGGCAAGACTGAGAGGCGCGGGCGGAGAATCCGCGCGGGCGGCTGATAGACTTCCGCTCGGCGGCCCGCTCCCGCAGCCTATTATCTAAACTAGTGGTCAGGGAGATAAGCTGGGCTTCACCATACAGGAGAGATATACTGAGTATTGCTTACTTGCAGGTGGGAAGGTGGCTGGCGTTGGCTAAGGATCTTCGGCCTGGGAGACAGCGCCCTGCTGCGCACACGACGAGGCATGGAGATGAGGGGAGAGGAGATGGCGAAGACGGGAGAATTCGCCGCCAGGGAATCCACCTGTGCACAGGGGAGAGGCTGGTAGACAGGTGAGTGGCAAAAACAGCTTACGTGCTGAAATGAAGAGCGGCAGGACGGGAAGAGACAATCCTGCTGAGAGTTTGAGCGCGTAGAAACACAGACGGCTCCAGACCGATGCTCTGGGCCGAGTGGGCTAAATAGCCCGTGATTGACGAGGTGCAGGTGTGCGCGCAGCTGGGGTAGATGACTGGGAGCGGCGAGTTGTGACACATATCTTGCATTCGTAAAGGAGGATTGAGTCTACCGGTACAGTATACCAAAACATCGGTACTGATATTGTCCTTTTTTTTTCCAAGAAAGGACAGCACACAGCACCACCTTATCATTGTCCTTCTACATGTCTGGCACCACCCATATGTACGTCCCTGCCACTCCTGACTTCCTAATACAGTACCACGCTTCCTTTCTTTGCACCCCATCATATGCTTCCTCAAGCTCCACAAAGACACAGTGCAACTCTGTCTGACCTCTATGCTTCTCCATGAGATTAATTAAATGAGATTCAATACAGTTAAACTTAATAATCATGTTTAGTAGAGCCCAGTCAGAGCAACCGGTTGTTACAGGCCAAAAATTACGATACAGTATTATCATGGGTAGTGCCAGATCACATATTTTTTCCCTTCATAGCGGCGAATACACTAGCTCCCCATTACTTCAGTCCTGCTCTTTAGTAATTAATAGTCTGTCATAAAATAAAATGACCTTTACATGAATACAATTTTTGAACCAGCATCTGTAGCTTTCCTGCCAGAAATAATCACAAAAACAAGTCATGGTCTGCTAGAGTAAAATCTGGTACCAGTCCACTAATCGCACTGGGTTTACCACAGCTAATATTTCAACTTTTGGCCAAACAAGACTCTGTGTTTTTCATTCTCAGCTTCTGTTTAAATGTTTTTGAAAGCATTAGCTGCATGTGTCAAGACTTCTGATCAAATGTTAATAGTTACAGCAGATCTTTGCTTCTCATCACTTTCCACATTGAAGGCTATACAGTATACACACAAGCAAAGCATTCATTTACTCACCAAGGTCGTCGTTCTTGCAAGAAAGAATTTGCCTTGATTAAGCTTCTCATCAACTTTGGCACTAGCTGTTCTCTTCAAAACCACTTCTATGGATGTAGAGGCTCGTCTCCAGTGTGGAGTAGGTCTATGTCAAGTGTGCTACAGCCAAAACAGTCAGAGGAAAGACGGCAGGCGTCTTTTAACATTTTTTAAATTAAATATAAATAACCTGACTTTTATTAAAGTGCTTTTTTGGTTAAAACGCAAACTCAAAGAGATAAAAACTGCTTGGAGAGAATGAATACTGACAGCCTCAATGACCTGCCACATTCCAACTCAGCTGGGGTGGCACTTAGGGTGGCCAGTGAGGTCATAGTGGTGTCTGGTGCCAACCTCATCCACCCTGGTGGCTCTGCCTCTGCACGGAACCCTATCAGCCACATTTGTTAAAGTGGCACTCTGACTAAAATCAAGTTGTTTTTTTTCTTGTTAACGTGTCTGTAACATGTTTTTTTTTTTTATGACTTACAAGACATCAAGAGCAAAATCGCTCAAACGTCTCATTTGTGTTTTTTGCTTTAAAGTTTCACTTAAGCCCCGCCCCCTTGAAAAAGGCGAGTTGAGACAGAGCGTTTTTGGTGACGTAGGCATACACATATACAGTAGCTGGCATGGCCGTAGTGTTAAGCCAGTCAGGACTCTCTGGCTTAACTGAAGTTAGCCTTCAGACCTGTTAGCATTTCTGGACAGCACTGCTTTGAAAACGACCCAAATTAAGATGAGTTTTACCATTAAACTGCTTAAGTCTGGCATTTGAAGGGGGAGGGGTGAAAAGATTTTGAAACGAAACTGTGATACAATGAAAGGTTTTGCCTGTAGAACAAAAAGGCATAAGATACCACTTTAGACAATGTACATTTGTTTATTTAGGAAATTTTTATCCACCGGAGTGCGTCTTTAATTCTCCCACTGACCTGTTGCATTTGGTACATTGCTAGATTAAAGATTTAGCAGCCTTGTCCAGGAAGTATTAAATTTGATCACTCAGCATATTTTTTAAGCAAATACAACAGATTTAAGAACAGATTAAAAAACAGTTTGAGCATGTTTATGCCGTACTGTGTTTCAACACATATTAAAGCATTCTTAACTCAGCAGTCCTCTTTTGCAGCTATCTAGGAGCTCAATCTCTCTCGACAGCAGTAATAAAGAAGATATCTGTAAACTGTTGTGTTTCAGCAATACAGCCCCATCTGTTAAATCCTATTCTAGTTTCCTCTGTTAGGACTGTAAACAGTACACAGGCTCCCAGTCACGACTGACTGGCTCTGGTCATGAGCGGTCAGACTGGGCAGAGATTCTGCTGGGTTTTTTTCGCCCAAATCAGGGCAAGGTCACCGCTGTGTTCAAGTTTTCTCACTGTGGCAGATGGTAGAGTAAGTGAACGCATATGGAAAAATCAGAATTCATCCAAAAAAGCAACTTCATGTCTAAGTGATGAAAAATGAACCTGGGGTGAATCCAGTGTTTTATATTAGTAGTTTATATTAAAAAAAAAACAAACACTTGTAATGTGAAAGGGTCACTCACAGAGAGAATTATCTCAGCTGCTCATTGTTTAATTTCTTTGGCTAAGAAAAATGTCCTCAGCAACTTGGTTTAATACTTGCCCAGTCTAAGTGACTCAGACTCAGTCAGTGTCCAGCTGTTGAACATTTAGCAGCCAAAGAAACAGAAAGTGGCAGTGGAGGATGTCATGTCTGTATATGGAGCCAAGGACGAGGCCAGGTGTCGAACTGAACACACGTTTATTAAGGAGGCACTACACAGCACACACGCAGCCGCCAGGCAGCAGAGGCTGCAAAGAGACCACCCCTCCTGCCTGCTGCCCTCTTATAGCCACGGGTGGTGGCGGAACCAGAAGGTGGAGCCGCCACCCGTACCTCACAAATAAAAGCCTAAACTATAACACAACACCCCCCCCCTTCACAAAAGCCAAAAACACACACAACTCAGACCCACCCCAATTTAGGACCTGAGTCACACACTAAAATTAATTAAACAATACAGCACAAATGGCCTAACACAGTCACTCCAAAATAACTAAAACTAGGGAAGATGGGTAGACTGCCAACTCCCCCACATGGCGAAGCGAGTTATTCTGCCGCTTAAACTAAATGAATCCATGTGAAACTAAAACACTGCCGTGTCTCCTAAATTTAAAATAAAAGACATAAATTAATCCCCAAAACTGTATATAGAAATAACAAAACAATCAGAACACCAACATGAACATCAACTTATAATATACACATAATAAAACATTTCAACTACACACACGTAAATCAACCTATATACATACGGCCGGAGAAAACAAGTCCGTGGGCCCCCCTGGACCGTCTTGCCATCAGTCCGCCCCTGGAAGCAGCCAGCCTCCAAGGCTGCAGCAGGTCGCTTCACCACCGATGCGCCTCCACTTCATCACCACCGGCTGCTCTGCTCGTCCAGGCCCACGTCCCTCAGTTCTCTCCCGGGCACGCCGCAGCTCGTTCGGGTGCCCCCAAGAACCGTTTAGCAGCAGGAGATGAGTGTCCTCTCGTCTGGCCATGACGCGTGACCGTCCCTGGTGCTCCTCCGACCGCCAACAGGCCTGTACCTGCCATGGTCGCCTCTCCTCCCGAATCCAGTCCTTGACCCCCCAGAGGGGTCCCGCTCGGCCTGCAGGGTCTCTGCTTGGCACGTTGTTCTGCCGTGCCTGACGGTCCGGCCCCGACCGCTTAACCTCACCGCCGCAATCACCGTTGTGGCCCCCTGTTCACTGGCCCACTTCAGCCAAGATCCAGGAACAGGTGAAAACAGCCTCTCGATGTCGTCTGTCATCACAGGCGTCCCGCTGTGCTGCCCAATACCCTCGTCCAAGGCGACTTGAGCTCTGACACAGGGACCCTCCTGTGATGACCCTGAGCGATATTGGTCTTGCTCACTCTCCAGGGTGCCAGGCAGTTCCTCATCCCACACTGCGCCATCTACCACTCTCAGGATCAGACAGCCCCACGTCTCACCCGATTTGCACCGAGCCGTCAGTTTCAAAGTTCCCACCGTGGCCAGCCGTCCTCCTCCACAACCACAAAGAAGTGCCGGGTCATTCTCAATCCTGAAGTGCAGGGAAAAACATCTCACAGTCGTCCAATCCAGCACAGAGCCTACCGCTCCCGTGTCGACCCATAAAAGCACTTCCACCCAGTCCAACATCACCATACAGTACGAGTGTCCGCTGGTGCTTGAGGACACAGCATGGACAACCGTGGGGTGAGAGAGTCCTCTTTGTGCCACGGACTTCCTCGCTTAGATCGGTGGCATATCCTGGTGACGTGACGCAAGTGGCCACACTTACCACGGCGCTCCGCTCCTGCCAAACACTCTCTGGCCTTGAAACGGTGCTTCGTGGACCCACAACCCACACATTTGGGCTTTCCCATGGCAGACCTCACATTCCCAGCGTTGGCGTCATCCTCCACGCTTCCAGCGCTGACCAGGTCCACTGCATGCAGGGTCGGTGGTGATCCCAGATGTTGGTGTGACAAGCTCTCACTCAGTACCCATGACAGTTTACCCGCAGCTTCCAGCAGTTGAGCTAACCTGATGGCTGTCGACAGCGTCAGTTCGCCCGAAAACATAAGCAGCTTCGACCTAATCGCAGCGCCGTTGGCATACTCCGCCAACTGGTATTGAATCATCTCCTCTTCCAATGGTCCAAGTTGGCACCCACTGACCAGCAGCCCAAAGTCTGCCATGAACTGCCGACTAGACTCGCCCACCCGTTGGCGGCGCTGTCAAAACCGAATCTTATGAACCATGACGTTTTCCAGGGCGCGAAAATAGCACGCCATCAGCTCAAGCCCTTCGTCCGAACTATCACAGTCACCCAGCGTGCTCAGAACACGCTGTTCCTCCACTGCAAGATTGTGCACTAACAACTCACGTGCCCTCAACTTCTCCAGCTTCCCAAGGTTCAGTGCCACCATGTACGTCAGGAAAGCGGCGTACCACCTCGGCCCGGAAACCGATGGCTCGCTGAGGGATCCAAAAACGTCCGAATTTCAAACCCACACACTTCCATAACTTGTTTTAATCCACTTCTATCCTTGTTGCCAAATGTTATGTCTGTATATGGAGCCAAGGACGAGGCCAGGTGTCGAACTGAACACACGTTTATTAAGGAGGCACCACACAGCACACACGCAGCCGTCAGACAGCAGAGGTGGCAAAGAGAACGCCACTCCTACCCACTGCCCTCTTATAGCCATGGGTGGTGGCGGAACCAGAAGGTCGAGCCACCACTCGTACCTCACAAATAAAAGCCTAAACTACAGTATAACACAACAGAGGAATGTCACTATTACTCAAGTAATGGACTCAAAATGCAGTACTTGCAACATGATTAGTTAAAGTTTGTTTTATTATTTGTATTTGAATGTGTCACTCTGACCTCTAAGACTGTTTCCTGAACTTCGATAAAATACAATTTCACAGCAATTAGAAGCAACAGAAACTGCAACTGAACACTGACCTTTATTATAATGTAGAAAATTCCCAATTTTTTTACTCAGCGTGATGATCTAATGATGCAAAGCTAGAGACTGAGGACATAAAACCAAGGTCTCAGAAGTCACAGAATCAGATAGCTCCACTTTTCTTTTATATTCAGTGCATGGTAGAAGCAGCATGTTCTCATCTAACAGTGTTGCATAATGATGTTTGGTCAGGGTCCTTCTTTAAAGAATGCTGCTCATTAAAGATTTCCCCTGACACTCTTCCAGAGACTAAAGCCCAGCCGAAGCAATGGAAGCATTATGACTCACCACCTCCGAAGAAGGCATGTGTCTTGAAGTATAGATGATGGATTTCCTGGCAAAGGGTACCACAATTACCAGGACTTACTACACTTCACTGCTGCTGAAATTGTGGAAGGCCATCAAAACCGAGAAGCGTGGCATGCTGACCAAAGGTGTCTGCCTCTTGCAAGACAACGCCCAGTTCGATGCCCCATAGACAGAAGCACGGTCTTTCCTCACTCAACTTTTTCTCTAGGGTATTCACAATTCCCATGTTGCCCAGACGAAAGCACAGTACTGCCACTATAAAATCCTTCCTCACCCCCTAAAGCTAGGTTCATGCTGCCTCTTCGCTGTCTGCGTCCGCTGGACCGCGAGGCTTGTGTGATAAAAGTTACATCACAAAAGGACGGCTGACTGCGTGTAGCCCAAATTTTGTGACCGTGTTGCCTCGGTGACTACGCATGCACAAAATTGAACCTCCCATTCAGGAGGTGACGCTTCTGACACAGCATCCAAAGTCAAAGTAGACAAAGAAGACAAAGAGGAAGACAAGAATAAACAAATGAATCCTTTTGCAGCACCAGCAACTTCAGCAGAGAAGAGCATTGAAAAATGGTAATTCCTCCTTTTCCTTGAAATGAAAAATGTGCATCGCTCTCACGTTTCTTCACTTTTATATAGCCGCAAACTTGCCGCTACCCACAGGGCTGGGGTGAAACTACAAATGACGGTTATGCGCATGAGTCAAATGCTTGGCCTAGTAGATGAAAAAAAAAGTATTTACACAACCATATGCGCATCGGCCTCATCGAAAGTGGATGCGCATCTCTGCGCACCAGAGCGTTAGTGTAGCATAAACAAGGCTTTACTCTCCCAATCTTGCACCGCCCTTTTCCAACCACGAGGTCATTTTTGAAGGCCAAGTACTTCCAAGACGATGGAATGCTAATTTCAAGCAACCTGCAGACTTCTACAGATGAGGTCTCCACAGCTGCATAAAGCGATGGGAGAAATGTGGGGAAATCTTTAACGATGCCCTTCTACTTGGGACCCCTGATGTCTGCGGACAATGACTGGGTCCTCAACATGAGACCGAGCTTGGTCTCATGTCCCTTGCTTCATTGGGAGGTAGTCTTTTATTCTGATCTTGAACCATCTTTATTAGAAGCCTACATCACAAAAAAATGCACTGGGCATTTGCAGGAGGGTTAAGCCCTGCTTCGGTGTCATTTTAGAACATTTTTACATGTGTGCTTTTGTGTGCGAATAAATTTACTTCCAGATGGGAGCCATAAAAGTTCAATTTCACTCTATCTCTCAAGCTAATTCGAATAAAGCTGCTTCCCCACTGCTACCCCCGTATAATGTTCTGACTAATGTTTCTTGGTGGAATGAGGCCTCTCCACGGGACTCAGCACTTTAGAGAAGATGGTGACATTTGAAGTTGTTTTTGTGTCACTGGGAGAACAACGAAGGGGTTGGGTAGGGGGTGTGTGAGAAACAGCCAGGAAAGATACAGACGTGTAGATGCGGAGGTGCGCTGGTCACAGTCGAGGAGCCCGCCATTAGTATTGATCTCAATCAGAAAAGAATTGTCCCTCAAGTGTCATATACAGGGAACACAATAGTCACATGATGGCCGCCCTTGTCAAGCAGCTTCAAATCAGTGGGCACTAATAACACAACTAATCAATACACATCTAGGTCAAAACTGTTTGGTGGCGTTTTGCTGCTGCTGTTCACTCGTTCCCCTGCAGTTAACAGTCCCATGACAAGATAAATGGAGCCATTCAGAATAATGAGTGCCACAAGTACGGCGGGTCAAAAGCTCTTTTTAGTATTAAATTAGTGTGAGGGTACTGCGTCGCGGGTATTAAGTCAATTGAAGGGTGAAATTTGCACACAGCATGAAGTCGGGGAATTTAGGACAGCACAGCAGTAATTGGACGAGATGCTTTAGCTCATAACCTCTTTTTTCTGCGCACAAGTGGGGGGGGGGGGGGTGAAAGCAATTTGCTATGTAAATGTTCCACCTGATATGGCCTGCTGAGACTGTGGTCACACTTTGGACTGAAAGAGGTGACTTCATTTAACTTTTTACCTGTACTTAATGCTCTGATTGGCTGCTTTTTATGTATTCTGATACATCTGGTAGTCACAAGGGGTTCAGTTGACAAAATATACAAGGACAGTGGGTGGTGGCACACTAACTATACATAAACTATTTGTGATATGAATATAGCCACTTTAGGTCACAATGTGTCTTGGCAGCACTGTAGTCGAGGCCAGAGCATACCAAGACCAAGACTTTAAGGGTTCAACACCAAGTTGAACATAAACAGTGGTCTGGGTCTTGACTTGATCTTTACCTGTCTTAGTCTCGACTCGGCTGTGGTACACTCTGGTCTCGGTCTGGTCTTGTCTACAACTCTATTTTTCAGACTACTGTCATGAAGCCTTTAACTTGGACATACTGTATGACAGTCCATGATGCCACATTTTCCACACATGTCATGAATCTGGGTTTGGCTGTTCCAAACCCACTTCTGACTTATTGTTACATTTTGCCCTATTTTCCACTTGGCGCTTCAAGGAGTTATGGGCCTCCGCTCCCTGACAACTTGGGCACGCCCCCTTCTCCTGTCAAGTGCCATCAGCTGTACTGTCACGGGTGTTCACACACACACACACACACACACACACACACACACACGCTCCATTCATTCCCATTCACACGCTCATACACGCTCTCTCACACACCAGGTCCAATCACGTTCAGTCCACGCTTTCTCGCACCGGCAATCTCTTTCCTCGTTAGCTTCAGAAGTATTTTGTCACTGCATTTGTGGAAAGAGATTGTCGGAGCATTCACCTCCATACACGGTAGCTAGCTCTCCACGTGTGAGTTTTCATTACCTGCTAATTATTCAGCCAAGCACTTGAAGTTCAGTTTGTGCTGACAGCAGTCCTGCAGCTCTAGGCTTCCTCTTGACCAGGCTGCAGAGCATCCGACAGATGCCCTGTATATCTGGTGGCCTTAATGTCATCATTTGCATTTCTCTGTATTTTTGTGGACGACTGGACATGTTATTTTGTGGCTAAGTTTAATAAAATGGCATTTTCTACTCATGCAATTGGGTTTTCCATTCCTTCCCTGGTGTGTCGCGTAATGGCGCATGAGGGATTACGACAACACAGTGCCGACCCATGGCATAACCCATATGGATGGTCACCTAGTATCATGCGGTGGCCCTCGCAAGCCACCATAAGACGCCAAAAGTCACCGGTGAAGTCTGCATAGTTGTTTATTAACAAAAGAACACACAAAACAATGAGCCACGATGGGCTAAAACATACAATACTACACACAGAAGATCACAAGGCAATAACAAGGCACACTTACGGTCAAAACTCAAGGATGGTCGATAACCCAGACCACGAAGGCATAATTGACGTCTGAGCCGAGAAACGCTCGCTCAACGTCTGGCAAGGAATAATCGTTGACGTTGACAAGACTGCCGCATTATTCTGCTCCCAGAGCCCACTTAAATACAAAGCTGCTGATGAGCCGAAAATGCAGCACAGCTGTCAGGTTTGACAGCAGGAAGCCCCTCCGAGCGCTGTCACAATAGAGGCTCGGGGAGCCAGAGGGTAAACACTGCTGTCAAACCTGGTAAAGATGATGCATGGCTCGCGCGCGGACGAGATCAGCACACAAACCATGACAGTACCTCCCCCCCAAGGGCGAGCTCCGAACGCCCAATGACACCCAAGCCCCCCCACCCACCCCCAGGGTGGGCGGATGGGGGAGCAGGCCCGGAGGGAGAGGACCAGCAACAGAAAAAAAAAAAACAAAACACCATGACGATGACCGGGAGCACAGTGATAATTACAGAATAACACTTCCCAGAAAAAACAATACTCCCTAATGCACAAACCATAATTAACATAGGGCATAAATGAGGCAATACAGAGCACGATTAACAGAAAATACAATACTCCATAATGCACAAAAACACACAGGGCGAGCAAAGAAAGGAAAGAAAAAAAAAACCCCACAAGTAAGCACATTACATCCCTCAGACAGAAGAGGGGAAAAAAAAACCCACATGCTAACAAATGCTAAAACACTGAACAGAATTATCACACCGAATGACCTTACACAAGTCAAGAGAATGACGACAGGCAGCGTCCAAAACCAACGGAGACAGTTCCGGTGGTCTCCCTGAGTCCAATGGCCAACGGGTGATTACGGGGGACAGTACATGATCGGACGGCCTACCCCAGTCCCAGGCCCGGAAAGTCAAATCCTCCGGTGGCCAAACCAGGTTGCCCAGTTGCCACAAGGGGGAAGATGGTGGCGACGAGCCTGCACAATGTCAGGTGGCGAAGGGTCTGCAGCTCCTCCACCGACCTTGACCCATACCGATGCTGCACTCGCGGCTGCACCCGCATTGGACCCCGACTGGGTCTCGGCTGCACCCGCGTCGGACCCCCCTAGGTCTCATCGGACCCCCACTGGGTCACGGCTGCACCTGCGTTGAACCCCCACTGGGTCTCAGCTGCACCCATGTCGGACCCCGATTGGGTCGGCGTAGCACCGGTGACGACCTTCGACCCCGAACCTGGAACCTCCAGCACAGCGACCGTGACTGGCTCCGCACCAGTGACTCTGGAAGAAGGCTCGGAAGACAAGAAAGAACTGGGATCAGAATCACCAGTAGCGACAAAGCCCAGCGAGACGAGCTTGGGTGCAGCAGGCGACTGCCCCTGACTCGCCTCCCCGAGAGGCAGGCAGAAATGCTCCAAGACAGATAGGAGAAACACAAAGTAGAGCACTTGCCTGCACTCGGGTTCTGTCACCGTCCAGGACTTCGTCGATCCAGGCTCAGGACGGAGAAGTTCATCATCAGGCTCCCACTCGGCCACGGCAGGTTCCGCAGCTGGCAAGATGGTCTCTGCAGTCTGTGGATCCTCCGGCGCTGGTGTCCACACCGATAACCCGCACGGCGTGGTGGCAGGGGACCCTCGACCCGCTGGCTCGAACTGTTCCAACGTGGAGACCTGGGGACACTTCATCGTCGGCGCAGGCTCCAGGCTGCAGTCCGCTCTTCTCCTCTGCCCACGACATGGCTGCGGGGCTGGAACCAGGCTCTCCAGAACCGCAGGCGCCCCCCTCGTCCGGCGACGTAGGCCTGGCGTCGTGGACCGCTCAGCGGAGGGAGACACAGAGGCAGCAGGTTTAGGGAAAAGAGCTACAGTAGGTGGTGGGAGCTGGGGGGACTGCAAACCCCGAGCTCCGCCCCCAGGAGTCAGACAAGGCAAATCACAATTATGATGGGAAGGATGAACTTGCACTTGCCTGTTTCCTGGAGGATGGATGGTGCCTGCTGTAGGGGACATTGTTCCTCCCTTTCCCCGCTGGATGGTGACAGAGGGCTCCCTGGAAGGACGAGGAGGAGCCGCTCGTGAAGGTCCACTAACGGGCTTCGCCAGAAGCAGATTCAGACGGGGATCTTGCTGAGGTTTACTTTGGGTGTGGCGCCGACGTCTTGGACGGCCCCCGGAGTGAGGATACCTCCTCCTCGGCTTCCTGCCGGAGTCTCCCTCCAGCCCAGAGTATCTCATGTTGTGCGGCGATGTCATCCCTCCTTGCGACAACCTCAATGTGGTCGGAGTAGCGAGGAAGGTGATTAAGGATATCCTCAGCAAAGTCCAGGTACCGGCGTACATCGCTGTGAAAGTCGAGGAGGGAGGCAGTGACGAGCGTTTCATCTACGTAGTCCAAAGCCTCCGCCAGCTCGTAGTCCCGACTCCGAGCGTGGCCCCTACGCGACGGCATTCTCCCAGCACGCAGTTACCCAGACAGGGAAAAACAATCGTCCAATTAGGCAAAACTCACCGGGACTGGTGTCTCAGCCTGGCGGCAGTCTACTGTCATGCGGTGGACCTCGTGAGCCACCATAAGACACCAAAAGTCACAGATGAAGTTTGCATAGTTGTTTATTAACAAAAGAACACACAAAACAATGAGCCACGGTGGGCTAAAACATACAATACTATACACAGAAGATCACAAGGCAATAACAAGGCACACTTACGGTCAAAACTCAAGGATGGTCGATAAGCCAGACCATGAAGGCATAATTGACGTCTGAGCCGAAAAACGCTCGCTCAACGTCTGGCAAGGAATAATCGTTGACGTTGACAAGACTGCTGCATTATTCTGCTCCCAGAGCCCACTTAAATACAGAGCTGCTGATGAGCCGAAAATGCAGCACAGCTGTCAGGCTTGACAGCAGGAAGCCCCTCTGAGTGCTGTCACAATAAAGGCTCGGGGAGCCAGAGGGTAAACACTGCTGTCAAACCTGGTAAAGATGATGCATGGCTCGCACGCGGACGAGATCGGCAGACGAACCATGACACCTAGGGCACCACCTGCTGGAGGGGGTGCTGCTGCAAGCCCTCAAAAAGAATTTAAATTAATAAAATAAAATTCATAACAGCCAGAGGGGCTGTGCCAGCAGACAAGGCAGCCTTTACGTGGCGCACAAGGGATTACGACAGAATGCTCCGACCAGACAGAAAAAAAAACAGCGGAGTAGAAGTGTGTTTTTTTCTTTTTCTCTCCATGCTTTTTTCTCTTCCTCCCCAAGTGTCAACATGGTGGTTCGGACGGAGAGGGAGTTGGAGCAGGAGCTGCGCTCGTTGTGCTTCTTGGAGGAGATCATTTCATGGATGCAGAAGCCCTGTTCCTCCCTGGCTGTTCGACAGGCTCGGGACACTGCGAGGAGGGTGATGGAGCGAGACAGCCTCTGGGATCATCCGGAGGCAATGGAGATCCTCCGGGACATCTTTGCCACGCCATGTGAGGAATCAGTGGAGGATATCCCAGTGCTCAAGCTCCTCACGGCCACCCTGCTCATTTCTCCAGAGAATGTGGGGCTTTTCTACATGGGTGACCCGCTGCCCAGTGCAATGCTCTGCATCACGGATTACCTAGTTCCTGAGTCGCCCGTAAGGAGGAGGAGGAGGAATCCCCACCGGAGGAAGCGTCCAGCCCTGCCAACTACAGCTCTGCCTCCCTGCTCCGAGCCGTGCTCTGCTCCGTCAGGGGAGGAATTGGAGGAACGTAGGCTGGCTCTCCTGGCAGAGGTGGACCTCATCTTGGAGGTGAAGCCGTGGCTCCTCCCGGAGATGGCTGAAAGATTATAGGAACTTTCCCCAAGGGAGAAGGAGCCGCGACCTGATGAGGAACACCAGGAGAGGAGAGAGGACGCCTCAGAGACTGCTGGGGACCTCCAGTGCCAGGAGAACAGGCAAGTTTCTTCTCATTTAATTTTCACGGTCAATGAACAATTTTGTCTGTCTCCTTGCAAGGAGACCCAGAGTGTGCAGTCCCTTGAGTACTCCGCCCCAGCGGCATATAGTACTCTCATATCTGGTCTCACCAACTCCTTTCTTTGTGCCCCTACGAGCCCACCGGTCCTGGATCCAGGTCGTTCAGGGGAAGAGGAGCCCGAGTTCCGGGAGGGTCCTGTCCATGGGCCAGCGAAAAGGTCATCCACGGCCGCCACACCAGAGGAGCCGGAGGTGTGGAGGACGGCGCACGAGAGTACCCCGATTGCAACCACCATCACGCCTGCTGCGGGGGGCCGCCGCAGTGGAGTCATTCCTCAGACCAGACCTCCAGCCGATGGGACCCAGGGCGTCATTGTCGGAGTCCTGGATGGCGGTAGAGCTTAAGCACAGGCAAGTAATCTCTCCTGTAGTTCACCTATCTTTGGTGGAGGGATCTTGTCTGGCTCTTGGGGAGGGGAGTAGAGTGCGGCTCTCAGCCGCATCTGGACCCCCCTCACCAGGCTTTGCCACTGCCGGCGACCCTAACCGTTCCTCCTCTCCTATCCCCTTCAAGCTCCATCCTAGGGTCGCCGTAGAGGAGCTCCCACAACCTGGGTTACCCACAGATGACGACGCAGGCCCAGTTTTCTCAGAGGAGGCCAATGGGGGTGAAGCATCCGACGGACCGGGTGAACCCATGCACCCTAAGTCGCCGGAGTCCTGGACGGCTGTGGAGCCAGAGTTCAAGCAAGTGTGCTCCATTATGTCTGCAATGTCTATGTCAATAGACATTGTTCCAAGGTTGTCATAGCCAGGAGCAGCACTGGGGTTAAGCTCCCAGAGCACATAAAATGCTCCTTACGGCGTGCGTCTCGAAAAGCCTCTGACAACTAAGTCCAACTCCTAGCCTGCCCATGTGGTTTAGTCTCTAAGCCCGGCGGAACTGCTTTTACTAATAGGAGAAGGGGCGAGGGCAGATCTCTGGCGCCTTAAAACCAGATGCTTCGGCTAGATGGTGGCTCGTCAACCTGGGAAGGTAGCCCATCTAGGGGAAGGTAAACCCTGATTTCAAACCTCCACTGCCTTGCGGCACACCCGGTCACGGGAAAGGCTTTGGGAGTCAACCCTGAGGAAAAATCCGGAGTCGGAGCCCCTAAGGCAGTTCTCTGGTGTGCTCAACATTGTTCTGGCAGCTCCTGCGACGGCGCTGGTGCCAAACTATAGCAGCCCTGCTGTTCCTTTGGATTCATCAGTGACGTGGAGAGGGGGGACATGCTGCATGGGTAACATCTTGTCCTCCATATATTCCTGCCCAGGCTTGAATCTTACCAATGCCCAACGCTGGAAGGTAGAACACCGGTGCGCATCGGCCTGTTCAGCCACAGGCAGTGCTGTTCCAGCAGAGAAGACATTTAGGATTCTCTTCCATGATCATCATAGACCAACGGAGGCCGACGGTCTATGTCAATGTCACACTGCCCGACTCATAGTTAGGTGGACCCAGGGCAGCTCACAGCAGCCCTCGGGGCCGTCACACTGGGGTCTGCTGCTGCCGGCGACCATGACCCAGTTTCTCTTTTTCTCCCTTCAGGTTTGGAGCCCCCGGCCGGGGTCACCGGAGAGCTGCTGGTCTCATCGGAGGCCACCGAGGATCCGGGCCCAGCGTCAGGTGACGTGAGGAGCATCACCTCCCTCGCTGGGGAGGCCACCGCGGTTGCAATGAGGCCCCCGATGGGAGCTCCAGCCGGGGTCCACCGCTGGTGCAGCAGAGCTCCAGCCGGAGTCCACCGCCACTGCAGCAGAGCTCCAGCCGGAGTCCACCGCCGGTGCAGCAAAGCTCCAGCCAGAGTCCACCACCGGTGCAGCCATGTCACAGACCAGGACCATCGCGGGCGCAGCCACGTCCCAGACCGGGACGATCAAGGGTGCAGCCAAGTCCCAGACCACAACCATCGCAGGTGCAGCCATGTCCCAGACTGGGACCATCGTGGGTGCAGCCACGTCCCAGACTGGGACCATCGCGGGTGCAGCCATATCCCAGACTGGGACCATAGTGGGTGCAGCCACGTCCCAGACCGGGACCATCGCGGGTGCAGCCACGTCCCAGACCGGGACCATCGCGGGTGCTACGGCTCCCCTGCCCCAAGCCTCCAATGGCAGGAGGGTTCCTGTTCCTTGGTTTGGCCGCTGATGTTCCCGAGTATGGAGGCTACCTCTCTGCCTTCCCCTCCGGTTCTGGTGGCTCCACCACGCTGGTTGGCCATCTGAAGGACTTGGCTTATGGGCCGGGTGGTCCATCGGCCCGGGCAGGCCGCCAGACACTATCCTGCGGGCCGCCTGCTGTACTTGGGACTTGGGCAGGCCACCCAATCTGTCACTCCTCGCCATGCTGGGGGCCTGGGATTCTGGTTGACCCCCTGAACTTTGGACTTCTGGGGAGAGGGGTTAGTGTTCCAGGTAGGGGGTCGTTAGGAGGGTTTTGCTCATTATTTTGTTTTTTACTGGTTGTGTTTTCACCGGTTGCTTCCCTCCTAACCGGTTTTCTCCCACCTCCCACCCTGGGTTAGTGTTTGTTGGCGGGGGGGGGGGGGGTCCCTTGAGGGGTGTTGTTTCTTTTCGTTTTGACTGATGGAACTGGGGAGTCTGGTATCCACCACTGCCGGGGGGGGGGGGGGGGGGGCTGTCATGAATCTGGGTTTGGAACAGCCAAACCCAGTTCTGACTGTTACGTTTTGCCCTTCTGACTTATTGTTACGTTTTGCCCTATTTTCCACCTGGCGCTTCAGGGAGCTATTGGGCCTCCGCTCCCTGATAACTTGGGCACGCCCCCTTCTCCTGTCAAGTGCCATCAGCTGTACTGTCACGGGTGTACACACACACACACACACACACACGCTCCATTCATTCCCATTCACACGCTCTCTGACACACCAGGTCCAATCACTTTCAGCCCACGCTTTCTCGCACCGGCAATCTCTTTCCTCGTTAGCTTCAAGAGTATTTCGTCACTGTGTTTGTGGAAAGAGATTGTCGAAGTATTCACCTCCATATGCGGCAGCTAGCTCTCCACGTATGAGTTTCCATTACCTGCTAATTATTCAGCCAATCCCTTGAAGTTCGGTTAACCCCTTGGTGTAATCGGCTGACCCTCCTCACCATCTTCATCCTCCAGACTGCATGGATCACCTCGGGATCGCCCCAGCCCCGTAAGTGTCATGTTCGCCTTTCTCTTTGTGGAAAGGCGAACATGCTTTCTGCTGTCTCTTTGTGCTGACAGCAGTTCTGCAGCACTAGGCTTCCTCTTGACCAGGCTGTAGAGCATCCGGCAGACGCCCTGTATGTCTGGTGGCCTTAATGTCATCATTTGTGATGACTGTACTGTTATCACTACGTGTTATATACACTGAGTATGTTAACGCAGATCAACAGCAAGCCAAACTCGATTTTCACGAGCCAGGAAACCGAGCGTCCTGCTCCTTTATTTTCAGTCTTCTTAGACAACTTACAGTATTTTACAACTGTGGCTCGAAGCTCGATGAAAAGCCCGAGTGAAACTGAAAAGAAATAAAAACAGAAAATAAATACATATAATTAAGCTAGCGGGCCCCTGGGGTAGGACTAATTCCTGGAAACAAATAGACGCAATACATTAAACAAGCTAGCGGGGCCCTGGGATAAGACTAATTACTGGAACAACACACTCTAAAAAACTATCTCAAGTTTACATTTAACAAAACTTATAAAACTGACAAAACAACAATTAACTCACAGCCATTGCTTTCGAAGGTGTAGAAAGGCGTTTAACAAATTTAATTTCCCCGTTGTGGGACTAATAAAGGCTTATCTTATCATTTGGCTAGAGGATGCATTTTCTTATGGACTGGACAGTAGCGTGTTAAATCATCCTCTTTAGTACTAGCGGGAGCAGTTGTGTCGACCTCTGTTTTGTTTACAGTTAGAGGTGTTCTGTAGCTAGTTTGTTTGAATGGTGGCCTCTCACCTTTGCTGAAGGGTCGGCTGCTGCATGTCGCAAAACTTGGGTCATTTCTTGCTTTAGCCTCATCTTGGACAAACTTTACAAAATATGAGAAGGGAGGGAAAGTTACATCATATTTTTGTTTGTATTTTTAGCCCGCGTGCAGCCACTTATCTTGTAAATTTGGAGGCAACTTTTCAACTATGGGCTTAATCCCACGGGGTGTGTCGAAGAAGGCGAGGCCTGGGAGATAAGCTTCATCCTTAGCGACCTGTAGCTCTAAGAGTAAATCTCCAAGTTCCCTGAGTTTTACATTGTCTCTGTTTGTAAGGCGAGGGAAGTTATCTAGTTTTTTAAACACGGCGTTTTCTACTACTTCTGGTGTAGCATAACACTCTTCTAACCTGTCCCATGACAGTTGGAGAGCAGCTTTGGGGTTAGTGGCATAGACAGCTCTGATTCTTTTAACATGCTCTGAGGACTCTTTACCAAGCCACTTGACTAGGAGATCTAACTCCTGGCTATATGTGAGACCAACATCTTCAATTGCATTTATGAATGACGACTGCCATGCTCCAAAGTTTTTGGGGGTGTCGTCAAACTTAAAGAGTCCGGTTGTGATTAGCTCTCTGCACGTGAGGAACCTAGCAAAGTCTGCCATAGGTGGGTCACCATTGTGGGAAGCATGGTAGCTGTTCGGCCTGACATAGTCTCTCGGTATGTCGATGGATTCATTTTTCACATACATTTTCTTGAATGCTGGTGGAGAGAGAGTTTGTTCGGGTCTCCTCGGAGTGAATAATTGCGCCCTCTGTGCAGGTTCGACTTGAGGTGTTTCTTCTTCGGCTGGTGGCGCCTGTGACTTTAGCTGGATTTGGTGGTGCACATACTCCATAGTTCTCTGTCTGACAACTTGTAATGGAATTGTGCTCCTTACACTCTCTCCTTCATCCGGCTCGGCAGCTGCAGCAGCTTCTAGCACTTCTGCTTTTGCTGTGGCGGCCGCTGTTTCCTTCTCTATCTCCAGCATCTCTAGATCCAGTTCTAGCTTTGCTTGTTGCTTTGTTTGTTCTAGCTTTGCTTGCTGCTTTGCTTGTTCTAGCTTTGCTTGTTGCTCTGCTTGTTCTAGTTCTAGCTTCGCTTGTTGCTCCGCTTGTTCTAGCTTTGCTTGTTGTTTAATTTCTAATTGTTTCTTACTGTACAAGGCTCTAGCATTCGCAGCTTCAGCGGAGGCTCACGCCATGATGGCTGCTTCCATTACGTTGGACTTCGAGGACAACCTGGAGCTACAACGTTTGGAGCTGGAGCTAGCGTTGTGTGATGATTTGGCTTCGGAGTTCGCCTTTTCCTCCGCCCTCTTCTCTTGAGTGTCGTCCACCGCTGCATCGTGAATCTTATCTTCACCAACTGCTGACGTGGCTTTTCACTCTTGAGTGTCGTCCCTTGCTGTGTCGTGGACCTTATCTTCACCAACTGCTGACTTGGCTTTTCACTGTACTGTTATCACTACGTGTTATATACACTGAGTATGTTAACGCAGATCAACAGCAAGTCAAACTCATTTTTCACGAGCCAGGAAACCGAGCGTCCTGCTCCTTTATTTTCAGTCTTCTTAGACAGCTTACAGTATTTTACAACTGTGGCTCGAAGCTCGATGAAAAGCCCGAGTGAAACTGAAAAGAAATAAAAACAGAAAATAAATACGTACATATAATTAAGCTAGCGGGCCCCTGGGGTGGGACTAATTCCTGGAAACAAACAGACGCAATACATTAAACAAGCTAGCGGGGCCCTGGGATAAGACTAATTACTGGAACAACACACTCTAAAAAACGATCTCAAGTTCACATTTAACAAAACTTATAAAACTGACAAAACAACAATTAACTCACAGCCATTGCTTTCGAAGGTGTAGAAAGGCATTTAACACACAGGAGGAACGTTTCAGACATTCGCGGGCAGGCTATGCACTTCTGCCTTTTTTTTTTTTTTTTTTTTTTTTCTTTCTCCTCCCTCACCAAAGTTTGTTTCTTCTACCCACAAAACATAGCGGCAACTGGCTGCGCTTTCAACATAAAATACAAATGGATCACTACTAGCTGTACAGAAATTACTTTTAACATAACTATTTTAGCATGAATTATTACAAAAGGATTATGACATTTTATTATAAACTTATGAACTATTTTTTCAACTCTATAAAACATACACTACTGAGGGCAGAACAATGACATTAAGGCATTTTACTGTGCTCAACAATACTAAACCAATACTCTCAACAGTTTCTTTTCACATTAATGAGGTAAATGAAGATTTAATTGCTGGCATTGTTAAAACACTGTCAAACTCAAAAACTAATGATATCTACAATATGAGCACTTCCTTTCTCAAAACGCACAGCAAAATATTAATCAAACCACTGACTCATCTCATTAATCTCTCCATTAGGTCCTGTACATTTCCATCTGGCTGGAAAAAAGCTGTCATCATACCAGTTTTTAAATCGGGTAGTAAAGATGATATATGTAATTACCGCCCAATCTCTATTTTACCAGTCCTGTCTAAGGTTCTTGAAAAAGTTGTAGCTACACAGCTGATAGACTATCTACAAGACGGTCAACTTCTTCATCCACACCAATTTGGTTTTAGACCAGGATACTCAACAGAAACAGCAAACTGCTGCCTTATTGAAAATGTCAAACAGTCCTTGGACAGGGGTAATGTGGTGGGAGCCGTTTTTCTGGATCTCAAAAAGGCTTTTGACACTGTAAACCACAGCTTGCTTTTATCCAAAATGGTATCTTTTAACTTTTCTCCCAATACAATAAAATGGTTTGCATCTTATCTTCAGAACAGAGAACAGTGTGTAAAAGTTCACCAGGATAAATCCTTCCTTTTAAATAATTGTATGGGTGTCCCACAAGGGTCCATTTTTGGTCCTTTACTTTTCAGCATTTTTATTAATGACCTGCCATTACACTGCTCAGCTGCAACATGTCAACTTTATGCAGATGATGCAGTTATTTACACAGCTGCTAAGACTCCAGCTCAGGCTGCAGACGTCCTGTCTTCAAGCATGGTTGATGTCCAAGAGTGGCTCATTCAGAACCATCTACTGCTGAACCTTCAGAAAACAGTTTCAATGTGCTTTTCAATCAAAAAATGTAATTTGCAACATTTTAAAGTTAATATACACGATCAAGATATTAGTTCAGTTACAGAATTCAAATACCTTGGCATTGTACTAGATCCTCAGTTCAAATTTAATCTTCACATAAAGAAGATTTCTAAAACAGTAAAAAAAAATTTGAATTGCTTTAATTTAATTAGACATTACATACCACACCAAGCAGCCGTACTGTATATGCATTCTATGGTTTTTTCGCATATATCATACTGTCTGACAGTTTGGGCTCAAGCAGCTCCTTCTACAATAAAACATATAGGTTCATTATATAATCAAACTCTAAAAATTCTGGATAAAAAGCCCATTAGGTGGCATCATTAGGTGGCAAAATATAATCTACTGAGTTTTGAGAGTTTCATTGACCTTTGTTTTCTGAAATTAATTTTTAAATGTTTCCATAAATCAGCGCCAGAGCCACTTGTTGGATTCATCCAAAGACAGGACAGCAGCAGAGCCACCAGGAGTTCTGTTAACAATAACTGTAAAATATCCCACCGCAGAACCACATTTGGACAAACAGCTTTTTCTATAAAGGGCAGTCATATCTGGAACACAATGCCAAATGAAATTAAAATAATAACAGATTTTAAAACATTTACTACAAAGGTTAAAAACTGGCTGAAAAGTAAACAAGAATGTACCCATGCATGAAATGATTGTCTGCAGGGTGTGAGTGAAGAAGGGAAAGCAAATGTGCATTGCATTTTATTGTAACAGGCAAATGTGAATCAGGTTTTTATATTGTGTATTTATAATTTTGTTTGCATTGATGTATGTGGATAATGTTTATACTGTTTTCATTTTGGTTTTTCTTCATCTTTTTCTCTTTTTATCTGTTTCTTTTCTCTAAAGCCCATCCAGGGACAAGAGTTGCAAACTAGCTTAATGCTATACACTCTCTGTGCAACACATCAGATTTTCTTTTTTGTCTGTTTATTGCCCTGTCCCTGACAAATAAACAAATAAAATAAAATAAAATAAATTTGCATTTTTCTGTATTTTTGTGGACGACTGAACTTGTTATTTTGTGGCTAACTTTAATAAAATGGCACTTCCTACTCACGCAATTGGGTTTTCCATTCCTTCCCTCGTGTGCCGTGTATTATGACAACACAGTGCCGACCCATGGCAAAACCCATTTGGACGGTCACCTAGGGCACCACCTGCTGGAGGGGGAGCTGCTGCAAGCCCTCAAAAAGAATTTAAATTAATAAAATAAAATTCATAATAGTCAGAGGGGCTGTGCCAGCAGACAAGGCAAACAAATGCTTGGAGCCTCTGAGGGGTGACCAACTTTGAATCACTATAGTATTGACAATGTGGAGAGTTTGCAATGACCATGGTAAGCCTTTGTAGAACTCCCTAAAGGGGCTCCACCCCCACCTCTCTCTCACTGGTTTGTAAAATAAAATAAATGTGTCAGTTGACTAAAGAAAAGAGAGTCAAGCTTTGCTTATTCCTCGACACGAAAGATGACCGTTGTGACAAACTCATGGAGCGGTGAATACTGAGGAAAGCTCACAAACGTTGCAGCAGTTGGGGTTTTGTCTCGGTTCGTAAAGGGTTGCCCAACAGTTTGCCAACAGTTTTTATGGTGGCACCGTAAAAACAGTTGGTGAGCTGTTGAACAACCTTTTGGAGGGGTTCCAGAAGAATAAGTCCAAATGAAGATTTCCAGGAGGGTAGCAGTAAGGAGCAGGCAGTTTCCTGGTTGAGCATCCCAGAACAGGGAGGAGCTCAGAGCAGACAGGTTGGTTTTACCAGAGAACAAGTGTTGAGGTTCAGTGAGTGTGAGTCAAGAACTGAGGCAAGTTTCTGCTTTACAGTCTTGAGGGTCGCGAGGAAGGTTTACAGTCCCACGATGGGCTGCTCCAGACTGAAGCTTATAAAGCCATGGGCCGATGATCACCCAGCTGCTGCCACTTAGCCTCCCCGGGTCTTGATGAAATGTTATGCATCCAACAAAGAGTAAAACGGTGCAAAATAGTGCAGTGCTCACCCAGATCCACTACAGAGTACCTGAGTAAAAGGGCTAGTGTTTCTTTGAAAATGTATTGAAGTACAAAAGTTTTCTGCAAAAAACCTACTCACGAAAGTACAATTTGGTAAAAAAAGAAAAGAAAAGAAAGAAAGAAAAAGAAAGTTACCAAAGTAATTTCAACCTCTGGTTGTTTTGTGTCTGGCTTTACCCTGGAAGATGTAGCATAGAAAGAACTGGGGCCCCATCCTTAACCTTTTAGGAGCCCTTCAACTAGCACCATGAATGCCCTGTTCATGCAACCGCAGTGTGAGTTAGGGTTACTCACATGAAAAGATCCACTCCCCACCCTCACAGTAAATCTCACAGAGCCGCTGCCGTAGTTGCATTACGACAGACATAAAGCAAGAAGTTCTGGCGATAAAAGGTGGAAGCTGCGGTATTCAGATAAGCCTCCCGCGCCGTATGTTATATACAGTCCATCCCCCGATCCACGTCAAGGGCAAGAGATGAGATCGGAATGCTTATAGCGGAGAGACAACCCCAACCGGGACATGTGTTGACCCAGGTTATGATAACCTTGTCATCCCTTGTCAGGTCTGTAAACTTTGCCTGCGTTCATCTTTCATCCCAGGGCGAGGGGAGCTGGCAGCTAATAGAGATTTAGACCTTCAGAAATTTCTTATCTGCTCCGATGCATCACAGAGCAAGCTATTCCCTTGCTATTCACTCGATACGCCTTTTGTCTCTAGCCCTCGTGATATATAACTGTAGTGTCTGTGAGTAATTGATAGAAGGATATCCTACACTTATTACTGCAAAAATGATCTGATGATAACACGCCCTAAAGGAGTGTTAAACCAATACCATGGGGGCACGAGACAAAAATGATAAAACCTGTGTTAAGGAGTCGAGAATACAAAACAGACACTTTAAGTCCTTGTAGGAATATTAGGTGGATATCTGAGAAGATTATAGGGTTTGTTGAAGGGGAAATCTTATGTTCATAATACTCCCAACAGGGAGACAACAAATGAATCAGCGTTTCAATATAGAACTCCAATCCTGTAAAAGTAATACAATCGAAAGAAGGCTGATTACCAAGTGACTAATCATGCCTTCAGTAGTGGCTCCTCTCTGTCAGAATAACAAGATAGTGGTTTTTGAGATGGTAGTCATGGCAACAGGATGGCTGCGATACAAAGGCACGGCACGTCCTTACAATTACATGTTTATGCTCCGTGTGAATTCAGGGGTTCCGAGAGACAAAATACGCTTATAGCACTTTGTGGAAATTGCTTAAACATCGTTACACCTCTCCTGACCGAGGTTTTCAATTTCACACAGTGCAGATGATTGGCTCATTCACCCCCTTTATTTTTTCAGAGAAAGAGAGTGTAATCAAGTCTTCTTTTCATATCACATTGCTGAACAGAAACAAGTGAGTTTTAAAGTCGTGCAAGGGAATATGAAGTGTGGCTGAACAGATTGCTGAAGTGTGGGAGTAACATCCAAACTTAAACCTCTCGTTATCTTTTATAAACTGTGCGCAAAAAATGGAAAGAGTGATCATTTTCTGTCCATCCTGCTTGTGAAAATCCAAACATACCATATACTGATAGCAAGGGCAGGGTCAAGGGCTCACGCTGTCATGGTTACACAAGATTAGGACCCAATAGCAGGACACAACACACAGGACCACCAGATTTAGTAAGAACAGAAGGTGCACCAGGCAGAGGTAGAGAAGGTAGATGAGTTTAAACACCTGGGCTCAACCATACAAAGCAATGGTCGGTGCACAAGAGAGGTGAAGAAGAGAGTGCAGGCAGGGAGGAGTGGGTGGAGATGAGTGTCAGGGGTGATTTGTGACAAGATAGCAGCTAGAGTGAAAAGGAAGATTTACAAGACGGTAGTGAGACCTGCTATGATGTATGGTTTGGAGATGGTGGTGCTGACAAAAAAAAGGAGGCAGAGCTGGAGGTGGCAAAGTTGGAGATGCTAAGATTCTTAATGGGAGTAACGAGGAGGGACAGAATCACAAATGAGTATATCAGAGGGACGGCTCCGGTTGAGAGGTTTGGACATGTACAGAGGAGAGATAGAGGATATATTGGACAAAGGATGTTGAAGATGAAGCTACCAGGCAGGAGGAAAAGAGGAAGACCACAGAGAAGATTCATGGATGTAGTGAAGGAGGACATGGAGAGGGTTGGTGTTACAGAGGAAGATGAAGGGATAGGGTGAGATGGAGACAGATGATTCGCTGTGGAGACCCCTAAAGGGAGCAGCCAAAAAAAGAAGGAGACAGAGAGAAGAAGGATGAGTGATGGTAGGAAAATTGTGGAGGAAGTTATGAAGGGCTTACTTCCAGGAGTTTAGCAAGGAGAGGGGGTCAGAACAGCGATTCTGTAGCAGCTTATGGATCGTCAAGGTCATGATGTGAAGATCCCGATTCGCTCTAACAACTGAGAGCATCACCAGCTCCACCATGATTACCTGATGAGAGGGATGCATTATCAATACTCAGAAGAATGCATCAAGATAATACTGTGCTTACCCAGAACCATGACACACACATCACTTGATAAAGGTAACCAGAGCTCCAGTGAACAATATCCCAACTATGTCCTCCCTTCAGGTATGTGATACACTGATGCTCAGTCATCTATCTCATCATTTAAAGCAGAACATTAACTTTTAAAGGGCCCATATTGTTCAAAATGCAACCTGTATGAATGATAAATCATGTTTGTTAAACAAACCCTGTTACTTTTTCCACATGCTAACACAGCTCCCAGAGGTATTCATGACATGCCTGTGCCATGCTTTAGTCAAAATGATTCAAAGGTTTAATTATTGCAGTAAGGAGCTGTTTTTTAAGACACTAGTGCAGTGCCTGGTCACATATAAAAGGAGTTGTTCAGTTCCTGCTGAAGTGAATAACACCTTATAAGGAGTTGTTCAGAACTCCTTATAAGGAGTCTGAGGTCAGGAGTTCTGAACAACTCTTTATAGGGTCTTCTAAGGAAGACCCGGTTCTGGAGCTCGATCGGGCCCATATTTTTATCATTTTATCCCACCGGCCTCCAAAGCCTGCCCTGTGAATTTCAGTCCCCAAATCTCAATGGATATACCTTTTACACCTCTGTGTTCATTTAATAGCTCCCTTATGGACGTTCAGTCAAGATTTCCCATCCTAACCTTCCACAAATCTGGGGAGGCTGAAATTCAGGGATGCACACCCTCATAACCTCATCAAAGCACTTATAAAATCTGAAGTCAGTCTGATGAACAGTTTGAGAGATATGTGAGGAACAGCAGACAGACACACATACAGATTCCTTGCAATTCCCAGCAGTTGTCCAGGACTTGTTCAGAAGTCCTTATAAGAAATCATTATAAAGAGTTAAAAACACAGATACACTATGTTCTGATATGAGGTCATAGAATTCCAGTCACATGACCATATATGGAGTTGTTCAGTACTCAGCAGTACTCAGGGGTTGTTCAGAACAAATGGTTTGAGAGATATGCGAGGAACAGACAGAAAGACAGACAGAGAATCCTTGCATTTATAGATAGATGTTGTTTTAAATGCTAATGAGCCCTCTTTTGTCACTGGTGACGTATATTGTTGACATGGCTGGTGCCGTTTTGAGGCAGTTGCTACTAGCTAAAAAAAGACACATGCAGTAAAACCAGTTGTTTGAAGTAAGGCTGCTTAATTCGAATGTAAAATGGTGCTGTGAAAATTAAACCCCTGAGGTGTTTTGACCAAAGCATGTCAGAGGCTTTTCATTGTGACCCCTGGGAACTGCACCTTCAGAATCACCGATTGCAGTTGTCGAATCACGAAGAGCTGTGGAAACACGGGATTTAAAAGCCTCATTCATTTTGGTCAGTTACCCCTGAACTCGGGTAGACTTTCCACCCCACAATAACATCTCTTTTTCCATGAGGGTCATTCCAAAAGTGGCACCGCAGCCTGACTTCATCCGGCAGCCCACATCAGTCTCACCGGTTACACCTAGCACTTAGCCAGTCCAAGCACGAGAAAATGACTCTGCACTTTTCTATCCACACAAACTCGTCCTTTTTACAACAAAAACAAGCAAATCAAATCCCGTTGAGACAACGGCCACATTAGCCAACTTAATGGCAGCTACTAGCAAGCCTGTATTTGATAATCACCCCATTATCCTGCTATTAGTGAGTGTGACACTTGAGAAAAGAACTTGAACTGTATGAATTCCCTCACTGATTCTTAACATAATACTTTTTTTGGCAGGCAGGCAATATTTGCCAGAATTCGTCAACGATGGATCTTCCACTCCATCATGGTTAATGGGGTAGAGAGAGAAGGGAGTAAGCAGGGGCTGCGGTGGAGGCAACACTGATGGAGTAACACCAGGGGCCAAGGCTGCACTCAATACCATTTATTCAAGTTTGTATGAAGCGGAAATCTCGTGTGAAGGTGCTTGACAGAAGTTGCTGACTCTTTCGGCTCTTGGTTTTCAATCATAGGGGGCTAAAAGACAAACGCTGAATGCTGGGAACGAAGCAAGAAAGCAAGCTCTGGGTAACAACACAGGCTGTGGGTAGAAATGATCAGACTTCAAGTTCTACAAACTGTAATTCTTATTGTACAAGTTATTTCCAACCAAGCAGTTTGACTGGATAACAGAAATTCTTGGAGCTACATTACAGTAATGATTTGGTGGCTTTTACAGTGTAAGAAATAAACTAAAGATGATGCTGTGTAAACCAGGAATATGATACACCACATTGCTGGCTATAAAATGAATGATGTTTCCATCTCTATGCCTTTAACCCTCACATACTGGTCATATTTTGTGCCTTGTATGCAGGGTTTGACATTAACACCAGCCAACGGCTGGTAGATTTCAGCAGTGGCCGGTAAGACAGCCACACCCGCTAGCCACTTTGAGCGGTTGTAGTTTTCTCAAAGGGCATCTAAAATAATAAACCTATTGCAATGTGAGACTATGAAACTACAACTCCCAGAAGTATTGTGTTTTCTTTTTCTTTCTCTTCTTTTTTCTGGTGAAAGCAGGCAGTGTCCATTTAGGTTAAATCCATCAGCAACTACTAATAACTGTGGGATCGGGGATTTATTGTGAAGTGCGGTGTGATGATGCTGCCTGCCGGTTGCGTCATCACACTGCTCTATTATAAGGGGCATCCGCCATTCAGGCTGGCTCTTGTCCGGCCAGCCCCCACACAGTGTGGTTCCCGCTGTATTGTACATAGTTATTAATAAAGCAGTGTTTAAATGCAACCTCTTTGTCCATCTCCTCAATACCAAGTTTTGTGGACATAACATTTGGCAACTGAGGATTAACTCATGGAGGCATGTAGGGCACCTCTACGGCCGTTTCTGGAGCACCCAGGAGAACCAGTAATAGTGTGGCCTCACTGGTTGGCCGTGTTCAAGAAGTACATTGCAGCGTTGGGCCTGGGTAAACTCAACACAGCGAGGAAACGAGCACTTCTCATCCACAAACTCTGCGTAGAAGGTCAGTGAATTCTCCACGTTAGAACCGACGGAGTCACATGAGCATGCTGTTGAGCTTCTTGCTAGCTGCTTTGCCGAACACACACGTGTAGGTTGAAAAGTTAATGGCACCAAAAGACACAAAGCTAGCTAGCACGGGGGCGCTAATGTCCCAGCTAGTAGCAGTGGAGAAATTAGCCACAGGGCTAAATGGGCGCCAAGCACAGAAGTTGCCCGGACAAATGGCGTTAGCTGGCAAGGTGAACACGGCAGAAGAAGAAGAATTCTGAGCTGAGAGTGGCTGTGGGTGAGCACGGCGCGGAGAGCAAAGATGACACGGAGGGAGAGCAGCACCCAGACTCAGCTCCGCTTCCCCCGCAGCCAGAGTCAGAGCAGCGGAAGGAGGAGCACGAGCCTGCCGAGAGCCCCAAAGCACAGCAGCGACAGCCGGGCACAGAGACAGCGCACGGCCCGGCACAGCAGAGCACTTCAGATGACAACAAGAAGGAACCGGACTGCCCCCTTGCCCAGCAAGCAACAGAGGTTACGACCGAGCGGACGGGTGAAGAGTCCGCTTTAACGACCGACACCGAAGCCCACACTTCATGCTCTCGGGAGGAGAACAGCTCAGTGGAACAGCCGGACGGCTTCAGTGCCTGCGCTCGGCCAGCTGTAGTGGGAGCAACCGAGTTGGCGGGTGGAGGGTCTGCAGCAAACATGGTGACAACGGAACCGCCACAGCACGGCGGAGGTCCCGAGCCAAACGAGCATGCAGAGCCACCGGGACCACAATGACAGCACATGAAAACAAGTAAGGCACCGCTGAAGATCATGGTGTGGCTGAGGACAACATGCTTTTAGCAGATGGACGATTCGGTTCAGCACGCGAACAGACTACGGCGTGTACAGGTGGTGGTTCCAGGTGGCAGGGCTCCGCAGGAGTCGGCTGCCGCAGTGTGGGACCCAGGCTCCGGCGTCATGAGGATTGACCATGGGGGTCCGACAGCTCCAGAGAGGCAGCCGCCATGAGCACGTTTCAAAGCCCCTCAGACTGAACTGTTTGCCCCGCCCGACCCACCCTTGCCGTGGGAGACAGTAAAGAGAAAAGCACTTTTTTAGGTAGGAGCACGGTCGGACTATTTAAAAAAAAAAAAAGAGTGGCAGAATAAACCACTTTGCTGTGGGGGCTGTATGGCAGTATACCCACTGGTCCTAGTTATGTTTTGATGTTATGTTTTTATTTTATGCCTGCTTTTATTACCTCCGCCAAGGAGGTTATGTTTTTACCGGGGTTTGTCTGTTTGTTTGTAGTAGTAGTAGTAGATTAGTTTATTTGACAGGGACAGTGCAGTCTGCCTGTTACCAACATAACTCAAAAAGTTATGAACGGATTTTGACAAAATTTTCAGGACAAGTCCCAAATGGGACAAGGAAGAAATGATTAGATTTTGGGAGTGATCCAGATGACCGTCTGGATCCAGGAATTTTTTAAAGGATTCTTTATCATTGCGAGATAGGGCCATTTTTAGCATATGTGTACATAACTCCACAATAAATGGTCAGGACACTTGCCAAAAAAAAATACAGGATAAGATCCCAATAGATTCTAGGAAATATCAAAGACTGATCCAGATCCTGCAAAAAATCCAGATACTGTGATCCAGAACAGGAAATAATAGGGAATCTTTGGAATTTTCATCACTGTAAGGTAACAAATTAAGATAGAAACATACAACAAACACCAAAATATAGCCAAGACACTGAGGAATCAGTAGTGTGCCAATGGATTTGTTGTATCTTCAAAAGCTATGCAGCCATATCCAGAAGAAAACCGCCATTACCGAAAAAGTGATTTTTGTCAATAACTACTGAACTAATAAAGATATCAATGTGAATCCAGTTGCTAAAGGTATGTTTTGATGGTCAAGGAATCTGAAAATATAGATAAAATAAATGTAGGACAATTATATCTGGGGAAAATCCCAATATTAGGGGGAACTGAGGTACTTGGCAGAGGTCTGTGCTCTCCGAGTGCTTTTCTAGTTTTGTATGTTTTGAGTTATGTTTCCAAATTTGGGTAGGTTCTAATTAGATATGTTTTGTATTTTGTAAAGGGGGGAGGAAATGTGGGATTGGGGATTTATTGTGAAGTGCGATGTGATGATGCCACCTGCTGGTTGCGTCATCACACTGCCCTATTATAAGGGGCGTCCGCCATTCTGGCTCTTGTGCGGCCGGGCCCCACACAGTGTGGCACCTGCTGTATTGTACATAGTTATTAATAAAGCAGTGTTCAAATGCATCCTCTCGTCCATCTCTTCAATACCAGGTTTTGTGGAAAAAACAATAACGTCATGCAGCCATGAAGGAGTGTCCCAATTCACAAGGGTAGGTTAACGGTTAAGGGTACAAATGAGAATTGGGACAGACCCAAATCTACCTGCACTTCATTCTCATATTGCAAATATTTTTCTCTACCATTTTACAGTATTTAATGCTCTTCATAAATAATCAGACAGTGTTTCTCTTACTATTTTCACCGTTCTCTGTCCCACCTGGAGAAGCCCGGGAATATGGTGAGGATCATGTTCTTTGACTTCTCCAGTGCTTTCAACACCATCCAACCGATGATCCTGAAGGACAAGCTGCTGCGCGCAGGGGTGGACCAGCACCTGTCATCATGGATCCTGGACTACCTCACGAACCGGCCTCAGTTTGTGAGAACCCGGGACTGTGTGTCCGACACGATCATCAGTAGCACGGGGGCCCCCCAGGGAACGGTGCTGGCTCCCTTCCTGTTCACTCTTTATACTGCGGACTTCTCACACAACACAACACACTGCCATCTACAGAAGTTCTCTGATGACTCTGCGATCGTTGGCCTCATCTCCAATGGAGATGAAGCTGAGTACAGAGGGCTTATCCAGGACTTCGTGGACTGGTGCCATCGGAACTGCCTCCAGATCAACGCGAGGAAAACTAAGGAGCTGGTGGTGGACTGCCGCAGGCATGGGCAGCCCCTCACAGTACCAGTAAATATACAGGGAACAGACATCGAGATGGTGACATCCTATAAGTACCTGGGTATTCATCTGAACAATAAACTTGACTGGTCACACAATACTGATGCACTCTACAAGAAGGGACAGCGCAGGCTGTTCCTGCTGAGGAGACTCAGGTCTTTTGGTGTACAAGGGGCACTGCTGAAGTCATTCTATGACACGGTGGTGGCATCAGCCATCACTTTTGGAGTGGTCTGCTGGGGCAGTGGCATTACTGCAGCCGATAGGAAGAGACTGAACAAACTGATTAAGAAAGCTAGCTCTGTCCTGGGGCAGCGCCTTGATCTGATGGAGGAGATAGGAGAGAGAAGGACGGTGGCTAAACTGTCATCTCTGCTGGAGTCCGAGTTCCACCCTATGCAGGACATACTGAATGCACTGAGGAGCTCATTTAGCAGCAGACTACATCATCCCAGGTGCACAACCGAGAGGTTTCGTAGGTCCTTCCTACCAACGGCTGTCAGACTGTACAACCTAAGCAGGGCTGCTCGCAGAGATAGCAAAAAGACGTAACAAACTAATAGTTTTTTGAATGCAAAAGATGCAATAGACTTACACAATGGTCCCCTCCGGCATACAACTAGGAACATACCGGTCGCTATGGAGGGTGAGAATATGTATGGGCACATAATCATACCATGTAGGATAACTAAGTAGTCGGTTATGCTGTTTCATTCCATCTAGCAACAATGCTCTGCACTGTGTGTGTTTATATATTTACATATTTATTCCATCTAGCTACAATGCTCAGCACTGGGTGTGTTTATATATTTATATATCTACATATTATTCCATCTAGCTACATTGCTCCGCACTGTGTGTGTTTATATACTTGCATATTTATTCCACCTAGCTGCAATGCTCCGTACTGTGGGTGTTTATATATTTACATATTTATTCCATCTAGCTACAATGCTCTGCACTGTGTGTTCATATATTCATATATTTATTCCATCCAGCTACAATGCTCTGCACTGTGTGTCTGTGTGTGTGTGTATATATATATATTTTATAGTAATACGTACATATGTATATTAGCTGCTCTTGCTTGCTTGTTTTTTTTCTTGCCTTCTGATTGTTGCTCTGAGTGTTGCTATCCCTGTGCTGTTGCAATCCTGGAATTTCCCCGTTGTGGGACTAATAAAGGCTTATCTTATCTTATCTTATCTTATCTTATCTTTTCATGTATACTGTATATAAGGGAAAGTTACATTGAAAAAGGTTGTAAATTTAGTTCAAGTAAATTTTAGTATGACATAGTCCAATTTGATCATATTAAACCTAATTTTCCAACCATAAAATTGTGGCTAGTGAAAAGGCTGAGTGCCTAGTAACTTTTGGAAAATCAGGAGCCACAGTGGCTGGTGAGCAAACAAGTTAATGTCAAGCCCTGCTTGTATGTATTACAGCCCTACAAGGCCAAGGCCAGAATCACCTATTACCCAGGAATCCATTTCAACTGGTTATTGTCAAGGTGGACTAACCTATTGTTTTTTTCACCATCAGGCACAGTAGTCTGACACTTCCATAGCCATGCTGGGATTTGATCCCATGACACTCTGATCCAAATCCTCACACACTAACCACTGAGCCAAAGATAAACTCATCTATGAGGATGAGGACGGGAGCTGAAAGTTCATAGTGGTCAAGTTTGACCACTATGAACTTTTCAGAATTAAGTTTAACCTGTTGCACTTCGGTGTACCGCGGGCGGGCACGTCTCTGCATCCTAGGGCGCACGAGGGCATCCTAGTACGCACACTGTGCGTCCTAGGAGGCACTGAAAAAAAAAACACCTGCATTTCCGTTCTTCCACTACAGACACAGCCGCGAACAGAAAGCCAAAGGAGTGCTTTGATTGGTTTAGATGTGACTGACCTCTCATTCGACTAATAAGAGCCTTGAATTGGGTTTCTGAAACCTTGAAGAACGAATGACTGAAAACCTAGCAAGAAGGACCCGCCTACCAACGGCTGCGAATACAGCCAGCCAATTGAAGCACAGAAGTTTGAAAGCTGTTTTGTGTAAGGCTGGGTAAAGAGAGACTGACTGCTGCAGCAGATGAAAAAAGGACCCGCAGGAAGAACCGCCACAGACCCAGCAGCACGGAGACCACCCACAAGTGCGACCTGTGTGACAGGGACTGCCATTCGCACATCGGCCTGTTCAGCCACAGGCCGTGCTGTCCCAGCAGAGTAGACGTTTAGGATTCTCTTCCATGGTCATCATAGACCGACGGAGGCCGACGACGAAGGCTGGGTGACACGTAGGCGTTCGCCAGTCTTTTTTTCTTACTACTGTTATTTGTTTTGAAAAATCGTTCGCCAAAACCGCAATCATGGAAGCGCAAAACCGCAATAATGGAATTATGGTTTGACCGGGTCGCATGACCAGAACCACGAGTCCGTAACAAGCGGACCAGCTTCATGTTCGTCTGACAATGAGGAAGAGAAGTTAGCCAGCTACGCTGCTGTTGTGGACAGGTAAGTGTTATAAGCTAAATTATTCTTTATCCCTGAAAATTGTAATCAAAAATGACTTTTGACCGATCGGTAAATTACAACTGTGCGTAGTAGACCGCGGCGCACGAAGTCCGAAGTCCGTGCGCCGCGGTACACGGTTCGTGCGCCGCGTCCGGACCGTGAACACCCCCCCCACACCGTCCCCGGCTACTCTTCTACAGTGGATTGCAGATATATTGCAGATATTTCAGTACAACTGTGCGTAGTAGACCGTGGGGACTGTGAGCCGCGGTCGCCACATTGCCACATGACTGTTCCGTCATGTGGCGATGGGCGATGTCCGTCCTCTGTAGCGGGGGTTGGGGGTGGGAGTTGTTATCTTCTACATTACAGATATTTTAGAATAATTTTTAGTGCACTGTAGGTTATTTTTTCTTGTAAAAAAAAGCCACACATTTTTTACGTGGCATGCTTCTTTGTGTGTGGGGGCTTGTTTGTTCATGCATTCATGAATGAATGAATAAACACCCCCCCCCCACACACACACACAGCCCTGAGTGTCACCTTTCATTAGAGCCCAAGATGAAGCTTCTATATTGAATCATTCAAAAGTTACAGACGTTTTTCCAAACTGTGCCATTTGGCACAATTTGGCACAGTTCAAAAACGCCTGGGAACAACCTAAGAAAAAAGCTGTGTAATATATTCATTTTTTGTGGTATTGTTACAAAATTTTGACCTCAGCTGGATAAGACTTGGTTCTACATTTCTGTTGCATTTTTCAGCCCGGATCTGAAGCTGTGTGTTATTTGCAAGCATTTGTATCCAAAAAAACACCCAGGCGAAATTTATTTTCTTCAAGTTCAGTATGTTTAGATGACTGTTACTCAGTGGCCGGAGCACTTAGAGAGATTGTGACTGTTTTGCCAAAAAATTCAAAGTATTTTCTTTTAAATGAGACCAACCCCATGACGATGCTGCAAAGGGTTGAAGAACAGCTTTTGATTTACTTTGGGTACGTTATTTTTTGGCGTTTTTAGGGAAATTGACCAGAGTGCAAGGGGTTAAAATCCTTCTTCTCACTTATGAAGGTCTAAATAATCAGGCCCCTTTTTACTTAAAAGATTTGATAGTACCTTGTCATCTTAAAAGAGCACTACACTCCCAAAACGCAGGATTACTTGTAATACCTAGAATCTCTAAGAGTACAATTGGAGGCAGAGCCTTCAGTTATCAAGCTCCGCTCCTTTGGAACCAGCTGCCAATCTGTATGCCCAAACCACCAGTTGAGGTGGTTTGAGCATCTGATCAGGATGCCTCCTGGACGCCTCCCACTTGAGGTGTTTCGGGCACGTCCAACAGGGAGGAGACCCCGGGGCAGACCCAGAACACGCTGGAGAGACTACATCTCCAAGCTGGCCTGGGAACGTCTTGGTATCCTCTCTGAATAGCTGGAGCAGGTGGCTGCGGAGAGGGAAGATTGGGCTTCTCTGCTTGAGCTGCTGCCTCCGCAACCCAGACCTCTGAAAAAGCGGTAGAAAATGGATGGATGGATTAACATCTGTTTGTTGTCTCCCATAGATAGAGTCCCCGTTGTGCTGTTTGCTCTCTACATGTCTGTTCACTTTTTTCTTCCTCTCTATCCCCTCACCCCCCAGCCAGTCACAGGAGATGACTGCCCCTCCCTGAGCCTAGTTCTGCTGGAGGTTTCTTCCTGCTAAAAGGGGTTTTTTCTTCTCCACCGTCGCCAAGTGCTGCTCACAAGAGATCGCCTGATTGCTGGGGTCTTTCTACAATTGTGGGGTTTTCCTCTTTAGTTTGACAGTGCTATGAGATGACTGTTGTTGTGAAATGGTGCTATATAAATAAAGTTGAATGCTTCTCATAATAAAGAAGCAAGATAAAGGTGACAGCTCAGGTGGTAATGAGTACAGTAATGAATAGAGTGTACCCAGACGTCACATTTCAGCTTCTGCTCAGAGTTAAACACAAGCACCATATTGTTTTTAGGTTAAATAAATGCCTCAGGATCCTTAGGCTGCCCTTACAAGCTTTGACTTTCCGTGTGCAGCGCGATTCCAGATGCATCCTTTCTAAAAGCAGATAACGTGAACAGATGGAACATGCAAGTGTGATACACCATGAAGCATGAAGGAGGGACTTTGCATTCTGAACTTTAAGACACTGAGTGAAACCACACCTAATCTCTGTTAATACTGTACGCCTGACCGAGAGGCAAAACACATGGAGTGCTGTGGTCTCTACAATTAAACTCTGCAGAGATAGCTTGGGATGAGTCTGTATGCAGAGTGAAGAAAGGCAGTAAACATGTTTCTAAAGTCAAAATCACTGGGACAGAAAGGTCAAAGTCAGCTTTACACTCTGAATCGGCAGCAGATGAAGCTGAGGTCACCAAACTTAGCCAAAAAATCGAACAAAAAAAGGTCCAGGGGCCTCAAGTACAAAGGGTACTTAGGCACAAAAACATGGCGTACGCCCTTTTCCATGGAAAATTTCAGATGTATCAAGAATAAAATGACCATGGAAATATGCGCTGCCCCACAGCAACTTCATGGCTGGCGTACGTACGTTTCTACTGATATTGGTCTGTTGGCGACACTTAGAGGTGATGTTGGGAGACTGATAATAACGTGAAAATTATTGTACACACCGGAGACACATGATGAACAAACATCCAAGTGTGCACAATTATATGTGTGGATATAAAAATAAGCACAAAGAAGTGCAGAAAATCCCTCTAACAACAATGGCGTTAGCATTATTAGAGGATATTGCAGATCGCGCAGTGAGAAAAGAAAGGGTATTTAGAGACAGAAGATTTTCTGCCTCAGGATGATGACTGGCTTTTCAGCCAGTTTAGGTTTCCATGGGCAGTCCTTGTGGAACTGTGCTCAGAGCTACAGCTGCTCTTGAAGCGGGACGCGGCGGGAAGCCGAGCCCTGCCCGTCCCAGTGCAGGTGCTGACAACATTGGGGTTCCTGGCAATAGGGGCATTCCAGAGGGAGCTGGCAGACCAATCGAGAATTTCCCAGTCGACCCTGAGCCAAGCTATGCCAGCTGTGTGGGATGGCATTAGCCGGCTGTCAACCAGGTACATCATATTCCCATACAATGCAGTTGAACAGGCCAACATCAAAGCAAGAGCCGGTGTTCTGCCATTTTACCATACTTTATCAGAATACCATACCCCATGGCAAACCGATAGCTATAGCTATCGGTTTAGCATACTTTGTCAGAATTGCAGTTGCACTGCAAATATGCCATTAACATTACATAATTGCTTACCTTCCATCAGCTAGGCCGCGGTATGCTATTGTTTACCTTCCATCAGCTGGGCCACAGTATGCTATTGTTTACCTTCGGTCAGCTGTATTGAGTAATTTTTAACAGCAGGAAATATATATAATATATATAAATAGACACACACTGAAAACGTGCCACATTTTTGGATCAGCCAATCACGGTGCAGCACCGTCAGCTGTTTCCATCAGCTGTTTCCGTCAGCTGTAGCATATGCTGAAATTATGAACGGAAGCATATTTCCTGTTACTACATATGTGTGGCATGCATGCGCATGCCTAGTAACCCAGGGTATGGTCGTTCTGATAAATAAATGGCAGAACACTGGATTTCCTAATGAGTCTAATGAACAGCATTGTTGGGAACAAACTACAAGCTGGCACTGTGCGGATGGGTGGCTTCTTGGTGAGTAAATTCATGTAATTGTCCTAAATAACCCACCTCATGCACAACGTGCCTGTGCAACCCCAAATATCACCCTGTCTTCAAGGCTTCATTACAAGTCAGTGGTTTGAGTAAGTGACTTCCTTTTTTGCTGATTAAACTACAGTTTCACAGTATTCTACCAAGCCCACATTTGCCTCTGTGTGTACAGTAGTTATGTCAATAAACACATGTGTAAAGTTTGAAATGCAACATTCTCACCCTTTCCCCGGTGCACTTCATTCATTTACAATAGTAGTGTGTGTAATCCATGTAAACTGGACATAACTATAAAAGATGAGATTTGCATTTTGGACATAAAATATGTGCTTGTGGAGTCTGATATGATCTGCTTTCAACTGACAGGTGACCGTGGCTACCCACTAAATAGGTTCATATTGTCTTCTTTTTCATTACTGTTTTCCTTTATTCAACCAGCTGATCCACCCGGCTGGTCACAAATCACAGCGATCAGCTGACACTTCTGAGGATGACTGCAGATGTCAGTGGAAACATGTCAAGGTTAAGTAAACATCTCCTTCTCATCCCTGTCTGAATAAAGGAAAACAGTAAACTAATCATATAAGGCTGTGAGCAAGCTATTGAATTACCTGTATCCAAAGTTCCAAAGCCTTGACTACCCAGAGTTGGGACCAGGAAGCAGAGTTGCAGACTTACACACCTCTGCAGCTTCTCTCCATCCGCCACCTCTCAACTTAGCCCCTGTCTTCCCCATCAGAGAATCACTGCTCCCTCTAAAGTAAATAAAAATATAATGTATAAGCATCCCAAAGTGATTAAAAAAGTTGATAAAATGCAAATTAAACATGTAGCCTCTAAATCTAATGACTTGGCCTCTGCTCCTCCTCATAATTTAAAAATTAAATGCAATTTGATAAATATTAGGTCTCTAACTCCCAAACCTCTGCTACTCCATGATCTGTTAATTGATCATCAGATTGATTTAATATCCCTTACAGAGACTTGGTTAGGACAAGAGGATTATGTTGGTTTAAATGAATCAACTCCCTCTGGTTATTTAAACTGTCAAAGTCCCAGAAGTTCTGGTCATGGAGGAGGAGTAGCAACAATTTACCATTCCAAATTACTAGTTAATGTAAAACAAAATAACATGTTAGAATTCTTTTGAGGGCCTGGTCCTCAGTTTTGGGAATTTTAGCAATTTTAGGTTAAACACAATTTTATTTGCCATAGTTTATCGTCCTCCCTCAGTTTACTCAGTTTTTAACTGAATTTGCTGAGTTCTTAGCAGATTTAGTGCTGAAATTGGATAGAATAATTACAGTAAGGGACTTTAATATACATGTAAATGTAGATAGTAATTGCCTTAATATGGCATTTAATTCAATATTAGACTCGATGGGGTTGTCTCAGAAAGTAGGAAATTCTGCCCATTATCTACACCACATGTTGGACCGTGTGCTGACATATGGCATAGAAACAGAAAATCTGGTAGTGTCTCCTCATAACCCTGTACTGTCAGACCATTATCTGTTAACTTTTGATTTTACTATTTCTGACTATTTGTCTCCTAAAGAAAAATATTACTACAGTAGATGTCTCTCAGATGCTGTTACCAAATTTAAGCAGATTGTTTTCTCAATGCTATGTGTCAACACAACGGAGATTAGCTATGGAGAGCTTGCTCCTTCTGTATTTGATAGCATGGTAGAGAGTGTTACAGCTTCTCTGCATCAGATTCTAGACATGGTGGCCCCTTTAAAAAAGAAAAAGTCTAATCAGAAATTTCTAACTCCTTGGTTCAACACAGAAACTCGTAGCTTAAAACAGAAGACTTGTCAATTAGAAAGAAAATGGTGCTCCACTAAACTAGATGAAATCGATTTAGCTTGGAGAAATCAAATTCTAATTTATCAAAAATCTCTTAGGAAAGTTGTTGTGAAATGGCGCTATATAAATAAAGTTGAATTGAATTTGAATCTGGCACTATTGCTGGAGGACAGTGATTTTCTTGATTTAAACATACGTCATCTTTCAGTAGGAAATCCACGTAAATCTTTGTACATGAGGCCCCTGGGTTGTTTTTCCTGTTGCAAAGAAGGTGAATTTCCTTTTTTGAGTTATATTCCCACAGTAAAAAGAACTGTTCAGCATAATGTCTTTTGAAGAGCTGAGGATCAAATTTAATCTCAATAGAACACATTTTTTTAAATATCTTCAACTTAGAAACTTTATTCGATCAAATCAAAATAAAGCTCTCACTCGACCTATTTATTCATCCTTGGAAAAAATGATGATGAAAATAATAAAAGAAAGGGTATTATTTCAGAGTTTTATAACTCATTGACACTATCTTCAAGTGAAAATTCACTGAAAAGATTAAACTACTGGAAAGAAGATCTGCAAATTGAAATTTCAGAGGAACAATGGGAATTGGCTTGTACAGAAGCTCAAACCAAATCAATAAATGCACGCCTTAAATTGATACATTTCAAATGGTTAATGCGGATGTATGTTACACCGGAGGAGTTAAATAGATATAACAAAAATATACCAGATACATGCACAAAATGCATGGAAAGTAAAGGAACCCTATTTCATTGTTTATGGGAATGTAGATTAATAAGAATGTTTTGGGAGGAGGTGAGGGTAACAATTGAAAAAATAATCTCAAAACAAATCATATTGAATCCTAAACTGTTTTTGTTGGGTCTGTACCCAGAAAAGCATAATTTCAATAAAAGTGAAAGAACATTCATAGACCTCAGTTTGCTTAATGCCAAAAAATGTATTGCACTATTATGGAAAAAGACTCATAGACCAGATGTGACTCAGTGGTTAAGACAGATGTTAACAAACCTTCCATTAGAAAGAATAACATATATACTGAAATCAAAGGAAATTGTGTTTGAGAATATATGGAGACCTTTTATTGATTATGTAAAAAATTTAAACATAACTCTTGAAGAAGAAGGTGAATGATGTGTGTGGACCTTGTAAATTCCAAACTGGTGAACATAATATGTATACTAATGTATTGGATTGTCTAGACTAAACAGAGGAGCATTGTTGAAGACTTGATTTTGTTGGTGGTTGTTGGTGTTTTTAGGGCATTTTTTTTTTTTTGTAGTACTTTAGTGTTAGTGTTTGTTTGTATCATGTTTGTTAAAAAAAAAAAAAAAGGTTCAATAAAGATATTGTGGAAAAAAAAAAAAAAGAACTGTTCAGTGATGGGGGGTGGAGAAGGGCTCTGCTTTCAGGAAGAACTGCCACTGGTAGCTCTTCATGCTTTATCAGGTTCTGGCTCTAACCCATACTACAGAATCTTGAAGCTCAGGGGAACGTCAATGTTCAAATTAGTTCATGTAGAACTAGAATTTTGCTGCTCTCCATCAGTGATGTAAAACATCATTCAATGTACAAGGCACACAAATGTGGAGCAACTCAGGACTGGAAGACATCTGGAACCACATGTGGGCTCTTCCTGGATTTCAAAAACAGGAAACATGGCGACTCGGTAGTAAAGTTCCTCAGCCGTCTCATACAAAACACAGCTAAAAGTGTTTCTAAAAATAACATTTGAGGTGAGGACTATTGTGTTCAGTTCCTGAATCTCTTTATTTCAGAGCAACAACCGCTGGTTTAAATGTTTTAGCATGAGCTTCCTGTGTTGTTCTGAACAGAGCTCCTTTCTGCTGCATGTTATGTCCACTGATGACCAATAGGGATGAAGGAGGATGCTATCCTCCTTGTTAGCAAAATGACCCAAACCCTTGTTAACCTGCCATCGCCCCTCCATCCCCATTTATAGGTCTAAATTAAGGGGTGGACAGGGGGATACGGCCCCTCCCAGTGTGGAAAAAAGAGAATTGTCTGCCCAACGTCTGACAGAGATTGCATAGTTTTGTCCCAAAAGCAGACACAGAGGAGATCAACAATGACGTGTAAACAATGATTATTATTAAAAATTGTTAATAGTGCACAAATGATCTGGCAACCCTGCAGGAGAGAGGAGAGGAGACTGGTAAGTATATGTAGGAACTGTCATCATTATCATCATAGCAGTCTGTCGTGGGCGACAATGACTGTTTCATTTAGGTCTGATCAGATTCCTCCACGCAGCTCTGTCCTTAGCTTTCCGCTGCCAGGAACTCCTGTCCATATCCAGTTTCTTCAAGTTTCTTTTTACAGTGTCTTGAAATCTGAGCCTTGGTCTACCCTGATTGCGTTTGCCCTCGCATAACTGTGAGTAGAGTAACTGCTGAGGGAGACGCTGGTGGTCCATCCTCTCATCCTCTCAACATGTCCGAGCCATCTCAGGTTCATCTGTATTTGCATGTCCTCCACTGATGGTAGACCAGCTCGTTTCAACACTTCTATGTTGGTTATTTTGTCTTTCCATGAGATGTTCATTATGGCTCGAAGGTGTCTCATCATGTACGTGTGGAGTTTCTTTACCTGCACTCTGTAGACAGCCCACGTTTCAGCACCATACAGTAGAGTAGCCAGTACTGTCTCTGTAAACTTTGCATTTCACACGGATAGACACGTCGATTGTTCCACAGTCTCTCCCTCAAGTTTCCAAACACAGCGCTTGCTCTTCCCATTCTGAAAGATATTTCATCCTCCAGCCTAGCATTCTCTGAAACAGTACTCCCTCAATAGTTGAAAGTCTTGCACTTGACTAGTTGCTCTGTACCAATGCTGATCTCTTCTGGTAGTGATGTTGATAACTGGAACTCTGGTGGTTGATGAAGGCACTCTGTCTTCTTGATGTTGATTCTGAGGCTGAATTGGCTAGCTGTGCTTGCAAATTCTTTCACTAAAGATTGCATATCTTCAGCACTGTGTGCAACTAGAGCACTGTCGTCGGCAAAGACCATTTCTCTTACTACCTTGATCGATAAGATAAGATAAGATAAGATAAGCCTTTATTAGTCCCACAACGGGGAAATTCCAGGATTGCAACAGCACAGGGATAGCAACACTCAGAGCAACAATCAGAAGGCAAGAAAAAAAAAAAAAACAAGCAAGCAAGAGCAGCTAATATACATATGTACATATTACTATAAAATATATACTGTATATACACACACACACACACAGACACACAGTGCAGAGCATTGTAGCTGGATGGAATAAATATATGAATATATGAACACACAGTGCAGAGCATTGTAGCTAGATGGAATAAATATGTAAATATATAAACACCCACAGTATGGAGCATTGCAGCTAGGTGGAATAAATATGCAAGTATATTTACTCTTGGCTTTTAACTGTGCCACATTGAACAAGTCTGCTTCTTTTCTTGTTTGAATGTATACTCCTTCTGAAGTGCCTCTGAAGGCCACCTCAAGCATAGCTGCCAGATATAGCGAGAAGAGTGTAGGCGCCAGCACACACCCTTGTTTCACCCTGTTGCTTACTGAAAAGTCTTTAGATACTGAACCACTCATTGCCACATTTGCTTGCATATCTGTATGGAGTGCCTCAATCAGGCTGACAAACTTCTCTGTATGGCCATATTTCTTGAGTACCTGCCAAAGTCCTTGTCGCCAAACATTATCGAAGGCTTTACTGAAGTCTATGAAGACTACATAAAGTGGCATGTTCTGTTCGATACACTTGTCTTGAACCTGTTTCAAGCAGAAAATCATGTCCATTGTGCTTCTTCCACTTCTAAAGCCACACTGGGTTTCCTGTAGTACATTCTGTGAGATGTGTTCATTGAGTCTGTTCAGTAGTACACATGAGAGAATCTTATCAACAGTGGCTAGCAGTGATATACCTTGGTAATTTCCACAATCTTTCCTGTCACCTTTCTTGAACAAAGCCACAATACTTGCATCCTTCCAGTTTTGAGGTGTTTTCTGGGCAACCCATATCTCTTGGATGAGCTTGTGCAGGCAGTTGGTCAGCTGAACACCACCAAACTTCCACACTTCTGCTGGAATCCCATCCCTTCCTGGAGCTTTACCATCCTGTGCTGTCCTGATAGCTGCCATTAGTTCATCAAGATTTGGTGGTTCATCCAGACTTGATACAGCTGGTTGCTGCACTAGAGCTTCTTTAGCCTCTTCAGTGAGATCTCATGGGTTGTTTAATAGTTAGTCAAAGTGGTGTGCAAATCTGTCCAGGATCTTGTCTTTCTCCTGCAAAACCGTTTCACCATCCATAGCCTTTAGTTGGATCAATCCTCTTGGTTTAGGGCTGTAGATTTCTCTCAAACCTGTGAAGAATGTTTTCATGTCCTTCCTGGCTGCTGCAGTTTGAAGTTCCTCCGCTTTTTCATCCCACCAATTCGACTTCATCTCTCTGGTGTACTTCTGTAGCTCACTCTGAGCCTTTGAGTAATTCTTCTTCTTCGACCTTGTGTTACACTGTAGGTTTTCCTGCCTAGCTGTATTCCTTGCTTCTAGTAGTTTCTTCAGATGTTCATCATGCTCATCAAACCAATCTTGATGTTTCCTCTCAGGGTGGCCTAATACATCACTCGCAGTCTGATACACTGTATCCTTCAGTGTTGCCCATTTCTCTTCTATGTCATTCTCTGAGTTGTTGCTGTCCCAGTCTTTCAAGTTTTCATCCATTTCCAGTGTAGTTTATCTTTTGTTCATATGAAAGACAAAAAATAAAATAGAAAGATGTCTTTACCTTCTTTACATGTTTCAACTGCACTGCAGCCTTCGTCAGAAGAGTCAGCTGATTGCTGCCAGGTGACATTTATCAGCTGATTTTCGTAGGCGGGGCCAGCTCAGCAGATCTGTCGGATCCACCGAGCCGGCCCCACCTCCCGCCGTCAGATGGTCTCTGGAGAATGTGGTCCCAGGTGTGGGAAAGCATAAAGGCTCCCTCATCTCGGTTCATGGTGTCTTTTCCTCGCTTCCTGATCTCTATGGCCTCCTTGATCCAGCGTTTGTGTCTGTTGCTCTCCGATCCAATAATTTTTGTGTTGTCCCAGTCCATGATGTGATTATTTCTTTTGCAGTGATCTGATATTGCTGATTTTAATGTTTCTTGTTCTGCCTTTTCTTTTTGTGATCTTGTGAGTCGTCCTTGTGTTTCCTTCTCACATTCCTTCTGGTGTTCTTTTTTTCTTGTGGTGAATAATCTTCCAGTTTCTCCAATGTAGGTTTTGTTGCATGATCTGCATGATATTTCATATATTACATTGCATTTATTGTCTTGTCTTATTCTGTCCTTGGGGTGTACTAACAACTGTCTTAATTTTTTGTGTGGTGTCCTTGTTTTTGATTTCGGCTTTTGTTCTGTGTCTTATTTCCTGTTTGTTTTCTTTGTTTTTGACTTGCTGTTTCCCTTTGTTTATAGCCCATACTGGATATTGGCAGCGTATAAGTGCATGTTTTATGTGGTTTTCCTCCTCCTGTCTGTCTTCTTATTCCGTGATGATGGTGGCTCGTTCATATAATGTCCTGACGACTGATAGCTTGTGTGCTGTGGGGTGTTCCGATGTCCATAGTAGGTATTGATCTGTGTGGGTTGGTTTCCTGTAGACTGTGATTTTTATGCTGCCGTCCTCGTTGTGGTGGGTTTTCATGTCCAGAAAGGCTATGGTGCCATTTTCCTCCTCTTCGTGTGTGAATTTTATGTTCCCAGTGCTGTCCGTACTGTTCAGATGGTCAGTGAGTTCTTGTGTGTGTCCTTTCCTTATTTTTTCCAGAATGTCATCTACGTATCTCTTCCAAAGGGTGGGTTTGCATATTGTGGGTGCTGTGTTGATGGCTTTGTTTTCCAGATCCTCAATAAAAAAGCTGCTCATGATGGCTGATAGTGGGTCTCCCATTGCAAATCCTTCTTTTTGTCTGTAAATTTTTCCTCTGAATTGAAAATAAGTGGATTTTGCAACAAACTGTAATAATTTTGATATGTCATGAACTGTGAGGTTGGTGCGTCTTTTTAGGGTACTGTCATTGTTGAGGCGTTCTTGTACTATATGTAGTGTGACGTCAACAGGAGTCTTTGTGAATAAAGAGATGACGTCATGTGAAATGAGGATCTCGTCTGATTCTATTTTTATGTCTTTGAGTTCTTGTGCCAGCTCTTTTGAATTTTTGCAGTGGAAGTCTGATAGTCCAAGGAGGGGTTTGATGATTTCAACTAGGGCTTCTGATAAGTTGTACGTGACTGATCCGATACTGTCTATTATTGGCCGCAGTGGGATATCCTTTTTATGTATTTTCGGAGTTCCATAGATCCGGGGGGTGATGCTGGCTGTGGGGATCAGGTGATCATATGCGTCCTTTGTGATTTTTTTGCTTTCTAATAGAGGTTTGAGAAGGGCTTTTAGCATTTTTTTTCTTTTCTTCTGTCGGGTTTGTTTTAATGATTTCATATGTGCTGCTGTCTGCCAACATGGTTTCCATCTGTTTTTCGTATGTTTCCATGTCCAAAATTACTGTTGTTCTACCTTTATCTGCTGGGAGGATTGTGATCGTTTTATCTGTTTTGAGTGAGTTTAATGCTTTTTCTTCTTTTCTTGTAATGTTGCTTTGTGGTAATTTGGCCGTTTTTAGGATTCCTGCGACTGCGTTCCGGAGTGATGCTTTTTCTCCTTGGTCCTGGATTTTTTCACATGCTAGTTCTGTTGCGAGGATGTATTCTTCATGGAGTATTTTAGCCGGTGTGATGGCGAAGTTCAGTCCTCTGCTCAGTACTGTTTTTTCCGTGTCCGTGAGTGTGCGTTGTGATAGGTTTTTGACCCACTTAGCATTCATTTCCGTGTGTGTTTGTCTTCGTCCGTTCTTCCTTTCTGTGAGTTTTTTTAGTTTTTTCAATTGGCGGTTTTTCGTTGTAATGAATTCTTGTTCGTGTGCGTGTTTTAATTGTGCTTTTATCTGTTCCTGCGTTTCTTGGTCGGTCGGGTAGCGTTGCTTGAACATGTCCGTTTCCTCCTTGATTTGGTTGTTGATTTTGTCCACTTTATTTGCCGTTATTCTTATACGTTCTTTGATGAGGTCTTTCCGTGCTTTGTTGATAATTTTTTCTGCGTTTTTGGTCGGGATTGGATTTCTTATATTGAGGCTTACTGGTGTGACATCCTCATCTCTGCAACGGAGGTTAAATCGCAGGTGGTTTCTGAAGCGTGCCCGTGTTTTCTCCAATTTCTCCAGCCGGTGGAAGTCTTTGATGCAATCTTGTCCATAACGTCCACATAATACGTCAAATAGGTTCATTTTGTCTTCTTTTAATTGTTTATCTTTTGTTCATATGAAAGACAAAAAATAAAATAGAAAGATGTCTTTACCTTCTTTACATGTTTCAACTGCACTGCAGCCTTCGTCAGAAGAGTCAGCTGATTGCTGCCAGGTGACATTTATCAGCTGATTTTCGTAGGCGGGGCCAGCTCAGCAGATCTGTCGGATCCACCGAGCCGGCTTTACCTTCTTTTCAACTGCAGTGCAGTTGAAACATGTAAAGAAGGTAAAGACATCTTTCTATTTTATTTTTTGTCTTTCATATGAACAAAAGATAAATAAATAAAAGAAGACAAAATGAACCTATTTGACATATTTCCTGTGTAGGTTCTTCCTGCTTCTTCTGGCCTTTCAGTGCACTAGTGTTTAGCTTCCATGGTGGCTTCGCACCCGTCCTGCAGTGCTGTTTTCTTCTCTAAATCCTTAATCTAGATCTCACCATAACATGATCAGTACCACAGTCTGCACCTCTCATTGCTCTGGTGTCCAATACATCCCTTATGTCTCTCTGCCTTACTATGATGTAGTCTAACAAGTGCCAGTGCTTGGATCTTGGGTGCATCCATGTCTTCTTGTGTGTGTCCTTGTGCTTAAATAGAGTGTTGGTTATCACAAGGCTGTACTCTGAACATAGTGCAAGTAGAAGTTCTCCATTAGCATTGCCTTTGCCTACTCCATGACTGCCTAGCACTCCTTTCCATTTCTCAGTGTCCGAACCAACTCTGGCATTAAAATCTCCAACGAGTATCAGCCTGTCATCAGTTGGTACGCGCCTGATAGTCTCACGTAAATCACTGTAGAACTCTTCCTTCGACTCATCTGTGTTGGTCATTGTTGGGGCATATACACTGATGAGTGTGGCATACATCTTCCATTGCAGTGGGAGTCTCATAGTCATTATCCTGTCGTTGATTGGCACCGGTTCCTCATCAAGCATTGCTGCTATCTCCTTTCTAACTGCAAAGCCCACTCCTGCTTCTCTCCTTTCTTGAGTTGATTTCCCACTCCAAAAGAAGATGTACCCATGGTCTTCCAAGCTGTCATATCCAGGCAATCTTGTTTCACTAAGTGCAGCTATGTCTACATTGTACCTGTTCATTTCCAGGATCACAAGCGTGGTCTGTCTTTCTGGGCGCTGTGATGTTGTTCTGTCCAACAGAGTGCATACATTCCATTCTGCTACACACAAGGCTGTTGTTTTCCTCTTCTTTTGTCTTCCTGCTCCTAGCTTACTTTTCGCTGCCTGTCGGAGTGTGAACAGATCAGCGCGGACCTTGTTAGCCTGGGTGACGTCCGAGCTGGTATGTAGGAACTATAAATTGGCAATAATCAAATGGTTTCTTATTTTTTTTTTGAAGGTTGGTTTGGAGAGCAAGATGGTGAAGGGGTGAATTCTTGAGGAAGCTATCTAGGCTGGCCAGACCTGACCGGAGAAAGAGGAGTGAGAACACACAAGGGAACAGTGAATGTTGGTAAGGCAACTTGCATGTCCAAGAGTGAAGAGGAAAGCAGTGATAATCCGCCAGGGAGTGATCCGGTCCACCAGTGTACAGAAATATCCTGAAAGATATATTGATGAGGGAAAGAGATTTTTAATCCTTACGTGGATGAAGGGAGAAGAATTTCTTCAGGCTGCACACTTGGGGAAACGTGGTCAGGCTCTGGAGGTCAAACGCGCTCAGGCAGAGCAGCAGGAGTGATGTTACGCTCAACACCGCCCACTCGACACTGATTCGAGCAATATAAAGCGGAAGTATCATGAGCAGTGCATCGAGTGCTATTTCAGCACGCCCACAGTCACGTGACCATAGCAAGCAAGACCTTGTGATGTCAGTCACATCATGTGACTTGAGGGTTTGCAGAAAGTTTGAGAGGGAATTAGGTTGTTTTGTTTTTTTTTGGTTTGCTTTGTATTGTTTGTTCCTGCCATCCAATTTTGAACCAGCCTCCCAAGGAGACAGTGGTCTACACTCAATCGCTTCAGGACTGGACATGGCCCCTGCTTGGCCAGCCTTCACAGATGGGGCAGTAGCCCTAGCCCACTGTGCGCATGTGGAGAGGAGCAAACAATGGAACACATCATAGAGGCTTGCCCGCTCCAAAGGCTGGAAGGAGGATTACACACCCTCCATACAGCAAACCAGGAGGCAACTGCTTGGCTTGAGGACTTTGCATTCGCTAAATAAATAAAATCCAATTTTGAATAGACCTTGGATGACCAAATGCTCAAAAAAAAATATTGAGATTTTTTTCAGGTCTTTCACTCAGATGCAGTTCTGACACTCAGTCAGCAGATGGCACTCTTTAATTTGAATGTTTCATAACACTGTGTCAGTCATGAAGCTATTGTCTCAGGGTTTCTAAGACTGCCTTCTATCATTTGCGTAATATTGCCAAGATTTTTTTTTTTTTTCTCTCGGCGCCACACGAGTAGGCTGCCTTTTGCAACAGCGGCTCGATTCCGAGTCTTTTTCCCTTCCTCTCTCTTTTGATCCGTCTTTTTTTTTTTTTTTCACCCCACTTATATCACGGACACACAGATCGTCCTAAATGTCTCCTGAGCCGGTGGACGGAGCCACTGTTTATAGCAGGATACGATACAGCAGAGAACAGCTGCTAGCATTCAACCGCCACCCGGTCCCATTGGAAAAACTCGACATACCGAGAGAACTGAGGCGAAAACGCCGCGGCTGCCGGGCTGGAGTAAGGCGGAGGACAAAAAATATAAGGTACAGACCCTCCCTTCCATCTGTTGTCATGGGAAATGTACGGTCGATACTGGGAAAGTTAGATGAGCTAGCGGCTATCTCCCGTTATGATAGCACATACCGGGAGTGCTCTCTCCTTTTGTTTACTGAGACGTGGCTAACTGAACTAGCAGCAGATGCTAACATTGAGCTGGAGGGTTTTCACATGATACGAGCTGACCGAACACCAGACAGTGGCAAGGCTAGGGGCGGTGGAGTGATAATGTATGTTAACAACAACTGGTGCAGACCGGGACATATCACTGTTAAACAACGACACTGCAGCCTGGGGGCCCCCCAGGGAACGGTGCTGGCTCCCTTCCTGTTCACTCTTTATACTGCGGACTTCTCACACAACACAACACACTGCCATCTACAGAAGTTCTCTGATGACTCTGCGATCGTTGGCCTCATCTCCAATGGAGATGAAGCTGAGTACAGAGGGCTTATCCAGGACTTCGTGGACTGGTGCCATCGGAACTGCCTCCAGATCAACGCGAGGAAAACTAAGGAGCTGGTGGTGGACTGCCGCAGGCATGGGCAGCCCCTCACAGTACCAGTAAATATACAGGGAACAGACATCGAGATGGTGACATCCTATAAGTACCTGGGTATTCATCTGAACAATAAACTAGACTGGTCACACAATACTGATGCACTCTACAAGAAGGGACAGCGCAGGCTGTTCCTGCTGAGGAGACTCAGGTCTTTTGGTGTACAAGGGGCGCTGCTGAAGTCATTCTATGACACGGTGGTGGCATCAGCCATCACTTTTGGAGTGGTCTGCTGGGGCAGTGGCATTACTGCAGCCGATAGGAAGAGACTGAACAAACTGATTAAGAAAGCTAGCTCTGTCCTGGGGCAGCGCCTTGATCCGATGGAGGAGATAGGAGAGAGAAGGACGGTGGCTAAACTGTCATCTCTGCTGGAGTCCGAGTTCCACCCTATGCAGGACATACTGAATGCACTGAGGAGCTCATTTAGCAGCAGACTACATCATCCCAGGTGCACAACCGAGAGGTTTCGTAGGTCCTTCCTACCAACGGCTGTCAGACTGTACAACCTAAGCAGGGCTGCTCGCAGAGATAGCAAAAAGACGTAACAAACTAATAGTTTTTTGAATGCAAAAGATGCAATAGACTTACACAATGGTCCCCTCCGGCATACAACTAGGAACATACCGGTCGCTATGGAGGGTGAGAATATGTATGGGCACATAATCATACCATGTAGGATAACTAAGTAGACGGTTATGCTGTTTCATTCCATCTAGCAACAATGCTCTGCACTGTGTGTGTTTATATATTTACATATTTATTCCATCTAGCTACAATGCTCAGCACTGGGTGTGTTTATATATTTATATATCTACATATTATTCCATCTAGCTACATTGCTCCGCACTGTGTGTGTTTATATACTTGCATATTTATTCCACCTAGCTGCAATGCTCCGTACTGTGGGTGTTTATATATTTACATATTTATTCCATCTAGCTACAATGCTCTGCACTGTGTGTTCATATATTCATATATTTATTCCATCCAGCTACAATGCTCTGCACTGTGTGTCTGTGTGTGTGTGTATATATATATATTTTATAGTAATACGTACATATGTATATTAGCTGCTCTTGCTTGCTTGTTTTTTTCTTGCCTTCTGATTGTTGCTCTGAGTGTTGCTATCCCTGTGCTGTTGCAATCCTGGAATTTCCCCGTTGTGGGACTAATAAAGGCTTATCTTATCTTATCTTATCTTATCTTATTAGGAGCATCTTGTCTCAGAGTGATGCTGAGAAACTGATCCACGCTTATGTTAGCTCTAGATTAGATTATTGTAACTCCTTTTTATCAGGTTGCCCTAAAACATCTTTAAAAAGTCTTCAGTTGATCCAAAATGCTGCAGCAAGTGTTTTAACAGGTACTAGAAAGAGAGGTCATATCTCTCCGGTTCTGACCTCCCTTCATTGGCTTCCCATAGAGTTTAGAATTAAGTTTAAAATCCTTCTTCTTACTTACAAAGCTCTAAACAATCAGGCCCCTTTTTATTTAAAAGATCTGATACTACAGTATTATCCTAACAGAGCACTACGCTCCCAAAATGATGGATTACTTGTAATACCTAGAATCTCCAAAAGTACAATGGGAGGCAGAGTCTTCAATTATCAAGCTCCTCTCCTGTAGAACCAGCTGCCAATTTGGATTCGGGAGTCAGACTCGATCTTTGTTTTTAAGAATAGGGTTAAAACCTTCCTTTTTGATATAGCCTACAATTAGGGAGGGATCATGTGTCTCTGAACCCTCCCTTAGTTATGCTGTTAATAATGCACTGGGCTTCACTCCTTTCTTCATTCTCAATGAAATATTTTTATTTTTTTTATTTTTTTTTTGCTGGTCATTAACATCTGTTTGTTCTCTCCCATAGATTGAGTCCCCATCGTGCTGTTTGCTCTCTACATGTCTGTTCTTTTCATCTTCTCTATCCCCTCACCCCCCAGCCAGTCGCAGCATTTGACTGCCCCTCCCTGAGCCTGGTTCTGCTGGAGGTTTCTTCCTGTTAAAAGGGACTTTTTCCTCTCCACCGTCGCCAAGCGCTTGCTCACAGGGGATCACCTGAGTGCTGGGGGTTTTCTGCAACTGTGGGGGTTTCCCCTACAGTTGAAAGTGCTATGAGATGACTGTTGTTGTGAAATGGCGCTATATAAATAAAGTTGAACTGAACTGAAATGAACTGAATCCAGAGCTGCTCATTGTTTTATAAGGCCTCAGTTTCACCATCACGAAGCAGCAGGAGTGAGAACTATTCAAGGGCACTGCTTGATTGCAATCAGGTGAGAAGCACAGTTGCAGGGACTGAAGCAAATAAGTGGAGTGAGACCAGTAAAACAACAACGGTGTGCAGCCCCGGAACCCTAACATCATCATAAACCTTTCTATATCGTGTTACGTAACTGAATAACATGACTGACTTTTTTTCTCAAAAATTTGCAACTTTCTTCTTAAAATTTTGTAATTTTTTTCTCATAAATTTGCAAAAATTTTTGTGTAAATTTGTGTAAATCTGCACATGTGCCAGCGTCTGTTTGTAAACTCGGTCACTTCTACACGTACTGGTTATCTTGTCTGTTTTTGTTTGTTGTATTAGCTCCTTTTTAAATTTTTATCTTTTTTTACTGATATTAACTTTTTACTTAGTGTTAGCTCAGTAAATACAACAGCCCGTATTGGCTCACAGGTGAATCAGATCCCGATCAGGGCTGTTCCCCAGGTTAGGCTAATCCATTGTGGAGTGTGTAAATGACGAGGCAGATTTGTCTCAGGCAGTTTATTACACATCTCACACATGAGCATAGTGGAAAAGAGGACATCTCAGACAGAACTCTTCCCTTAAATACTCAGGTCTTTCTACATATCAAAGCATCAAAGGTCACATTGCATGCACTTCCTTAATCCCTTAACATCCCCCTCGCAGTCTCTGGCACACAAAGGATCCTCCTAGCAGTCTCTGACACACAAAAGATCACACTTTCACAACTTCCTGTTATCTCCAAGGAAACTCTGCTCTTTGTTCTTATCTAAGATGCTGCACATTATGTTTCCCCATGGGCGGCCACACCACCCCTCCGAGCATATTGGATCGAACAAAAGAATAACAGTCTGTATGCTGTGACAGAATCATTAAACATCAATCCACATGCTGCTTGGGCTTCAGTCTTCTCCCGTATCTGCTGTAACCAGGATTCACCGCCTCCGCGGCGCTGTCATGCTGGGGAGCTGCTGTTTGGGGGTGAAAACCTTGTGTCTGTCCCTGCGGGTGTTCTGGGGAAATTCTACTCTGGGAAGCTCTCCATGGGGGTCTTCCACGCCGAGGGGCCCTCGCCAACAGCACTTGCTCGTCCGCCACCACAAAAACGGGTTTGAGTCTGTTAATGCCAACCTTTTCCCTCCTACCCCCCAAATCTAGCAAAAAATGCTTGTCCCCTGTTTCCAGCACTCTGAACGGCCCATCATAAGGTGGTCGCAGTGGGGGGCGATGTGCGCCGTGTCTGACAAAAACAAACTCCGCGTTTTTCAAAGTCTTAGGCACAAAAACGCGCGGAAAACTGTGGTGAACAGGGCCCGGCAGCGTGCCTGTGTCAATGCTACGCTGCAACAGCTGAGACGGGGAGCTGCCCGGCACAGGATTATCTGAGAGAAACTCCCCGGGCAGCCGAAGTGGCTGCGCAAAAACGAGTTCAGCCGGGGAAGCTTCCAAGTCCTCTTTAGGCGCAGAACGTAACCCCAATAAAACCCACGGTAGCTTGTCTACCCAATTTGCATCCGTCAGTGACGCCCTGAGAGCCGCTTTCAATGACCTATGAAAACGTTCGCATAACCCATTAGCCTGTGGATTGTACGCGGTTGTGCGGTGAATTGCGACACCCAGGCTGCGGGCCATTGTTGACCAAAGTTCGGAAACAAATTGAGGGCCTTTGTCGGACGTAATGTCCGACGGGACTCCAAAACGCGCCACCCATGCTGTTAAAAACGCGCGCGCCACGTCCTCGGCTGTGGTTGACGCCAGTGGAACCGCCTCAGGCTAGCGCGTGGTGCGGTCCACCATTGTCAGAAGGTGCGTGCACCCCTGTGATGTCAGAAGGGGGCCCACGAGGTCCACGTGAACATGGTCGAACCTCTTAGCCGGAATGTGAAACGGCTCCAAGGGAGCTCTCGTGTGTCTGTGTACTTTGGCTCGTTGGCATGCCATGCAGGCTGCTGCCCACACTTTCACTTGTTTGCGAAGGCTCGGCCACAAAAATTTCTCTCCTACCATCTTGACCGACGCGCGCACTCCCGGATGCGCTAAAGAATGAATCGAGTCAAAAACGCAGCGGCGCCACGCGACCAGTACCACGAGACGCGGTCGCCCCGTGGAGACATCGCAGATTAGGGGGGGCATACCGTCTTGCAGCACCCTGTTCTCCAGCCTTAACCCTGTTGGTCCAGACTGGAGCGCACGCACGTCCGCGTCACTAACCTGCTCCGCGGCCATGGCTGAGTAATCTATCCCCACGCGGACCAGGGCAGCCACGGTACGTGAGAGGCAGTCTGCCACTACATTCAGTTTACCCGACACATGCTGAATATCGGTAGTAAACTCTGACATCGCGGCCAGCTGTCTCTGCTGCCGGCCCGACCACGGTTCTGAAACCTTAGCCATCGCGAATGTTAGTGGCTTGTGGTCAACGAACGCGGTGAAACAGCGTCCTTCCAGCCAGAACTGGAAGTGGCGAATGGCCAAGTGGAGAGCCAGCAACTCCCTGTCGAATGCGCTGTATTTACGTTCACTATCGCGCAAAGTCCTGCTGAAAAAGGCGAGCGGCTGCCAAGCCCCGGCTACACGCTGCTCCACGACCGCCCCTATGGCCACATCTGACGCATCAGTAGTGAGCGCTATGCGGGCCGTTGGGTCTGGATGTGCCAACAACGCAGCGTTTGCCAGGGCTGCCTTGACTTCCGAGAACGCTCGCTCTCGCTCCGGGGACCATTCAATCTTATTCGTGGGTTTCTGTTTTTTGAGCGCGGCGTACAGTGGTTGCATGAGCTGCGCTGCGCGGGGGAGGAAACGGTTATAAAAATTCACCATTCCCAAAAACTCCTGTAACGCCCTGACCGTTTGCGGTCGGGGAAAATCTGCTACCGCGCGCACTTTGTCAGGCAGCAGAACCGCTCCTTCGGGGGAGACGCGGTGCCCCAAAAAAAATCAATCTGCGTCACCCCGAACTGACACTTTGCTGGGTTGATTATTAAACCGTGCTCTCCCAACCGCTGGAAAACCGCCGTGAGGTGGGTTTTGTGTTCGTCTTCGGACGCGCTGGCTACCAAGATATCGTCCAGGTAGACGAATACGAAAGGGAGATCGCGCAGCACCGCATCCATCATGCATTGGAACGTCTGTGCCGCCCCTTTAAGCCCGAATGCCATGCGCAAAAACTCGAATAGACCAAACGGAGTTATCACCGCTGTTTTGGGTATGTCCTCAGCGCGTACTGGGACTTGGTGGTAACCGCAGACCAAGTCTATTTTAGAAAAAATGCGCGCCCCTGCCAAGTGAACAGAAAAATCCTGGATGTGAGGAATTGGGTAGCGGTCGTGCACTGTGGCGTTGTTCAACCTGCGAAAATCCCCACAAGGCCGCCACGAATCGTCAGCTTTAGGGACCATGTGTAGTGGGGAAGCCCATGGGCTGTTTGAACGTCTGATGATGCCCAGCCTCTCTAGGTTGGTGAACTCCTCGCACGCTATGGCCAGTTTAGCTGCGTCCAAGCGCCGAGGTTTTGCAAAAACGGGCAGCCCGGTGGTGGTAATAAAATGTTCCACCCCGTGTTTAGCGACGGCTGCTGAAAATGTCGGGACCGTGAGTGCTGGGAACTGAGTGAGCAGTGTGTGGAACTTACCGCTTGCAGCTGTGACGTTGGCTTGTGCTGTTGGCCGGGACGCTCGAGCTGTACAGGGAATAGAATCAAAAGACAGTGCATTAACCAGGCGCCTGTTAGCAACATCAACCAACAAACCATGTGAGCACAAAAAATCAGCCCCTAATATATTGAAATTCAATGCTGCTATGACAAAAGTCCACTCAAATGCATGGCCGTGTAGTGACAGAAGTAGAGTCCTCTCACCAAAGGTCTTAATCTCCGAGCCGTTTGCTGCTGCCATCTCAGGGCCGCTGGAACCTTACCAGCCGGTCGGCGTAGGACGGCATGATGAAACTCAACTGGGCACCGGTGTCCACGAGGAAATGCCCCCCCGAGCGTGCGTCCGTCAAGTAGAGCAGCTTGTTCTCCTCCCCGAGGGCCACAGCTGCTACTGACCCCCGGTCTTGGCGTTTCCCGAGTGCTTGAACTGGCACGGTGGTATACATTTGCGTGCCTTCTCTGCAAAGCAGCGATGGTAGAAACAAAGGATGTCTCCTCCGTGTTCCTTGGCCCCCGCCGCCGCTGTCGTCAGTGGTTCTGCTACCGCCGTCAATGGCTCCTTGCCCTCTCCGGCCATCGCGCCGAACTCCGTCGCTGCCGCCGTGGTGGTGACCTCTCTGCTGGCCATGATGATCCGGTGTGCTTCCCGGGCCAGAGCACGGTAGTCCCGCTTGGCTAGCAACGGCGAATTGGCCAGGGCTGCTCTCGTCACTGACGGAAGGTTCCGGAGGAAGAGGTGGGTAAAAATGAAGTGGTCGTCATCCGAGCCCTTCAACCTTAGCATCCTCTCCATCAGGTCAATAGCCGTGCAATCTCCTAACCCGGTCCGCATCAGGAGTCTCTCTGCTCTCTCCTCAACCGAGAGTGTGTAGTGCTGGATAAGTGCGGCCTTCAACGCACCGTATTTGTCGCTGGTTGGTGGCTGGTCCAGCAGGCTCTCCACATGCTGAGCCGTGTGGGTGTCGAGCTTTGCGACCACATGGTAGAATTTCGTGTCATCCACCGATATCCCCCAGAGGACGAACTGCGCCTCAACCAGGTGGAACCAGGAGCGCGGATTGTGCTGCCAAAAATCCGGTAGCTGGATTGCAACGGCATACGCTTGGCTGGGGGCTCCCAACAAGGATGGCTCCGGGGGACTCTCTGCGTGTTGCATGCTTCGTCTTGGGTCACCAGTGTGGAGTGTGTAAATGACGAGGCAGATTTGTCTCAGGCAGTTTATTACACATCTCACACATGAGCATAGTGGAAAAGAGGACATCTCAGACAGAACTCTTCCCTTAAATACTCAAGTCTTTCTACATATCAAAGGTCACATTGCATTCACATCAAAGGTCACATTGCATGCACTTCCTTAATCCCTTAACATCCCCTCGCAGTCTCTGGCACACAAAGGATCCTCCTAGCAGTCTCTGACACACAAAAGATCACACTTTCACAACTTCCTGTTATCTCCAAGGAAACTCTGCTCTTTGTTCTTATCTAAGATGCTACACATTATGTTTCCCCATGGGCGGCCACACCATCTGTTTTAGCTAGCTACCTAGCCACCCCTGGCCTGGAAAGCCATGGCTCCATCCCCAACCTGTGTCAGCTGTGTTTCCCTCTCTAAGAAGGATTCTGAGTTGGAATTGAGACTCTCTAACCTCTATAAGATTCGGGAGGCTGAAAATAATCTGGATACTATCATTTTTGGATGGACATTGGCGCCAGCGACGGACTCACAGCTAGCAGAGACGGCTACTTACCTGGGTGAAATTAGCATATCGCCATCCACCTCCACCCCTGCTCCGGTCACCTCAGCTGTCCACGACTCCAGTACCAAACACTGGCTTCAACTCGGAGCTAAACCCAAGCCCCGGGTGGTTCTTCACAGCCTCAATGCGCGTCCTGGACTATGGTTGGGCCCAATAGCAAATGTCGGGGATTGACCAGAGATGGCCGCGCCTCCTCCCCTCCCCTTTTGCTGGAAAACAGATTTGTCATCCTTTCCCTGGAAGATCTCCCCCACCTGGACGTTGAGCTTCCTCCCATGGCCACCCCTCCTCCTTCAGCAGCAGCCCAAACCCGCAAGCCCCGGATCAAAACTACCTTAGGTGTGCCAAACTTTACACCAGCTCCAAAAAGTGTGCAACCCCCCACATCACCCCTGCACCGGCACCTCGCCACTGCAGCAATAACAACGGCAAAATTATCCACCATTTCAGAAGCCACCAACAAAGTCCCCCCAGGTGACGCTGGTAATTGGTGATTCAATAATGAGGAACATCAGAAACAGGTACTGTGTTACAAAATCTTTTCCTGTGGCTAAAGTGTCAGACATTGAGGCTCTTACCCCTGACCTATTAAATGAATACCCCCACGCTAAAACTGTTATTGTGCATGTTGGATGCAACAACATCCCAGATGAAGCATCTGAGATCTTAAAGAGAGACTTTAGGAGCCTTCTGTCCACTCTTAAGAACTGTGGCAGATGTGTGTTTATTTCTGGGCCACTTGTTCCTTTCAGAAGAGGTTGCAATTATTTTAGCAGAACTCTTAGCCTTAATACCTGGTTGTGTTCAACATGTCCTACTTTTAACATTGGTTTTATAGACAATTTCAACCTGTTCTGGAACCATCCATCCATCTTCTACCGCTTTTCCGGAGGTCCGGGTCGTGGAAGCAGCAGTTCAAGCAGAGAAGCCCAGACTTCCCTCTCCCCAGCCACCTGCTCCAGCTCTTCAGAGAGGATACCAAGGCATTCCAGACCAGCTGGGAGACATAGTCTCTCCACCGAGTACTGGGTCTGCCCCGGGGTCTCCTCCCAGTGGGACGTGTCTGAAACACCTCAAGTGGGAGGCGTCCAGGAGGCATCCTAATCAGATGCCCATACCACCTCAACTGACTCCTTTCAATGTGGAGGAGCAGCGGTTCTACTCTGAGCCTCTCCCGGATGACTGAGCTCCTCACCCTATCTCTGAGGGTGAGTCCAGCAATCCTACGGAGAAAGCTCATTTCAGCTGCTTGTATCCGCGATCTTGTTCTTTTGGTCATTACCCAAAGCTCGTGACCATAGGTGAGAGTAGGAACGTAGATTGACTGGTAAATCGACAGCTTTGCCTTAGAACTAAGCTCCCTCTTCACCACAACAGACCGGTACAACGTCTGCAACACTGCAGATGCTGCTCCAATCCGTCTGTCAATCTCTCGCTCCATTTTCCCCTCACTTGTGAATAAGACCCCAAGATACTTAAACTCCTCCACTTGGGGCAGGAGCCTGTCCCCAACCCAGAGAGGACAATCCACCTTTTTCCGGCTGAGGACCATGGACTCGGACTTGGAGGTGCTAATTCTCATCCCAGCCGCGTCACACTCAGCGGCAAACCGTCCCAGCAAGAGCTGTAGGTCATTGCTGGATGAAGCCAACAGGACAACATCATCTGCAAACAACAGAGATGAGATCCTGTGGTCACCAAGCATGACACCCTCCGTTCCCTGGCTGCGCCTAGAAATCCTGTCCATAAAAATTATGAACAGGATCGGTGACAAAGGGCAGCCCTGGCGGAGTCCAACTCTCACTGGGAATGACCCCGACCGAGTGTTGGTAATACGAACCAAACTCTCACAACGGTCGTACAGAGACCCAATAGCTCGTAACAACAAGCCCGATACCCCGTACTCCCGAAGCATCCCCCACAAAAAACCACGAGGGACGCAGTCAAATGCCTTTTCCAAGTCCACAAAACACATATAAACTGGTTGGGCAAACTCCCACGAACCCTCAAGAATTCTCGAGAGGGTAAAGAGCTGGTCCGATGTGCCACGGCCAGGACGAAAACCACATTGCTCCTCCTGAATCCGAGGTTCGACCAACGGCCGGACTCTCCTCTCCAGTACCTTGGCATAGACCTTCCCAGGGAGGCTGAGGAGTGTGATCCCTCTAAAGTTGGAGCACACCCTCCGGTCCCCTTTTTTGAAGAGAGGAACCACCACCCCGGTTTGCCATGCCAAAGGCACTGCCCCCAACCTCCACGAAATGTTGCAGAGGCGTGTCAACCATGACAGCCCAACAACATCCAGGGCCTTGAGGTACTCAGGGCGAATCTCGTCCACCCCTGGGGCCCGGCCACCAAGGAGATTTTTAACCACCTTGGCGACCTCAGACCCTGTGATAGGCGAGTCATCCCCCTCGTCCCCAAACCCTGCTTCCTCTGTGGAAGGCGTATCAGTGTGATTGAGGAGATCCTCGAAGTATTCCTTCCACCGCCCGACAATATCCCCAGTCAAAGTCAACAGTGTCCCATCCGCACCATACACAGTGTGGACAGGGAGCTGCTTTCCCCTCCTGAGCTGCCGGAGAGTTTGCCAGAATCTCTTCGAGGCCAACCGAAAGTCTTGTTCCATGGCCTCACCGAACTCCTCCCATACCTGGGTTTTTGCTTCAGCAACCATCCGAGCTGCACTCCGCTTGGCCTGCCGGTACACCTCAGCTGCTTCAGGAGTCCCACAAGCCAACCAAGCTTGATAGGACTCCTTCTTCAGCTTAATGGCCCCCCTCACCACTGGCGTCCACTACTTGGTTCGGGGGTTGCCACCACGAGATGCACCGACCACCTTTTGGCCGCAGCTCTGGGCCGCCGCTTCAACAACAGAGGTGGAGAACATGGCCCATTCAGACTCCATGTCTCCAGACTCCCTTGGAATGTGGTTGAAGTTCTTCCAGAGGTGGGAGTTGAAGATCTCCCGGACAGGGGCTGTCAAGTGGCCCTCACTCTTGTGAGGTTTGACCAGCAGTTTCCCCCACTTGAACGGGATGCTTGCTTTGGAAGATAGAACTGGAAATCACTCAGTGACCAAGACTCAGCTTTTCCTTTTCTTTCCTTTTATTTTTTGTAAAGTCATCAAGGCCAAGCACAGCCAAGCACAGGCCAAGCACAGGTGAAAAACCTTTAAATACAACACAAATAAAGGGTCAAGGAGAATGTAACCCAAGAACCCATAATAAATCAACATAACCCAAAATCAAATACTCAGTTTTTAAATTACTAAAACCCAAAATAGAAAATACTCACATCTAAAGCGCCCCAAATACTAAACACATCTTAAAACACTGTTCAATAATGATTTTTAACCTTACAACTTTAACAGCTTTTAACTTTTAAACTCTTAAAATACACTCCATTTTAACTATACTTTTAAACCCACATGATTTTATAAATATGACATTTTAACTTACATTTCAAACACACAGTTTTTTAACACATCACATTTAACCTAAACTTGATCAGATTACTTTTCAAATGCAGCTGCAAAGACATATCACAAATGGATGCTCACCGGCTCCTTCTTCCTTGCTTGAAACAACCTTTAGTCCTGCAGTCTTTTCCAAAGTCCAAAGTCTCCAACCATTTCTCTCACACACTGCTTATTCTCCACTGCCCTGTGAGTAACTGCCTCCAAACTCTCTTAATCACCAGATCATTCCCACCTGGTGCAATCAACCAACTGCTCTCAGGCTGGGAAGCACACCCAGATCTAAAGCACTCAGGCAGAGAGGGTGTGGCCTGCAGCTCAGCTCAACACCTCCCACTCGATCTTCCCATGGAAACCACTGGAAAGATCGCACACAGTAAACTAGTGGTCAGCGATTTCCTCCTGGGCCTCCTGCCTGATCCTCCACTGGCAGCAGGACCACCAAACGTCGGACGTCCCGGTGAAGAATTATGGACTGAAGGTCCCTCCGAATGCTGGAGGCAGGATGCTTGGATGCTGATGTTGCAGGCCTCACCTTAGGAGCACAGGAGCTTGCCACAACTCTAACATTCACATCTCGTACAATGCCTCTGGGGTCTGGGTTGACACTGATGACTCTCCCAAACTTAAAATGACCCCTCAATGCATTCTGGTCACACAGCCAAACAATATCTCCAACTGCAACGTTCCTCTGTGTGGTGTGCCATTTACTCCTAACGAAGAGATTAGGACCGGCAAGTTGGCTCCAGGACCTCCAAAATTTATTTACCTGGTGCTGCATTTCCTGAAGTCTCTTATAGGGATAGCTTGCGAAGTTGCATGTTTTCCAGTCACCACTTGATGATGCTCATCCCAACAGAAGTGTTTTGGGTGTAATGTACTGCACGGTGTCTTCATGGCTCTGCACCTTGGCATCAATGGGACGCTCATTAGAAAGATTAGCGGCTAGCTGAAGTGTTGTCTGAAGTTCGCTGTAACTGAGCCCTGAGTCTCTTCCCAGACTCTGGAATGCCTTCTTCACAATCCAAACAGCTGCTTCAGCAGAGCCATTTCGATGAGGTGAATCAGCTGGCTGGATTTTCCAATGCCAGTCGGTTCCATCTTGAGCTGAAGTCTCCTCCACAGCAGACCTGTCGAGGCCATCCAAAAACTGATACAACTCTTTCAGAACAGACTTGACACTGACAAAATTGGTCCCTGGATCGGACCAAATCTTCTTAGGATGCCCCCGAATTGCTGTAAACCTCTGATAAACCATCAGAAAGCTTTCAGTTGACATGGTGTTGGCCAGCTCTGTGTGGATTGCTCTACTGGCCATACAGCAGAATACGACTCCCCAAACCTTCATTGTGACTCTCTACCTCACATCATCTTTGACCAGATAAGGTCCAAACAGGTCAACTGCTGTGAACTCAAATGGGGATGCTGGCCCAGTTCTCTCTTGAGGCAGATCACCCATCCCTTGCTGGCATCTTCTAGCTCTGGCTTTCTTGCAAATCACACAGTTTTCAATGAGTTTTTGAGCAAATCTTCGTCCATTGATGGCCCATGCTCTCTTTCTCACCTTCAATAGAGTTGCAGCCACTCCCTCATGACCCTTGCTGTGAGCTTCACAAACCAACAAAGTTGCGACCCAGGCACTGTGAGGTATGAGGGGAACACCAACTTTGTCTTCATTAAAAGCCAGGACTCTCCCACCACAAACCAGTAGCCCAGTTTCTTCCTCTTTGAAGACTACCCGCCAGTCTATTGTGGTAGTTGGAAAAGTCACACCCTCTTGTGCAGCAAGGAAAAGGTCTCTTAAAGCATCTTGGCGCTCCGTTGCAGTAATGACCCCGGCTGATGAAACCGCCTCCCACTTTGGGGTTCCCAGGATCTTATTTTTAGCTGCAAAGCATTTTGCTGCCCCCCAGACCCGAGCGACTGTCTTAACCAGGTGAGTCAAATTGCTGAACCGTCTTTCATCCATTAGGTTTCGGACAGCAGCACCAGCAGGTGGCCTCCGACGCTCCGGATCTGGTGGCTCTTCCTTCACCTGAGCTCTTGTGAGTGCGGCAACAAATGATTTCTTCTGCATTTTTCCAACACTCTCTCTGGCAATGGCTGATACATCCTTTGCAGACTTAATTGGCCACTCATCAGCTGGTAGACTCAGGAACTCTGGTCCTTGCTGCCATGATGAATTTTCATCCAAATCTTTTGGATCAGCCCCACGTGTAATGATATCAGCAATGTTCAGTGGTCCGGGGATCCATCACCAATCCTGAAGTTGCGTGCTGCTTTGGATTTCTCCAATCCTGTTAGCAAAAAAAGGTCTGAAAGCCATAGCTCTCACGTTGAATTGCACCAAGGACTGTTTGGCTGTCAACAAAGTGATACCATTGCTTGACTTGAATTCAGCTATGTTGCTCAAAGTACTTCTTCAACCGGGCGGCAAATACTGCTCCACAAAGCTCTGCCTTGACTACTTCCCCCTTATGGTCTAAAGGAGTTAGTTTAGCTTTAGACTCCACCAGCCTCACCGTACAATCTTGGTCACAGGCCCACCGCAAATACAGGACGGCACCATAAACATGCTCGCTGCCATCAGAGAAGGTGACTGCATTAGGTTCAGCCGATGCGCCCACTGGCGTCAGAGCTCTGTGAAACTTGACCTTACTCAGCTGGACACATTCTTCAAAGAGGCTGATGGCATCTTCTCTGAGCTTTCGTGATAGCGCAAGGTCCCAAGTATCTTTGATGGTGCTGCACTTGGGTGTGGCCTCCTGAAATGCTCGCCGAACCAAAATGGTCCCTTTCTGTTTTACAAGTGTCATCAGACCAATCGGGTCATACAGTCCAGAAACTTGGCTGAATAACTCTCGTCGTGTCAGTGGGTCTGGTGTCTGGGCTCTCACCTGCTCCAATTGAAGGTCCTGGCCGAGTCTAATTTTCCTCTTCCTCTTTGAGAAATTTATCCCAACCATGACATAAAGCTTATCATCCTCCAGGGAGTAGCCAAGGCCAAGAGCTTTATTGTCTTCCTCTTTGAGCTGATTCGGCAGGATCACAGTCTTTGGAATAGCCACCTGTTCCTGTTTTCCAGCAGACTCCCTCTTACTTTGGCCAGAGAAGACCCACAGCTTCAACTCGAACACTCCTGCTTTCAGGATCTGCTCTACATTTTCTGTAATGACTTTGAGCTGGTCTAAGTTGTCATGAGAGGTTAACAAGTCATCGACATAGCTGTCCTCCTGCAGCACTCGACGCTCTTCCTCAAGATGGCTGAACTGAGGGAGATTAGCCGTCTCTCTCATGGCGAGTTGAGCAATACAACCTGCTGGCTCATCTCCAATGTTAACTCTCGTGACTGCATATTCACCAAGCTCCTCCTCTTCAGAGCCACGCCACAGGAACCTATGCAAATGCACCCCTTGGTCTTCCAGCCACACTGAATTGTACATTTTCTTTATGTCTCCCAATGCAGCAAAAGCTCCCCTCCGGAATTTGAGAAGCACAGCACAGATGGAATTGAGGACGTCTGGGCCTTTTAGCAAGAGATCATTGAGACTCACCCCTCTGCACTTTTGACTACTGTTTCAGACCAGTCTCAACGGAGTTGTAACAGAGTGTGGGTTAGGTGCGATGAGGTGGCTGATGTACCATACTGGACCAGTCCATGCATAAAGGACGTCTTTAGGCAACTTCATTGCGGCCCGGCGCTTGACCATCTCGTGAATTTGCGCAGCATAGGCAGCCTTCCACTCTGGCTCCCTAGCCAGCTGCCTCTCAGTTCTGAAGAATGTGACCTCAACTGCACTCCTGTTGCTTGGTAATGAGGCTGGATCTGCTACCCAGGGGTGCTTGGCGTGCCAGTGAGGCCTCTCACTGTGATCATCAGCAGCTACATATGTGAGGCCACTCTTTACCACCTCCATCTCCCTTTCTTCAGCGAGGGTCATTTCCTTGCCACCTGGCTGGCAGTTCCCACAGCGACAGCCCCCACATCTCGAGATGCAACCAGCACCAATACTATCCCATTTCTACCACTCGAGGAAGTTGGAAGTAGTAGCTGCACAACTAGATTGATGAGATTGGACAGCAATTGAGGCTTGCTGGCTTTGTGGAGGATAAATGGGGACTGCGCAGGTATGTTCTTCATACTTTACAGCAGCAGTTCTCATAGACCTTGCGAAATGCGTTCTTGAAATGTAGGCTGATACAGTGACCTCTTCAAACAGCTCAGGATGAGTGCCCGCAACTGTCTTTCCCATTGGTCCATCCCACAGCACGAGGTCCCCCACTGTGCAAATCTTCTGCGGAGCCAGCTGACCCTCCTTGTGACTTACAAGGAGCTGGATCTCTCTTGGTCTTACCAGGTCACTGAGCGGGACATCTGGGAAAAACTCTTGCAATTTTTTGGCTGACACATGTCTGTGGATATCTGCAATGCTGTCTAAGCCATAGCAAATCAGCTGGTGGGACTTGAGAGTACCTCTTGAGGTGTTAATACAAATTTTCAAGAGGTACCGCTTTGTTTTGACATGGATTTTCATGCCTCCTACACCATGGACCACAAGCGTGATGTCTTCACTTCTAAGATTAAGCCGACCTGCTGCCTCATGGGTGATATAATTGGTGTCAGAAGCTAGGTCGATTAGGGTCCCAATTTTCTGGCCAGCATTAGCTGTTACCTCCAGCAGCATCATGATGACAGGCCACTCCGCTAGGCCGCTCTCTGCCAGAAGACTTGAGTGACTCTTTGCAACATGGGAGGTACTTACTGCTGTGTTGCAGAATGCGTCCCGGCATTGTTGGGCTAATTCAGGCAAGAGCTTTCTGAAGAATTCTTCCTGGGCCTCAGTGTAATTCCTCTTATTGCCACCTCCCACTGTACTGCCTTTGCTCCTCCTCTGGGCTGTGCTGCCTCTGGATGCTCCAGCATTGGGACACAGATAGTAGTGATGGTCTGTGGCTCTCTTGTCCTCACACTCAGGATTTTTGCACAGGAATGAAGTCTTGCAGTGACTATCGTCATCATGGACCTCCAGACATTTCCAGCAGGCTCCCAGCTTTTGCACTGCATCCTTCTCTGTGAACTTGAGCACACGGAACTTTTTGCAGAAGTACAGCTTTTTCTTATGCTTGATGTCCCCACAGACAACGCATCCTGAGAGATGGCTACTTGACTGGTTTGAGGCTCTGGTTCTAGCTTGCCTTTGCTCAGATCGGGTCTCTTTCCTTGGCGGCTCTTCATCCCTCAATTGATCCAGCTGTTCATAGATGTTCTCTTGACTCTTGAGGAAGTCCAGAAGACTGTCAAAGCGCTTCTCTGGTTCGGCACTGATCCTCTCAGCTGCATAGAGAAGCCACTCTTTCTTCAACGCATCCGGAAGCTTGCTTTCAACTGACTTTATCACCAGAGGGTTTTTTAAAGCACCAGTGTCACCAAGGTCACTCAGGTCTTCAAGGGCTTTCTCAACAGCTTGGATGAGCTCAACAATTTTCCTGGGCTGGTGACTTTTGACAGCTGGAAGTCTCTGGAGCTCCTCAACTATTTCAATAGCGATTGCAGTTTGGCTTCCAAACCAGTTCTCCAGGACACGAAAGGTGTCATCTGCCGTACTGTAGGTCATCAGCCGAAGATCTCTTATTATTTTCTCATCCAAACTGTCAAGAAGCTGGAACTTTTTGACTTCCTTTGACCCAGTGGGTTCTCCTTGCCTCTGAAGGGCCTCCCAGTCTCTTTTCCAGCAATGAAAGTCTCGCCTGATGCCAGTAAACTTGGGGAGGGAGGTTGGTTTCAGTCTAATGGCTGATGTTGGGTAGCAGATGGAAGCTGCACTCACGACTCTTTCGGCATCTTCTTTAGCTTTTGCTTGATTAAACTCTGCTTTTCTTGACACCAACTTAAGAATGAACTGCTCAAGCTCCCGTACACGCAGCTGGAAGTCTTTCTGCTCAACAGGAGGGGCCCAACACTTCCACTGTGTGTATAGCTCTTTTGCCCTCTTAACCAGACTTTCCATGTAATCAAACATGAAGTCAAAGGCCTCCTTATTTCCGCCGGGTTCAAAGGAAATCACACTCTTTACCTTCTCCTCTGCAGCTTTTACTGCCATCATCAGTTCCTCCTCTCCAAAGTTGGCCCAAAGTGTCTTTTGGATGAGGTCCTTCAGCTCTTTCAGTTTCATTTCACACTCACTTGCAGTTTTCCCAATATCGGCCTTTTGCTGCTCGCTCAACCCGGGAATTTCTTCAGGATCTGCATCCAACTCTGCCTCTGCAAGGTACTGGGCCTCCACATCATCATTGGCTTCCATGACTTTGTTGGCCTCATCTATGAGCTTTCTGAAACTGTCTCTGAGTTCCTCCTCGGACATTATGGTGTGCATTCGGACAATGTTGTTGGCCAGCCGGGAAAATTGCCACTTCGCAGCTGTCCTGTTGGCTTTAAGCTGCTCCAGAGACTTTGAGTCAGCCATCTTCTTTTCGGACAGGATTGAGTAAGTTGCTATTCAGTGTGTTACCAGGCCTCTGGACTTCCAGGCCTGGCCAGTTGCTGTTCAGAGTTCTCTGTTCCAGTCTCTACAGTGGTTTTTCACTGTCAAGTGGCCCTCACTCTTGTGAGGTTTGACCAGCAGTTTCCCCCACTTGAACGGGATGTTTGCTTCGGAAGATAGAACTGGAAATCACTCAGTGACCAAGACTCAACTTTTCCTTTTCTTTCCTTTTATTTTTTGTAAAGTCATCAAGGCCAAGCACAGCCAAGCACAGCCAAGCACAGGCCAAGCACAGGTGAAAAACCTTTAAACACAACACAAATAAAGGGTCAAGGAGAATGTAACCCAAGAACCCATAATAAATCAACATAACCCAAAATCAAATACTCAGTTTTTAAATTACTAAAACCCAAAATAGAAAATACTCACATCTAAAGCGCCCCAAATACTAAACACATCTTAAAACACTGTTCAATAATGATTTTTAACCTTACAACTTTAACAGCTTTTAACTTTTAAACTCTTAAAATACACTCCATTTTAACTATACTTTTAAACCCACATGATTTTATAAATATGACATTTTAACTTACATTTCAAACACACAATTTTTTAACACATCACATTTAACCTAAACTTGATCAAATTACTTTTCAAATGCAGCTGCAAAGACATATCACAAATGGATGCTCACCGGCTCCTTCTTCCTTGCTTGAAACAACCTTTAGTCCTGCAGTCTTTTCCAAAGTCCAAAGTCTCCAACCATTTCTCTCACACACTGCTTACTCTCCACTGCCCTGTGAGTAACTGCCTCCAAACTCTCTTAATCACCAGATCATTCCCACCTGGTGCAATCAACCAACTGCTCTCAGGCTGGGAAGCACACCCAGATCTAAAGCACTCAGGCAGAGAGGGTGTGGCCTGCAGCTCAGCTCAACAGGGGCCTCAGCCAGAAGTTCCCAGCACACCCTCACTATACGTTTGGGTCTACCAGGTCTGAATGGCTTCCTCCCCTGCCATCGGATCCAACTCACCACCAGGTGGTGATTAGTTGACAGCTCTGCACCTCTCTTTACCCGGGTGTCCAAGACATATGGTCGCAGGTCTGATGACACGATAACAAAATTGATCATCGTCCTGCGACCTAGGATGTCCTGGTGCCAGGTGCACATATGGACACCCTTATGCTTGAACATGGTGTTTGTTATGGACAAGCTGTGGTTAGCACAGAAGTCCAATAACTGAACACCACTCGGGTTCAGATCGGGCAGGCCGTTCCTCCCAATCACCCCCCTCCAGGTTTCACTGTCGTTGCCCACATGCGCATTGAAGTCCCCCAGTAGGACAATGGAGTCTCCAAGAGGAGCACCCTCCAGCACCCCAGTCACAGACTCCAAAAAGGGTGAGTACTCTGAAACATCATTTGGTGCATAGGCACAAATGATGATCAGGACCCGTTTCCCAACCTGAAGGCGCAGGGAAGCAACCCTTTTGTCTAGTGGGGAAAACTCCAATATAGAGGCAGCAAGGTGGGGGGATACAAGAATACCCACCCCTGCTCGTTGCCTCTCGCCTGGGGCAACTCCAGAAAAGGCCAAGCTCCAACCCCTCTCCAGGAGACTGGTTCCGGAACCGGAGCTGTGTGTTGAGGTGAGGCCAACTATATCTAGCTGGTATCGCTCAACCTCGTACACCAGCTCAGGCTCCTTCCCCACCAGAGAAGTGACATTCCACGTACCAAAAGCCAGTTTAGAAAGCTTGGGATCAGTCCGCCAAGGTCTCCGCCTTTGACCGCCACCTAATCGACATAGCACCGGACCCCCATGATCCCTCCTGCAGGTGGTGAGCCCACTGGAGGGCGGACCCATGTAACTCCTTCGGGCTGAGCCCAGTCGGGTCCCATGGTTGGAAACCCGGCCACCAGACGCTAGCCTTCGAGCCACTCCCCCAGGCCTGGCTCCAGGGTGGGGCCCTGGTAACCCCATACCGGGCGGGGTACACTGAATCCTTGATATAGAATTTATCATGAGAGTCTGTTGGATCGTTCTTAGTCTGGCCCTTCACCCAGGATCAGTTTGTCTTGGGTGACCCTATCAGAGGCAAATTGCCCCGGACAACATAGCTACTGGGATCACTGGGGCACGCAAACCCTCCACCATGATAAGGTGACGATCCATGAGGGGGCTGTTCTGGAACCGCCCATCATTTATGAGGCCAGATGGCATCCATCCAAATAGACTTGGTACATGTGTTCTAAGGGACAATCTGTTTTATTCCATTCAGCACTTTTTTTTTAGTACTGTGATTGAAAGCTGGTGTGTTAATTTACCCAAAAGTACCTGGGTCTGCCAACCAGCCCTTCTTTGCTTCCACTTCTCATATTAATCCTATTAATCTAAATAATTCTTGCTGTTTAGATCAGTCTTCATTTCATAACCCCATAGAGATTGTGTCTGTCTCCCGTTACCCAAAACATTATAACCCAAGACAAATACAACATAACTTGATAAAGATTAAAACCACTAATTTACCACAGTTAAATAAAATAATTAAATGCGGACTGCTGAACATAAGACCTCTGCCAGATAAAGTGACCTTAATTTATGATATGATCATGGATTACAATATAAATATACTCTGTCTCACGGAAACATGGCTACGCCCCGATGATTTTGTTAGTACCAATGAGGCCACCCCCCCAACCATGGAAATATTCATATTCCTAGAAACACTGGCCGAGGTGGTGGTGTTGGGATAATATATGAATCCACATTACCAATGAACCCTCAGCCTAAGCTAAACTCAAACTGTAACTCTTTTGAATGCTTAATTTTTAGCTTAGCACATCCATCCTGGAGGTCAGAGCAGCCTATTTTATTTACCACAGTACATTGCCCTCCCAGTGCTTCTTTTGCTGAATTTATGTCTGAATTCTCTGAGTTCTTAACAACCTTTGTTAGTTCAGACGAGATTATCATAGCTGGTGACTTTAATATTCATATAGATGTTGATAATGATAGTCATAGTGTAGCATTTCTCTCCAAATTCAACTGGTTTTTCTCAGTTTGTTAGTAAAGCAACTCATCATCATAATCACACCCTTGACCGGGTCTTGGCCTATGGTGTAGAAATTGATGAGCTGCTTGTCATCCCTCAAAATCCTACACTGACTGACCACTAATTGATAACGTTCAAATTTGTGCTATCCAATTTCACATCATCAAGCAGAAATATAGTTACCAGATACTTAATTTAATTCAGTTCAATTCAGCTTTATTTACACTACCGTTCAAAAGTTTGGGGTCACCCAGACAATTTTGTGTTTTCCATGAAAAGTCACACTTTTATTTACCACCATGAGTTGCAAAATGAATAGAAAATATAGTCAAGACATTGACAAGGTTAGAAATAATGATTTGTATTTGAAATAATAATTTTTTCCTTCAAACTTTGCTTTCGTCAAAGAATCCTCCATTTGCAGCAATTACAGCATTGCAGACCTTTGGCATTCTAGCTGTTAATTTGTTGAGGTAATCTGGAGAATTCTGACTCAATGAGCAAACACATTATACCATTAGAACACTGGAGTGATAGTTGCTGGAAATGGGCCTCTATACACCTATGTAGATATTGCACCAAAAACCAGACATTTGCAGCTAGAATAGTCACTTACCACATTAGCAATGTATAGAGTGTATTTCTGATTAGTTTAAAGTTATCTTCATTGAAAAAAACAGTGCTTTTCTTTCAAAAATAAGGACATTTCTAAGTGACCCCAAACTTTTGAACGGTAGTGTATATAGCGCCATTTCACAACAACAGTCATCTCCTAGCACTTTCAACTGTAGGGGAAACCTCCACAGTTGCAGAAAAACCCCAGCAATCAGGTGATCCCCTGTGAGCAAGCGCTTGGCGACAGTGGAGAGGAAAAACTCCCTTTTAGCAGGAAGAAACCTCCAGCAGAACCAGGCTCAGGGAGGGGCAGTCATCTGCTGCGACTGGCTGGGGGGTGAGGGGATAGAGAAGATGAAAAGAACAGTCGTGTAGAGAGCAAACAGCACGATGGGGACTCAATCTATGGGAGACAACAAACAGATGTTAATGACCAGCAAAAAAAAAAAATTTCATTGAGAGTGAAGAAAGGAGTGAAGCCCAGTGCATTATTGGAGGTCCCCCAGCTGTCTAAACCTATTAGCAGCATAACTAAGGGAGGGTTCAGAGACACATGATCCCTCCCTAATTGCAGGCTATATCAAAAAAGGAGGTTTTAACCATATTCTTAAAAACAGAGATCGAGTCTGACTCCCGAATCCAGATTGGCAGCTGGTTCCACAGGAGAGGAGCTTGATAACTGAAGGCTCTGCCTCCCATTGTACTTTTGGAGATTCTAGGTATTACTAGTAATCCTGCATTTTGGGAGCGTAGTGCTCTGTTAGGATATACGGTAGTATCAGATCTTTTAAATAAAAAGGGGCCTGATTGTTTAGAGCTTTGTAAGTAAGAAGAAGGATTTTAAACTTAATTCTAAACTCTATGGGAAGCCAATGAAGGGAGGCCAGAACCAGAGAGATATGATCTCTCTTTCTAGTACCTGTTAAAACTCTTGCTGCAGCATTTTGGATCAACTGAAGACTTTTTAAAGATGTTTTAGGAAAACCTGATAAAAAGGAGTTACAATAATCTAATCTAGAGCTAACAAAAGCGTGGATCAGTTTCTCAGCATCACTCTGAGACAAGATGCTCCTAATCTTGGCAATATTACGCAAATGATAAAAGGCAGTCTTAGAAACGAATTTAATATGTGAATTGAAAAACAGATCTTGACCAAAAATAATTCCAAGTCCATAAAGTTTCTCCTACTCATTCAGAATGCAGCTGCACATATCCTTATGAGAACAGGGAGAAGAGATCACATTACTCCAGTTTTAGCTTCTTTACATTGGCTCCCAATAAAGTATAGAATTGGAATTCAAGATATTGCTCTTAACCTATAAAGCTCTTAATGGTATGGTTCCTTCTTACCTGCAAGAACTCTTAGTTCCCTATCATCCAACCAGAACTCTGTGCGCCCACAAATCCAAACTACTAGTGGTCCCCAAAGTATCTAGAAGTAGATTGGGAGGTAGAGCTTTCAGCTATCAAGCTCCCTTCCTGTGGAACCGTCTTCCCAGTTCAGTTTGGGAGGCAGACACTCTCTCTTTATTCCAAGAGCAAGTTGAAATCTTTTCTCTTTGATAAGACCTTTAGTTAGAAATGCTGCCTCTGCCAGGCCTTTGCTTGCATGTGCAGCCTGGCCAGGCTTGGCACTGGACTGTTTGGCTTTGAATGTTGTATCTGTAGGTTTGTTTTGAATGTAGCTACTCAGCCCAGCCGGTCGAGGCGGATGGCCGTCCTGTATGAGCTATGGTTCTGCCTGAGGTTTCTGCCTGTTAAAGGGAAGTTTTTCCTCGCCTGTGTCACCACAGTGCTTGCTCTTAGGGGTCTCTGCTGGGTTCTATAAACTAAGAGTGTGGCCTAAACCCACTCTTTTCTCTAAAGTGCCTTGAGACGACCTGTGTTGTGTTTTGGTGCTATATAAATAAAATTGAATTGAATTGAACTGAATTAAATTTGCAACTTTTTCCTGTAAATTTTCAACTGTTTTCTCATGAATTTGCAACTTTGTTCACATATTTGCTATTTTTTTCTAGTAAATTTGTAACTTTTTTCCTGTAATTTGTAACTTTTTCTCAAAAATTTGCACCTTTTTTCTTGTAAATCTGCAACTTTTTCCTGTAAATTTTCAGCTGTTTTTCTCCAAAATGTGCAACTTTTTTCACATAGCTCTGCACCTTTTTTCTCAAAAATTTGCAACTTTCTTCTTAAAATTTTTATTTTTTTCCCAAAAACTTGCGATTTTTTCCTTGTAAATTTGCAACTTTTTCCTGTAAATCTGCAACTTTTTTCCCCATAAAATGTAAAACTTTTTGCACATAAATTTACAGTTTTTATTCCTGTAAATTTGCAACTTTACTGTACAAAAAGGTACAATTTTTGAGAAAAAAGTTGCAAATTTACTAGAAAAAAAATAGCAAATATGTCAACAAAGTTGCAAATTTATGAGAAAAAAAGTTGAAAATTTCCAGGAAAATTTAAATTCTATAAGAATTCTATAAGAATAAATTCTTATAGATTGTGACCTTTTTCTAGTAAATTTGCAAAAAAAAAATTAAAAAATTCCTGGAAATTTTCATCTTTTTCTCATAAATTTGCAACTTCTTTCACATCAATCTGCAGATTTGTTTCTCATAAATTTATGACCTTTTCTCAAAAAGTTACTATTTTTTTCCTCATAGATTTGTAACTTTGTCCTTTTTTCACATAAATTTGCTATTGTTTTCTTAAAATAATTGACTTTTTTCTCATAAATTTGCAAAAAAAAATTCTTATAAATTTGTAACTTTTTTCCTGCAAATTTTCACTTTTTTTCTCAAAAATTTGCAACTTTTTTCTTAAAATTTTGTGATTTTTTTTTCTCATATATTTTCAAGTTTTATCTTGGAAATTTTCAACTTTTTCCTGTAAATGTTCAACTTTTTTCTCATAAAATTTAAAACTTTTTTTCACATAAAGTTACAATTTTTTCTTATAAATTGGCCACTTTTTTCCTGTAAATTTTCAACGTTATTTCTTATAAATTTGCATGATTTTTTCCACACAGGTCTGCAATATTTTTTCATAGATGTGTTAGTTTTTTTCTTTAAAATTTGTGACTGTTTTCTCATAAGTTTCCTACTTTTTTCTTCAAAAAATCAGCAACTTTTTTCTCATAGATTTACAACTTTTTTCTCATAAATTTGTAACCTTTTTCTTAAAAATTTGTGACTTTTTTCTCATATATTTGCATATTTTTTCTTGTAGACTTGCAACTTCTTCCTCAAAACTTTGTGACGACCAATTCTAAGCAGAAATACAAAAAATTCCTCATAAATCTGCACCTGTTTTCTTACAGAGTTGCAACTTTAAAAAAAAAAAAAAAAAAAGAAAATGTGATTTTTTTCTCATAAATTTGCAAAAAAAAAAAAAAATTCTCATAAATTTGCAACTTTTTCCTGCAAATTTTCATCTTTTTTCTCACAAATTTGCAGCTTCTTTCTTATAAAATTGGAACTTTTTTCTCAAAACTTTGCTTATTTTTCCTGCAAATTTTCAACTTTTTTTTCTTGTAAATTTGCAGCTCTCATCTGGATACTGGCTAAATGTTTATTCTCTGTAATTAAATTGTAATTTGTAACATTTTTAATGATTAAATTGGCATCTTTTACCATATCTTTGCACCTTTTATTTTTCCAAATTTGTACCCAATTTACATTTATTCTTTTGTACCTCCTGATAAATTGGTGAACACCCCCCATCTCCCTTGTTAAAAAATAACTAATTTTCTACTGTAGATATTATGGTTCACAAGGGGGAAAATGATCCTATTGGGAAGTGACTTTTCAGGCTCTGTGTCAACCTATAATGTCTATCTGGACTCAAAAGCCAATTCAAAATTAGACACCAGCATATAAACTAGCACAGATCCACCTCTGTCTGACAGCCTTACAGTAGTTCCTGGTACTCAGAAGATCCCAGTGGTTGAACCCCACATCATTACTGTATTTCACTGCATAGCAACCCCATTACTGAAGGTAGGGCAATCAAATTTGAATGCAGGTTAGACCTAAAGATTTGACCTTCAAGACTGACGGGGTTTGAAGTTGAGAGCCAAAGCCTGTGCTGCATAAGTCATGAAGAACCTGGCTGGAAGAAACCATGACCTCTGTAACTATCAGAACTTCCAAGAACACTGGGAAGGCTCCGGGTAAAGAACAATCACAGCAAAACTCAAAAAGAAGCTGAAATCAAAACCGCACATTGCTCTGTTTATGCTCATTCTTTCTTTTTTTCCCTAAAAGCCATCGTGTTGATGGTATCACTTTTATTCTGCACAAATATGAAGAAAAGCACTGATTTACCAACATTTTTGCAGGTATCAGTGCCACTGTATGCTGTTAACGTCGACCCTCCGCCCACATGTTCCATGCAGGTGTAAAACTAGCATACACTAGCAGGCGAACTGTAAACACGGCCAAAAACAAAGAGCAGAACAGAGCCTGCAGAACCAGCTCTCTTCCCTGTTTGCCCCTGTGTACGCTTTGTTTGGCTCATCCTTTATCTTTCTTCACGTGACTGGGAAACGAGGCAGTGCAGCGGAGAAGAGGCAGCCATGAATAACACAACACACAAACAGACCCCACGCCTTTTCAGCGTCCACCTGTCTCCCGCCTCTTTATCTCCCCGTGAGAAAGGCGGAGGCCCCTTGTCGGCTGTCTGTCTGCAGCGGGAGAAAGGCGGCGGCGTCCGGCGGCAGCTGCAACTGGCAGCTGGAGAAAGAGAGAAGGCCTCGCACACGCGCGCGTCGAGGGCCTGTCACTCTCCACCGAGCACGCTGACGACTGCAGGGAGTGTGCCTCTTCATGTTTCAAGGAGTCGCGGCTTCTGATTTGAATGGCGTTCAGTCAATGGCTCTTAGTCTGCCGAAGGGAAGCCGGGAGTATGACAAGAGAAGTGTGGCGGCTGTATGATGGCGAGCAGTAGGTGAGTTGTTATTTTTTCAACAAGGGGGATGGGGTATTCACCAATTTAGCCCGAGGTACAAACGAATAAATGTTAATTAGGTACAAATTTGCAAGAATAAAGGTATGAAGATATGAAGAAAGATGCCAATTTAAAAATTAAAAGTGTTGCAAAATTACAGTTTAATTGAAAAGAATGAAAATGTAACTAGCATCCAGATGAATGTTGCAAATTTACGAGAGAAAAGATGAAAATTTTTGAGAAAAAAGATGAAAATTTACAGGAAAAAAGTCAAAAACTTATGAGAAATAAGTTGAAAATTTACAGAAAAATACTACTTTTGATGAAAAAAGTTGACAATTTATGAAGAAAAAAGTTTCCAATTTTTGAAGAAAAAAAGTCACAAATTTTTGAGGAAAACACTGCAAATTTATGACAAAACGTTGAAATTTTGCAGAAAACAATTGTAAATTTGCAAGAAAAAAAAATGCACATTTTTTGAGAAAAAAGCCACAAACTTATGAAAGAAAAGTTGACAATTTACCAAATACAGAGGAAAAAACAAGAAAATTTACAGGGTAAACGTCACAAATTTCTGAGAACAAAGTTGCAAATTTATAAGAAAAAGTTGCCAGTTTATGAGAAAAAAAAAATCACACACTTTTGAAGAAAAAGTTGCAAATGTATGAGAAGTTTGAAATTTTATAGGAAAAAAAATTGCAAATTTGCAAGAAAAAAAAATCAAACTTTCGGGAAAAAAAAATCAAATTTATGAGAAAAAAGTTGCAAATTTATGAGAAAAAGTCACGATGTTTTGTGGAAAAAAGTTGCAAATTTATGAGAAAAAGTCACGATGTTTTGTGGAAAAAAGTTGCAAATTTACAGGAAAAATGCATCTGCAGGCTGAAAATGTGCACGTGGAGAACAGGCAACCCAGCACTTGATTTTATTTATCCGTACCTGCGATCAGGAAAGCATGTTTCCTTGTGCCTCCACCAAGTCCACGGGAGTGTTTCCAACTAGCCCATCAAAGGCTATTCCCAGTTTGTGCCCCCCCATACCCCCCAACCTCTTTGCTGAGTGGAGTGGTAAAACAAAAAAAAAAGAAAAAAACCCAAGGGAGCACCCTGGTTGGTGTTGTAACTGTTGTTGAGTGAATACCAAATGTTGGGGATATTTCAACACTCCGGAGAACTGCTTAGGTTGTATATTTTTTAGGAAGTTCTGTTGCTCCACCAGGAACTCACATTGTGATTTCTGAACAAACAAATGAGTAACGGGCAGCATGCTAATGAACCGTGAGGTGACCAGTGAACACCTTGGTCCCCATCGTATCAGCTGTTCAAAGGGCCCACTTAGGATTTGTACCTGCTTCTGCTGCTGTTAAGATTATGACTTTAGGGTATAGGCTGATCTCTGATAACTGCCCGAGGGAAAGTTCCACCATGTCTTTCCAGTAGTTCTGGTCCTAGTGTGTTGATAGCTAACACTGTCAGAATGGCTGTTGGCACTTCGAATCTTTCTATGGGACTGAGAGAGAAAGAAGGAGTGTTTGGGGCAAGAACGAAGACGGCCTCAAGTAAAAGTAAGAAATTATTTCAAATAATAACCTGAATAACATAAACTCGTGAAAACACACAAAGATATAAGGTGCTGCAAGCCTATTCCTTTCATAGTGGGACTGTGCTCCATATCCTGTGATGCAACTCAAAGAGAAACGTGCACAGTCTAAGCAAGGAGTGCATGTGAGTGTAATATTTCCATATGGGAGGAAGTGTTAAAATTCTGAGGGTGAGGCACATAAAAGCAGAGGCCTTCCATTAGTCCATTAGTATTCCCTCCATTGGCCTCCTGGGATTAGTTCCCCCATCCAACAACAAAAAAAAAAAGGGACCACCTTTTCTACTGAGATGCAGGAGAGAAAATGGGTAACGTGAGAGGCGCTTCAAGGAGAGAGCTCAAAAAGAAACATACTGGAGCAAGAAGACAAGAGGCGGAGAGGGGTGATAAGGAAGAGGTGGATAGAACCAACAGGAATCTTACACACGCAGTCATTCTAAAGGCCAGAAGATGGCCACACCTGTGGCTACAAGATATTTAAGCAATATTACATGAGAGGGAGTATGGTATCAATGATCACGGATGTATAATTTCTTGTTAAACAGCATCTCAGTGTGGAACTTAAGGTATCCAAAACAGTATTGCAGTTCTCAGAGCATTGATAGTAAATTACTGTTAGTAATTAACGGTTACATGAACACCTTTGAAGCACAGTGATACATATCCAGTGAAACATCGGAGTGCATTTATCGTGGATTTTAATAACTCCTGGAATCCCTATTGTCCAATCAAACTGTTTGGTTGGAACTAACTGTTGTATAAACTGTATTTGGTTCTATCAAAGGCTCCACTAGAATTTATTGTTGTCAATCATCTTGACAGACAGGGTTGTAAAAATTCCGTCATGACCCTTTATGCTCCGCACTGTGTGTTTATATATTCACATATTCATTCCATCTAGCTACAATACTCTGCACTGTGTTTATATATTTACCTCCGCCAAGGAGGTAATGTTTTTGCCGGGGTTTGTCTGTTTGTCTGTCTGTCTGTTTGTTTGTCTGTTTGTTTGTCTGTCTGTTGGTTAGCAAGGTAACTCAAAAAGTTTTGGACGGATTTCGATGAAACTTTCAGGCGTTGTTGGAAATGGTACAAGGAAGAACTGATTAAATTTTGGTGGTGATCCGGATCACCGTCCAGAAGAAACCCGCCATTACGGAAAGTGCCATTTTCGTGAATAACTACTGAACCACTAATCCTATCATTGTCAATCCAATTGCTAGTCATATGTTCTCATGGTCAAGGAATCTGAAAACGTACACACAAACACTGTATGGGGGGAACTGTCGCCGCCATTACGGAAAATGCCATTTTCCTGAATAAATACTGAAACACTAATCCTATCATTGTCAATCCAATTGCTAGTCATATGTTTTCATGGTCAAGGAATCTGAAAACGTACACACAAACACTGTATGGGGGGAACTGTGGCCGCCATTACAGAAAATGCCATTTTCCTGAATAACTACTGAACCACTAACCCTATCATTGTCAATCCAATTGCTAGTCATATGTTTTCATGGTCAAGGAATCTGAAAACGTACACACAAACACTGTATGGGGGGAACTGTGGCCGCCATTACGGAAAATGTCATTTTCGTGAATAACTACTGAACCACTAATCATATCATTGTCAATCAAATTGCTAGTCATAAGTTTTCATGGTCAAGGAATCTGAAAACGTACACACAAACACTGTATGGGGGGGAACTGTGGCGCTTGGTGGAGGTCTGCGCTCTCCGTGTGCTTTTCTAGTTATATATCTATTCCATCTAGCTACAATGTTCCGCACTGTGTCTATATATATATATATATATTTATATTTATATGTACATATGTATACTCGCTGCTCTTGTTTTTCTTGCCTTCTGATTGTTGCTATCTCTGTGCTGTTGCAATCCTGGAATTTCCCCATTGTGGGACTAATAAAGGCTTATCTTATCTTATAAGCCGTCATTCATATACAGTCGTGAAAAAATTTGGACACCCCTTTAAATTCTTTATTAAAAAATGTTCACATATCCATGTCTAACCTTGTTTTTGTTTTTATTTGCATTTTTTTAACATTTATTTTAGCCATTTTAAGTGGGAATGAATGTGGAGGTGTCCTAAAAAAGATGTGGGGTGTCCTAATTTATTCCTCTCTATTTGTTTAGAATTACATTTTACAGAAAATTTGAAAAGTCTAATTCATTTGTAATTGTTTAGTTGTATTACAAGAATCTTCCAGTATTTTTAGCATTGATATTCAATATCCATATGTCCAAATATGTTAAAAAAAAAAAAACACAGGCTTATACGGGGTGTCCTAATTTTTCATGGCTGTATATATACTGTACACACACACACACACACACACACACACACAGAGTGTTATTTATTGTGTTTGCTAAATAAAATTGGCATCGACCAAGAACTGCAAATAAATCAGTCTGCAGCCTTTAAACATGAGTGAGAGCTGTGCCATCCCTGCCTCAGGTGAGACACGATCACACTGGCGTTTTATAAAATAAAAAACAATTAAAATATCCAGCAGTGTGTCGTGAGCCATCAGACCACACGTCACCAGTGTCACTGTGAAAAAAAAGTGACCCACAGCCTTTGTTCATTAGTTCACTTTACCTGGCCCACAAAAACTGGTTGAAAAAAAATGTTGAAAAGACAACTTCATCAACTATCTAAACGATTTCAGTTTTCAATGACTATTTTTTTTTTGATAAATATAGTCTGTATTTAATAGTGTTATGGATTTTGTTTTTATTATTGCCCACTCATTCTGTCTCCTACAATCATAAATTACATTACACCCAGTACTTTTCCCATGGGACAGTGAGGATCCAGCCCCAGCTTTGAATGCTGCTGACTCAGCGTTCTCAAAACAATGCTTATCTGTTTGATCTACTGTATTAAAACTCTCTGGTCTGTTCTGAGACTTGGAATCTTCTCGTGGTACTTGTCTGTGTGTTGGACACGACATTTTCCATTCTTGGCCAAGATGTAATAATAAATACCCAGAAAAGGCATCTTTGACTCTGCACTTTATTTTTTATTAACATAAAGAAAATCCATGACAACGGACTAAACACAAAGTGCTTAAATTTGGACTGATGATGCACTGCTGGCTATGGGCATGCTTTTTGTTGATCAGAGCTGCATAAACAGAAAAGTAACATAATAATGATGATGGGCACTAACATTACTTAATTAAGGGTAGGAAAAGATTGCAGGTTTACTATAAACACACCCGTGTACAGAATTAACCCCTGCCCATTATATTTGCATCACATTATAATGCCACAGCAGTGTTGCACCTTTTGCTGTATGCAGTGACACCAACGGCTCCGACTGAGACGCAATATAATTATTATTGCCAGGTGTGGTATAAACATTAATTACAGTGAACAAGTCACTGTAATTAATTTGACTGTGGTTTTGCATTTAAAACAAGTCTGACTCAAGCTCACAGGGAGGATACTGGAGATACCTGGTCAATCGGTGGTGGCCTGGCACCATACGGTGGTGTAAGATATCATTAAGGGTGCCAAGAGAATTTGTCTAATTGTAATTAACTGGTCCAAAAAAATGGATGGTGGAGGGTTTTGTGCGCTCTCAGTGATCACAGGAGCTATGCTGTTGGGGGCAACTTGCCCCTGGAAGGGTCTCCCAAGGCAAATTGGTCTTGGGTGAAGGGCCAGACCAACAACAGGCCAGTGAATCCCCATGAAAAGTAGGAGCCACACAGGTCCTGGATGGATGGATGGATGGTCCAAAACACTGCAAATAATTTGCCACTGCTGTGCATCATGCCTGTAGTGGCTCTTCCATGTCAGTGGGTGGTAGTATGAATGCAATCTTTCTTCTTCTTCTCTCTGGAAAATTTGCCCTGAGGAGAGGCAGGGTTATCTTCATAACATCAGCCATTTTGTCATGGAAATCCCAAAAGAAATACCATCATGTTTGAGTTCACAGCATTGTTTGGAGAGATCTACAGCTGGGAAAATCTCACTGCCCCCTCCAGAAACTGCATATTGATGTCAACTGTTTTCAGTATTAAATAAGCAGTAGATACAAACTGTCATGGAGCTCCAGCAGTCCATCTGTCCAGTAAGTGATGGTCTCACTTTCAAACTAATCTATTCTCCAGGTAACGGCTCAATATCAACACTGATTGGCTATCGCAACCAAGTATTGAGTGAATCTACGTGTATTTGCATTGCCCGGAGCAAATGTGACTGTATTCATGTCTTTCCATTGACTTTGTATGTAATTGCATTTCACACTGAGTATAAAAACATTACAAGACGAAACTGTCATTATATATGCCATAAGAGGCTACAATGTGCCATTTTATTACATGTTTGGTTGGTGGTGTGCCGCATGATTTTTTCCAATGTAGAAAGTGTGGCGTGGCTCAAAAAAGTTTGAAAACCACAATGTTGCTGGTTATTCTCTGTGAAACAGCTGTGTCAGTGAATAACTGCTAACTTTGTTTTAGTCACTGATGTGTCAGACATATCTGCTCTGATGTTGATTTATTTCAACCAGTGAAGCTGAACATTACACAGCTGTTTACTGCATCTACAACTTCTGATAACACAATGGGACCACGGTGTAGCTGTGGACATTTTCAATGAAGGCTTCAGAAAGTATGGAGAGTGCTCATAAAATTATTCCAAACCACAGCTCAATGGTTTGCAGAAACCCCTCTGACAGCACTTACAGCCCTTCTCGGTCTCTGTAGGCTTCGCACACCTACGTTTGGACAGTGTGTTCCTTTCTTCAGGCAGATCCTGTCAAACTCTGTGGGATTGGGTGGGTAACATCTGTAAAGTGCCATCTTCAGGTCTTCCAGCATATGTTTGTAACATATGGGGTATAAACTCTGAATGCTGGCTGAGCTGATTCATCTTTTGATGCCACTCCAGTGTTATCATTTCTGTTTGCTTTGGACCAGACCAAGAGAGAAACCTCATCTTTTCTTCAAGAAATGGAACTTCCCCATTGTGGGACTAATAAATGCTTATCTTATCTTAAAATGTTTTGTACCAGGTAGCATTCATCTGTTAATCTCATTCATGAGGTCCTCTTTATCATGTCTACCTCCAGTAGGCACAGTTAAATTAATGGACTCAGACGTGTGGGCAGAACTCCAGCAATCTTCTTCTTCTTCTTCTTCTTTTAGGTTTGATTGGCGGTTGGCAACCACTTACAGGTGCATTACCACCACGTACTTCATTCTATATCATCACTCTTCCTCCAGCATTATATCATCACTCTATACAGTGGGGTAAAAAAGTATTTAGTCAGCCACCAATTGTGCACGTTCTCCCACTTAAAAGATGAGAGAGGTCTCCAATTTTCATCATTGGTATACCTCAACTATGAGAGACAAAATGAGAAAAAAAAATCCAGAAAATCACATTGTCTGATTTTTAAAGAATTTATTTGCAAATTATGGTGGACAGTAAGTATTTGGTCAATAACAAAAGTTCATCTCAGTACTTTGTTATATACCCTTTGTTGGCAATGACAGAGGTCAAACGTTTTCTGTAAGTTTTCACAAGGTTTTCACACACTGTTGCTGGTATTTTGGCCCATTCCTCCATGCAGATCTCCTCTAGAGCAGTGATGTTTTGGGGCTGGCGCTGGGCAACACGGACTTTCAACTCCCTCCAAAGATTTTCTATGGGGTTGATATCTGGAGACTGGCTAGGCCACTCCAGGACCTTGAAATGCTTCTTACGAAGCCACTCCTTCGTTGCCCGGGCAGTGTGTTTGGGATCATTGTCATGCTGAAAGACCCAGCCACGTTTCATCTTCAGTGCCCTTGCTGATGGAAGGAGGTTTTCACTCAAAATCTCACGATACATGGCCCCATTCATTCTTTCCTTTACACGGATCAGTTGTCCTGGTCCCTTTGCAGAAAAACAGCCCCAAAGTATGATGTTTCCACCCCCATCCTTCACAGTAGGTATGGTGTTCTTTCTCCTCCAAACACGACAAGGTTCTATTTTGGTTTCATCTGACCATATGACATTCTCCCAATCCTCTTCTGGATCATCCAAATAAGATAAGATAAGATAAGATAAGATAAGCCTTTATTAGTCCCACAATGGGGAAATTCCAGGATTGCAACAGCACAGGGACAGCAACACTCAGAGCAACAATCAGAAGGCAAGAAAAAACATCTAGCAAACATATGTCCATATTACTATAAATGTATATATATAGACACACAGTGCAGAGCATTATGGCTGGTGGATGTGCAGCAGAAAGTCTAAGCTCTCTCTCCGCGGATGCAGCGGGCCAGCTGGAAGTCTTTGGGCATGATGGTGACCCCCTTAGCGAAGAAGAGACCACCAGGTGGGTCTCGCTGGTCTCCTGCAGAGCCATGACGGCGAAACTCAGGAAACGCAGGACGGTCTTGAAGTCCTGAGCGATCTCCCTCACCAGGCACTGGACGGGCAGCTTACGGATGAGCAGCTCCGTGGATTTCTGGTAGCGACGGATCTCTCTCAGAGCCACGGACCTGTGACGGCGAGGCCTCTTCACTCTGCCGGTGGCCAGAGCGCCTCTCCGAGCAGCCCTGGTGGCTAGCTGTCTCCTGGGGGGCTTCTTCCTCCAGTAGATTTTACGGGCGGTCTGCTTGGTTCTTGCCATCGCTCTTTATTATTCTGTCTTATATTTCTTTCACGCCGCCTAAACTCCAGCCCGGCACCCGCTTCGTTTTCGCTACAGCTCCCGGTATGTCGAGTTTCCCATTAGCACCGGGCGGCGGCCAAGTGCTAGCTAGCACTAGCTCCTCCCCGCTGTAACGTCTCCCGCTGCAAACCGTGGCTCCGTCCGCCGACCCGGGAGACCCCCGGGGCGATCCGTGCGTCCGTGATATATATACAGAGTGAAAGGTGTAGAAAGAAGAAGGAAGATAAAAAAAAGGCTGTTGCAACAGGCAGCCGACTCGTGTGGCGCCGCCGGTCCGGCAGAGCCGGAACCGGAAAAGTGCTCTCTAGCAAATGCTCTCTAGCAAACTTCAGACGGGCCCGGACATGTTCTGGCTTAAGCAGGGGGACACGCCTGGCACTGCAGGATTTGAGTCCCTAATGGTGTAGTGTGTTACTGATGGTAGCCTTTGTTACTTTGGTCCCAGCTCTCTGCAGGTCATTCACTAGGTCCCCCCATGTGGTTCTGGGATTTTTGCTCACCGTTCTCGTGATCATTTTGACCCCATGGGGTGAGATCTTGCGTGGAGCCCCAGATCGAGGGAGATTATCAGTGGTCTTGTATGTCTTCCATTTTCTAATAATTGCTCCCACAGTTGATTTCTTCACACCAAGCTGCTTACCTATTGCAGATTCAGTCTTCCCAGCCTGGTGCAGGTCTACAATTTTGTTTTTTGTGTCCTTTGACAGCTCTTTGGTCTTGGCCATAGTGGAGTTTGGAGTCTGACTGTTTTAGATTGTGGACAGGTGTCTTTTATACTGATAACGAGTTCAAACAGGTGCCATTAATACAGGTAACGAGTGGAGGACAGAGGAGCCTCTTAAAGAAGAAGTTACAGGTCTGTGAGAGCCAGAAATCTTGCTTGTTTGTAGGTGACCAAATACTTATTTTCCACCATAATTTGCAAATAAATTCTTTAAAAATCAGACAATGTGATTTTCTGGATTTTTTTCCTCATTTTGTCTCTCATAGTTGAGGTATACCTATGATGAAAATTGGAGACCTCTCTCATCTTTTAAGTGCTAGAACTTGCACAATTGGTGGCTGACTAAATACTTTTTTGCCCCACTGTATATAATTCAAGAAATCTGTCTGTGTGTCTGTCTCTCTGTCACGACCATAGGACTCGCTAAAAGATCATAGGATCGCCTATGATGTGCCTATGATCTCTACATGATGTCTATATGACGTCATATAGACACCATAGTATAGAGTGATTCAAGAAAATCTGTGTGTGATCATAGGACATCAAAGATCAAAGGCAGGCATCACTCACGATCATAGAACTCGCTATGCCATCATCAACGATCAAACGCAGTCATCCCTCACAATCATAGGACTCGCTATGACACTATCAAAGATCAAAGGCAGGCATCACTGAACAGTGCTGACGTGCTTGCCAACACCCTTGCTTACACCTGCTTTCTACGGGCATGCAGAAATACTTGCTTATACTTCGTTTCTACGGGCATGCACAGGTATGCACTAGTAATTTATTAAACAGGTAACTCAAAAAAACAAAAGACAGCGCGAGGGCTGAAAACAACTGCGGACACAATGAATAAATTAACTTACAAGGATATTCGGGATGTTGGGTTACAGGGTTACCAGCAGGGAGATGGGATACAACGTAAATGATGCCACACTAGACACACACAGGTTCAGGTTCAGGTTACTTTATTTGTACCCGTAGGTAGATTTGTTTTGCAGTCTGGTGACATCCATATTTACAAGCCACTAATTACATTCAACATAGACACAAACACAGGCACACATGAAGCTGACTATAAACATGATAAAAATACTCAAGGCTCCATCAATCAGGGTATAAAAAGACAAAGAGATGAGGGAGAAACCAGAGGTAAGAGAGAAGGGTCATATTAAAAGTTAAAAACTAGTCAAAGAGGTTAAAAAACTCAAAGGTCTAAAACCCAATAAAATATTTAGAACCCAAGTGACATCCTACAAAAATAAGTAAATATAAAATGAAGTTAATAAATAGGTACCTAAATTATGTACAATATATTTTTACAGCTTGTTCAACTCTTTGACAGCAGCAGGGACAAAGCTGTTTTTGTAGCGCTGGGTTCTACTTTTTGGGACAGCAAACCTCCGTCTTGAGGGAAGAAGCTGAAAGTGGCAGTGCAAAGGGTGGGAGTCATCATTTAAAATGGAGGTAGCCATCCTCTGTACTTGTCTGGTGTACAGGGATGTCAGGCTCAGCTGTGACTCACCAAGCAAACGACTGGACCATCTAACTACCTGATCCAAGGATTTCCTCTGTTTCAGTTTTATCTGACCAAACCATGACACTAAAGAAAAGGATAAAACAGATTCAATAAAAGCCCGATAAAACATTGTCATTATGGTTCGGTCAACTTGGAAGCGTGCAAGTTTTCTCAAGCAATGCAAATGTTGCTGACCCTTTTTGCACACCCTTTCACAGTTCACTTCAAAGTTTAAATAACTATCAATAATCGTCCCAAGATGTTTGTACGATTGTACACATTTGGTGGTCTGGCCTTTTAGTATGGTGACTTTGTGCCTGGGATTTTTCCTCCTAAAGTCAATAATCATATCTTTAGTTTTTGTTGTATTCAGCTGCAGGTAGGAATCCTCACACCAGTGAACAAAATCATCAACTACTGGGCCGTGGCCACTCTCACCATCCTGGAGGAGACTGACAATAACTGAGTCATCAGCATACTTTATAATGTGTCTGTTGTCATGTCTGCTCCGACACATGTTTGTGTACAGGATGAAGAGTAGTGGTGACAACACACACCCCTGAGGAGAGCCAGTAGAAGAGCACTTTAGGTCAGACAATGTACCATTGACCCTTACTCTCTGCGTCCTGTTGGTTAAGAAATCCAGAATCCAACCCACCAGATTATTGCTCAAGTCAAATTGTTGCAGGAGCCTTTCAACTAAGATATGAGGTTGGATTGTATTAAAGGCGGAAGAAAAGTCCACAAATAAAAGCCTGGCATGTGTCCCATTAAAATCCAGATGTTTAAAAAGCATGTTAAACAGAGTGACAGTGGCATCCTCCACTCCTCTGTGAGGCCTATAGGCAAACTGCAGAGGATCCAATGCATGTTCAGTCTGCCTTAGGACCTCACATCTGACCAGTTTTTCAAAAATTTTCATTAAAATTGAAGTCAAAGCAACTGGTCTAAAGTTGTTTACCGTTTTAGGACAGCTGGATTTTGGAACGGGAACAACCACGGCTTCTTTCCAGATCTTAGGCACATGTTGTGTCTGTAAGGACTTATTGAAAATGTAATGAAATATAGGACTCAGTTCATGTGCACAGGACCTTACCAAGCGCCCACATATATTATCAGGGCCCTGACTTTTGTTCACTTTTACAGCGCAGAACTCCCTTTTAACATCCTGCACCTCAATATTAAAGTGCTGATTGTCTTAGAGTTTCTGTTTCAAATCTTGGATTTCTGTGCTGAAATCAAAGGAGTCATAACGACCATAAAAACAATTAAGAGCATTAGCCAGCTCTGTGTCTGAATTAAAACCATCTAAAAACACACGATTACTGTGCTCTGTGCTCTGAAGGCGTGCAATAGTTTTCATACAGGCCCAGGCTGAACCAAGTTTCTTTGTTGCCATCTTGCTTTCCAACTCTGATTTATAATTCTGTTTTGCTCTTAAAATTTCGGCCTTCAGCTCCTTTGTGGCAACCTGTAGCTCAGAAACAGACCCCTGTTTAAAGGCAAGTGCTTTCCTCTTTAAGCAGGATTTAACTGATTTTGTAACCCATGGTTTGTTGTTGGGATATATTTTGACACGTTTACGTGGAACAATCTTATTTTTACAGAAAGACATGTATGAGCATGTGACGTCAACCAGAGAGTCCAAATCATCCCCGCAGGCCAGTTTGAACATCTCCCAGTCTGTACAGTCAAAGCATTCCTGGAGGCTGTGCTCTGAATCTTCTGTCCACACACCAATGTCTTTCGTCTCCACCTTGCCTCTTCTGAGAGCAGTTTTATATGTGGGCAGCAAACGTACACAGTTGTGATCTGAGGATCCTAAAGGAGGAAGGGGGAGTGATTTATAGGCCCTCTCTATGGATCCATAGCACAGGTCCAATGTCTTTTTTCGCCTGGTTGGGCAAGAGACATACTGATAAAAGTTTTTAAGTGTTTTCTTTAAAGAAACATGGTTAAAATCCCCAAGAATGAAGTTTGGCGCCTCTGGAGAAATTGATTGCAGCTGCTGGATCACATCAAAGATGGTTCTGGAGGCGGAGTCAGCGTCTGCCCTCGGATGAATGTACACAATTGTTATGAAAAGTTGGGGGAACTCGCGAGGCAAATAAAAGGGGTGTAGTGACACAGACAGCAGCTCCACATAGGGTGTACAGATGCGCTCTCTGACCGTAACAGATGTGCAGTACTGCTTATTAATATATAAACATACTCCGCCCCCCTGACGTTTCCCCGTTACCTTTTCCTGCCGATCTGAGCGCAGCGGGGCTCCAAAGCCGTCAATCCACAGGTCTGCATCTTGATCATGCGCAGTAAGCCAAGATTTGGTGAAGGCCATGACACAGCAGTTCTTAAAGTCCTTCTGGTAGCGTACATTCCCTTGAATTTCATCCACCTTGTTTCTCACAGACTGTACGTTCCCAAAAATTATTGAAGGAAGAGGAATGTTACCAAACTGCCGTCTCCTAAGGCGTAATTTCACACCTCCACACCTTCCGCGCTTCCTTCTGCCGCCTCTCCCGTCTCTCTTTTCACCGCTATGTTCGTCTCTCAAAATAAAGTCCGGCAGTTGCGGCTTAGGCTCAATCACAGCCGCTGCATCAGCCGTGTTTAAATGCAGCAACATGTCCCTGGAATAATGTATTCTGCCCGCCATTCTGCCCGCCATGGAGCCGAACGCGTTTACTTCAGAGACAAAGAGCCAGAGCAATGAGCATAGCAGCAGTGCGAGAAAGGGGAGGAAATCCATGTTGTAGATACCAGGGAGCTCTTCGCCATATATTCCACAAACACTCCAGGGCAGAAACGACACAGAGGATTTTATAAAAACATACAAAAGTACATAAAAACACACACACGCACAATTTCACCAGCTGCCGGTCGCTGCGTGCGCATGCGCCCATCTCCCAGAGAACCCAGCACATATAGACAGGGGATAATTAACACAACACAGAACAGGTGGGCACAATCAAGGGCAGCAGGGAAATGACTGCAGGTGAGGGGGACAGGAAGGGTGGGGATGCACAGCCAATGACAGACGGGGGAAACACATGAAACTTGACAATGAACATACAGGGCAATGATGCAGGAGCAATACAGAGAGGGTAGTGGCTACAGGTATGGGAAACATGAGGAGCTGGAAACAATAGGTAAACCACACAAGACCAAAAACCAGACAAGAGAAGGACAAAACAAACCGGTGGAACACAGGAGACAATGACAGATGATGACAGAAGTCCCAGGGAAGACAAAGAAGGCAAATGCAAATCACTCTATATACAGTATACACTAATTCAAGAAATCGCTGTCTGTGTGTCTGTCTGTCTGTGTCTATCACGACCATAGGACTCGTTAAAAGATCAGAGGACAGGGGTCACCAACCTTTTTGAAACCAAGAGCTACTTCATGGGTATCGAGTCATGTGAAGGGCACCAGCTTGACACACTCCTGTAAAATAACAAATTGTGTGTGTGTGTGTGTGTGTGTGTGTGTGTGTGTGTATATATATATATATGTATATACATAAATAAATAATTATCAATAACTTAGAGTGGGTAACAGACAAGATCAATATTCAACACTTTATTTTTATTAATCTCAGCAATTGTTCAGATGATCCCTTCTACATTTCATAAAAAAAATGTCCAGTTTTCACCAGTCCCTTTTAACCATAAAAAAACTAAACCCTTTTAATTCATGAACTATGTTGAACCATGTTTGAAAAAGTTATGCAACATTTAAGAAAAATCAACTTTCATATTAAATAAATCTTATCACATTTTTAACTGAACAAATCTGCTGCAATTCTGCTCAAAATCTGTTACATTTAATAAACACACTTTTGTGTGTTCTTCTTCACTGGAATTATATCCACACAGTTCTTGCCAAGAATCATGCTTGAGCAACCAGCACTGTCCTTTCATGAGAAGAAACTAAACAAGCACTGACAGTGCTTATATGCACGGTGGCGCAGTGGTTAGCACCGCAGCAGCAGTTTACCCTCGGCCGGGGGATCGCGGGGATCATGGGTTCGATCCCTACCCCCGGCCAACAGTGATCTGTGTGGAGTTTGCATGTTCTGGTGGTGCATGTTCTCATTTTTCATGCAAAAACATGCAGGTTAGGGAGTTAAGGGGCGCTTGCGCACGCAGCGGCTGGTGGCTTGTTACCGGACTGCAGAACAAATCTACCTACGGGTACAAGATAAGTCCAAAAAAAAAAAAAAAAGAGTGGGTAGTGAAGTGGCGCTTCGCCATCGCCCCGCAAATGAAATACACGCAGCTTCCTTTCACGGTAGTAAAAAAGAACTCTTCCTCCCGCTCACTTTGAAAATGATAAATTTTCTGTCTTTTTTTTGCCATGTTTTTGGGCTTGGAAACCGCACTGCGCCCACCATCTTAACTGCCCGCTAGCTAAGCTTACGCTCCACAAGCGCGAAGGTTTTGTCATGCGCACAATACTGACCTTTGAACTAGGTCAGAGTTCACCTTAACTTTACGTATAATAAACATATTTTCATTTTTTTTATTTTTAAGACATTGTCATTTTAAAATCTATATAAATGCAAGTGTGATTTTAAAAAATATAAAAAATATAAAATAAAAAATAGCGGCAGAAAAAAATTACATCTGCAGCTCACTTGCGAGTTGTGCTATTTTTAGAACAGGCCTGCGGGCGACACATGTGGTCCCTGCGGGCGACATGGTGCCCGCGAGCACCGCGTTGGTGACCCCTGTCATAGGATCACCAATGATGTGCCTATGATCTCTACATGATGTCTATATGACGTACTCACGATCATAGGACATCAAAGATCAAAAGCAGGCATCATTCACGCTCACTCACGATCATAGGATATCAAAGGTCAAAGGCAGGCATCATTCACAATCATAGGACTCGCTATGACATCAAAGATCATAGAATTCGCTGACATCAAAGATTAAAGGCGAGCTTCACTCACGATCATAGGACTGTCATATAGACATCATAGGCACATCATAGGCTCAGTGATGCCTGATGTCGTAGCTGACATCATCAAACCCTGTCTGTCACGATCATGGGACTCACTAAAAAGACTTAGACTTAGACTTAGACTTAACTTTATTAATCCCTTTGGGATGACTCCCTCTGGGAAATTTAAAATTTCCAGCAGCACATAAAAGGAGCATACAGATCAGAAAAGCAAAAAAGAAAAAAAATAAACACTTAACATAATATACACAATATAAATACAGGGCTAAATATGGCTTGTACAAGTACGGTTAAGTTAAGGTTATTGCACTATGAATACCCTACTGTCCTCTGTACTCTATGCCCCCCCCCCCAAGTGAGGAGTTATAGAGTGTGATGGCATGGTGGACAAAAGAGTTCTTGAGCCTGTTAGTCCGACACTTGGGAAGGAGCAGTCTTTCACTGAACAGGCTCCTCTAGTCACTGATGACGGTGTGCAGAGGGTGGCTGACATTGTCCATTATATCCAACAGTTTATCCAGAGTCCTCATCTCTGCCACCATCACCAGGGTGTCCAGCTTCGCGCCGACCACAGAGCCGGCCCGCCTGATCAGTTTATCCAGTCTGGACACATCCTTCTTGGATACACTGCCCCCCCAGCACACCACGGAGTAAAAGAGGACGCTGGCAACCACCGACTGGTAAAAACATCCGCAGAAGAAAAAGACCATAGGACTGGCTATGAGATCAAAGGCAGGCATCACTCACAATCATAGGACTCACTAAAAGATCATAGGACTTGCTATGACATCATCAAAGATCAACGGCAGGCATCACTCATGATCCTAGAACTCGCTATGACATCATCAAAGTACCAATATTGACATTTTCAAAGAAAAATTGTCTGAGCTTTTCAGTGCAGTGGGTAATAAGAAGCTGGTATTTATTTGTGGAGACTTCAGTATTGTCTTATTAAATCCAAATGACCATATCCAAATAAGTGAATTCATAAATTCCATGTTTTGTATGGGTTTCTACCCTTCAGTAACATATCACACTAGAATAACAACAAATTCAGCAACGCTTATTGATAACATTTTCACAAATGTCACTGAGGGGAATGTAACTGCTGGCCTTATTATCAATGATGTGACAGACCATCTGCCTGTTTTTGTTTCTTCAGACACTGGTGTAACACATAACGTTGAACTAGATAAGGTTTTTACGACATGTAATAGAAACTGCAATTAACCATCTTAGAAATGAACTAAAAATACAAGACTGGAGCGGTGTTTATGTTGATGACATTGACACAGCATATGGAGAATTTGTCTTTATTTTATCACATCATCATTATCATCATCATCATAGCAGTCTGTCGTGGGCAACAATGACTGTTTCATTTAGGTCTGATCAGATTCCTCCACACAGCTCTGTCCTTAGCCTTCTGCTGCCAGGAACTCCTGTCTATGTCCAACTTCTCCAAGTTTCTTTTTACAGTGTCTTTAAATCTGAGCCTTGGTCTACCCTGATTGTGTTTGCCCTCGCATAACTGTGAGTAGAGTAACTGCTGAGGGAGACGCTGGTGGTCCATCCTCTCAACATGTCCAAGCCATCTCAGGTTCATCTGTATTAGCATGTCCTCCATTGATGGTAGACCAGCTCATTTCAACACTTCTATGTTGGTTATCTTGTCTTTCCATGAGATGTTCATTATGGCTCGAAGGTGTCTCATCATGTACGCATGGAGATTCTTGACCTGCACTCTGTAGACAGTCCAAGTTTCAGCACCATACAATAGAGTAGCCAGTACTGTCGCTCTGTACACTTTGCATTTCACACGGATAAACACGTGTCGATTGTTCCACAGTCTCTCCCTCAAGTTTCCAAACACAGCGCTCGCTCTTCCCATTCTGAGAGATAGTTCATCCTCCAGCCTAGCATTCTCTCAAACAGTACTCCCTAGGTACTTGAAAGTCTTGCACTTGACTAGTGGCTCTGTACCAATGCTGATCTCTTCTGGTAGTGATGTTGATAATTGGAACTTTGGTGGTTGATAAAGGCACTCTGTCTTCTTGATGTTGATTTGGAGGCTGAATTGGCAAGCTGCTCTTGCAAATTTCTCCACTAAAAATTGCATATCTTCCATGCTGTCGTCGGCAAAGAGCATTTCTCTTGCTATCTTTATCGATGTCTTACTCTTGGCTTTAAACTGTGCCACATTGAACAAGTCTGCTTCTTTCCTTGTTTGAATGTATACTCCTTCTGAAGTGTCTTTGAAGGCCACCTCAAGCATGGCTGCCAGATATAGCGAGAAGAGTGTAGGTGCCAGCACACACCCTTGTTTCACCCCGTTGCTTACTGAAAAGTCTTTAGATACTGAACCACTCATTGCCACGTTTGCTTGCATACCTGTATGGAGTGCCTCGATCAGGCTGACAAACTTCTCTGTACAACCATATTTCTTGAGTACCTGCCAAAGTCCTTGTCGCAAAACAGTATCAAAGGCTTTACTGAAGTCTATGAAGACTACATAAAGCGGCATGTTCTGTTCGATACACTTTTCTTGAACCTGTTTCAAGCAGAAAATCATGTCCATTGTGCTTCTTCCACTTCTAAAGCCGCACTGGGTTTCCGGTAGTACATTCTGCGCGATGTGTTCACTGAGTCTGATAAGTAGTACACGTGAGAGAATCTTACCAACAGTGGCTAGTAGTGATACACCTCGGTAATTTCCACAATCCTTCCTGTCACCTTTCTTGAGCAAAGGCACAATACTTGCATCCTTCCAGTCTTGAGGTACTTTCTGGGCATCCCATATCTCTTGGATGAGCTTGTGCAGGCAGTTGGTCAGCTGAACACCACCAAATTTCCACACTTCTGCTGGAATTCCATCCCTTCCTGGAGCTTTACCATCCTGTGTTGTCCTGATAGCTGACATTAGTTCATCAAGATTTGGTGGTTCATCCAGACTTAATACAGCTGGTCGCTGCACTAGAGCTTCTTTAGCCTCTTCAGTGAGATCTCCAGGGTTGTTTAGTAGTTAGTCAAAGTGGTCTGCAAATCTGTCCAGGATCTTGTCTTTCTCCTGCAAAACCGTTTCACCATCCATAGCCTTTAGTTGGATCAATCCTCTTGGTTTAGGGCCGTAAATTTCTCTCAAACCTGTGAAGAATGTTTTCATGTCCTTCCTTTCTGCTGCAGTTTGAAGTTTCTCCACTTTTTCATCCCACCAGTTGGACTTCATCTCTCTGGTGTACTTCTGTAGCTCACTCTGAACCTTTGAGTATTTCTTCTTCGACCTTGTGTTACACTGTAGGTTTTCCTGCCTAGCTGTATTCCTCGCTTCTAGTAGTTTCTTCAGGTGTTCATCATGCTCATCAGACCAATCTTGATGTTTCCTCTCAGGGTAGCCTAATACATCAATCGCAGTCTGATACACCGTATCCTTCAGTGTTCCCCATTTCTCTTCTATGTCATTCTCTGAGTTGTTGCTGTCCCAATCTTTCAAGTTTTCATCCATTTCCTGTGTAAGTTCTTCCTGCTTCTTTTGGCCTTTCAGTGCACTAGTGTTTAGCTTCCATGGTGGCTTCGCACCCGTCCTGCAGTGCTGTTTTCGTCTGCAAATCCTTAATCTAGATCTCAGCATAACATGATCAGTGCCACAGTCCACGCCTCTCATTGCTCTGGTGTCCAATACATCCCTTCTGTCTCTCTGCCTTACTATGATGTAGTCTAACAAGTGCCAGTGCTTGGATCTTGGGTGCATCCATGTCTTCTTGTGTGTGTCCTTGTGCTTAAATAGAGTGTTGGTTATCACAAGGTTGTACTCTGAACATAGTGTAAGTAGAAGTTCTCCATTAGCATTGCACTTGCCTACTCCATGACTGCCTAGCACTCTTTTCCATTTCTTGGTGTCCGAACCAACTCTGGCATTAAAATCTCCAACGAGTATCAGCCTGTCATCAGTCGGTACACGCCTGATAGTCTCACGTAAATCACTGTAGAACTCTTCCTTCACCTCCTCTGTGTTGGTCATTGTTGGGGCATATACACTGATGAGTGTGGCATACATCTTCCGCTGTAGTGGGAGTCTCATAGTCATTATCCTGTCGTTGATTGGCACCGGTTCCTCATCAAGCATTGCTGCTATCTCCTTTCTAACTGCAAAGCCCACTCCTGCTTCTCTCCTTTCTTGAGTTGATCTCCCACTCCAAAAGAAGATGTACCCATGGTTTTCCAAGCTGTCATATCCAGGCAATCTTGTTTCACTAAGTGCAGCTATGTCTACATTGTACCTGTTCATTTCCAGGGCCACAAGTGCGGTCTGTCTTTCTGGGCGCTGTGATGTTGTTGTCCAACAGAGCGCGTACATTCCATTCTGCTACACACAAGGTTGCTGTTTTCCTCTTCTTTTGTCTTCCTCCTCCTAGCTTACTTTTCGCTGCCTGTCGGAGTGTGAACAGATCAGCGCAGACCTTGTAAGCCCGGGCGGCGTCCGAGCCGGTATGAGTTGCTTTCTGATTGACCATTTCATGAAACTGCTTGCAAAGTATTTGAGTACTGCTAGCTTTTGCTGGACTAGCAGCACATTCTTGGCAGATAAAGGTAATATCAGTGGCAAGGACAAGCCAAGACAAACTGACTCCAGTATCTGTTGCAGTGACTGACCAGATGATAGGTTTGTTTATCTCTGCTCTTTGTGTAGTGCATATTACAATGCACCGACTGGCACAGTCCACCACAGACCTTGTGACAGATGTGGTTATCTGCCAGGATGTCCAGTCTCACCCTGTGTAACTGGGAATGGTCCACCACAGACCTGTGACAGATATTGTTTTTAGTTCTGCCAGGATGCCGTTTCACCCTCCATGCCCTCAGAAGGGCGGGGATACCGGTTGAGTCGCCGACGGCCAGACCCATGAGACGGGTAGTACCGGTTTTCATGGTTATCCGGTAGCAAGCATGCCAATGCCTGACCTGACAAAATATTTTATCACAACTATATAATAAACATTGCCCTCTAGTGGTAAAGGAAACTAAAGTTAAATACAGAGATAAGCCTTGGATCACCAAGGGCCTGCAAAATGCTTGTAAAAAGAAAAACTTGTTTTACAAAACATTTCTGAAATTAAGAACTGTGGAAGCTGAAAAGAAATACAAGACTTATAAAAATAAACTCATTAGTTTCTTAAGATCGAGTAAAAAAAATATATTACAGTAAATTATTGGAAAATAAAACTAATACATGTAACATATGGAAGGTGTTAAATAATATAACAAAGAGAGGAAAACTAAATTTCAACCACATCTCTTAAATTCAGAAAATGGAATAATCAATGAAAATAGCTTGATCTCCAGCACGTTTAATGAATATTTTGTTAATATAGGAAAAAAGATCACCAACTCCACTGTATCATCAGCAAATACAAGTGGCGCTGACAATGTCATCAACATAAACGCTTAGCTACTCAATGTTTATGAAAGAAACAGATGAAAAAGAAATTCTTGACATTGTTAACAAATTCAAAGACAAAAAATCAACTGATTGTAATGATTTCAGTATGTTCTTGGTTAAATGTATTATTGATTGTATTGTTAAACACTTCACTTACATATGCAACATGTCACTTACTGCTGGTAAATTTCCAAAGAAAATGAAAATAGCAAGAGTCGTTCCTCTGTATAAGACTGGTGATAAACACATATTTGTCAAACGACAGACCTACCTCCTTGTTCTCCAAAATACTGGAAAAAATATTTGTTTAGAGACTAAATGATTTCATTGATAAGCACAATATACTCTGCAAACAACAGTATGGATTCAGGAAGAACCGGACCACATCACTGGCACTCATGGACTTTGTTGAACAGATTACGGATGCAACAGATAGAAGAGAATACACAGTTGGAATATTTCTGGACTTACAAAAGGCATTTGATACAGTTGACCATAAATTACTCCTCAGTAAATTACATAAGTATGGCATCAGAGGAATTGCTTTTGACTGGTTACACAGCTATTTAGAAGACAGATATCAATATGTTCATGTGAATAATACAGACTCTGAGTTGCTGAAGATGACGTGCAGGGTACCACAGGGTTTTGTGCTTGGTGCTTGTGCTTGGTGCTGTTTATTTTGTATATTAATGATTTATGTTCTGTGTCTAAATTGCTCAAGTGTATTTTTTTTTTCCACAATATCTTTATTGAACCTTTTTTTTTTTAACAAACATGATACAAACAATCAAACACTAACGCTAAAGTACTACAAAAAAAAAATAAAATGCACTAAAAACACCAACAACCACCAACAAAATCAAGTCTTCAACAATGCTCCTCTGTTTAGTCTAGACAATCCAATACATAAGTATACATATTATGTTCACCAGTTTGGAATTTACAAGGTCCACACACATCATTCACCTTCTTCTTCAAGAGTTATGTTTAAATTTTTTACATAATCAATAAAAGGTCTCCATATATTCTCAAACACAATTTCCTTTGATTTCAGTATATATGTTATTCTTTCTAATGGAAGGTTTGTTAACATCTGTCTTAACCACTGAGTCACATCTGGTCTATGAGTCTTTTTCCATAATAGTGCAATACATTTTTTGGCATTAAGCAAACTGAGGTCTATGAATGTTCTTTCACTTTTATTAAAATTATGCTTTTCTGGGTACAGACCCAACAAAAACAGTTTAGGATTCAGTATGATTTGTTTTGAGATTATTTTTTCAATTGTTACCCTCACCTCTTCCCAAAACATTCTTATTAATCTACATTCCCATAAACAATGAAATAGGGTTCCTTTACATGCACAAAATGCATGGAAAGTATCTGGTATATTTTTGTTATATCTATTTAACTCCTCCGGTGTAACATACATCCGCATTAACCATTTGAAATGTATCAATTTAAGGCGTGCATTTATTGATTTGGTTTGAGCTTCTGTACAAGCCAATTCCCATTGTTCCTCCGAAATTTCAATTTGCAGATCTTCTTTCCAGTAGTTTAATCTTTTCAGTGAATTTTCACTTGAAGATAGTGTCAATGAGTTATAAAACTCTGAAATAATACCCTTTCTTTTACTATCTTTCATCATCATTTTTTCCAAGGATGAATAAATAGGTCGAGTGAGAGCTTTATTTTGATTTGATCGAATAAAGTTTCTAAGTTGAAGATATTTAAAAAAATGTGTTCTATTGAGATTAAATTTGATCCTCAGCTCTTCAAAAGACATTATGTTGTCTGCACATGGCAAATATAAATCCTGAATCTTTTGTATCCCTTTTAAATTCCATACTTTAAATACAGCGTCCGCTCTCCCTGGTTTAAAATATTGATTACCCCATATTGGACTAAATTGTGACAATAACTGTGGTTCTTTTAAATAGTTTTTAGCTTCACACCATATTTTGATCATATGCTTTACAAATGGATTTTTAACTTGTTTTTGTAATTTTTTTGCCGAATCTGAGTATATGAATATGGGAAGAGGTAAAGGTAAATTGTATGATTCCATTTCAGTCCAGTGAGGGAGATCATTTGATGAAAAATAATATGTCATAGACCTCAGTTGTGCCGACCAATAATACAACATAAAATTTGGACATTTCAGATCTCCACGATCAAATGGTAAATATAATAAAGACAAACGTAATCTAGCCCTCCTGTTGTTCCATATAAATTCCACTAACTTTTTTTTTATTCTTGAGAATAGATCTAAAGGTGGTGATAAGGGAATGTATTGAAATAAATAAAGTATTTTAGGTAAAATATTACTTTTAAGTATATTGATTCTCCCGATCATCGACATTGGTAGTGACATCCATCTCTGAGTTAACTCATTGATATCTGACATTAAGGCTTCATAGTTGACGCTGGCGACTGATTCTAGCTTAGGCATAATTTGGATTCCTAAATATTTAAACTGATTTACAACATTGAATTGATTTGCCTCAGGGGCTGGGTAATTTCTCTGGGTCTCATTTAGCATTAATATTGAAGATTTAGTTTTATTTATTTTATATCCTGATATTTCCCCAAAATTCTTTATTAAATTCAACAAGGTTGGAATTGATTTTTTTAGATTCGACATAAACAAAATTATATCATCGGCGTACAGGGAGATTTTATGTTCTGTTGGTCCAACTTTAATTCCATATATTTGTGAATGTAAACGTATCGCTATCGCTAAAGGTTCAATTGCCATAGTAAACAGTAAAGGTGAAAGTGGACAGCCTTGTCGACATCCTCTATTGATTTTTATTGGTTTTGAAATATTGTTATTTGTTAGGATTTCTGCTGTAGCATTATTGTATATTATTTGAACCCATCTTATGAAATTATTTCCAAGTCCAAACCTTTGTAGAACTTCAAAAAGAAAGGGCCATTCAACTCTATCAAAGGCCTTTTCGGCGTCCAATGATAGAAGAGCTGTATCCGGTGCTTCTTTATTAAAATAAATAATATTAAATAGTCTTCTTACATTATGGAAGCCTTGTCTACCCTTTATAAAGCCATTCTGATCTCGATTAATAATATTTGGTAAAATTTCTTGTATTCGTCTTGCTAAAATTTTACAGATTATCTTAAGGTCGGCGTTTAATAGGCTTATTGGTCTCATATTTTCACATTTATTAGAGGGCTTACCTGGTTTTGGCAGCAGTATAATTAAGGCATTAATTATGTATGATGGTAAATTATTATTTTGAAATGCTTCTAAAACCATTTCCAAAAAAGGTTTTATTAATTTATTCTTAAATTTTTTATAAAGGTCAACTGGAAGACCATCTGGTCCTGCACTTTTTCCTGATTTCATATTATCAATGGCTAGCCCAACTTCTTCTTGACTAATTTTAGACTCCAATATCTCCCTGTTTTCATTTGGTATACACGGTATAGATAGTTCGTTCAAAAACCCATTTAGTTTTGTTAAATCAGGTTCATTTTTGGTATCATATAATTTTTCATAGTAATCTCTAAAGGCTCTATTAATTTCTAAAGGATCTATAACTACCTGTCCGTTACTTATAATACTGGTAATTGGTGTTTTAATTTCCAATTGTTTAATCTGCCATGCTAATAATTTTCCTGATTTTTCACCTTGTTCATAAAAAGATTGTTTCAATCTTAGAAGACTCGAGGCAGCTCTATTCGCTGATTTTTTGTCGTATTCAGCTCTCAAAATCAGTAATTCATTCTCCAACCTTGGGTCACTTCCTGCATACACTTTTTCCTGAAGACTTTTTATTTTATGTTCCAATTTAGCTCTCTCCTCTCGAGTCTTCTTAGATTTTGATCCTGTATAACTAATAATATGTCCCCTAATAAAAGCTTTGAAAGCCTCCCACTTTACACATGCTGATGTTTGTGTAGTATTGATGTCAAAGAACTCGTCTATCTGTTTTTCTATATATTTGACAAATTCCTCATCCTGAAGCCATTTATGCTGAAATTGCCATCTACCTGATTCCTTTGTCAATTTTTTATCTACATATATTAGACAACAGGGTGCATGATCAGAGATCACAATGTTATCATAAAAGCAGTTTTGAATCTTGGACCTTAATTCTGTGGAAATCAAAAAATAATCAATACGTGAGAATGTCTTGTAGGTACTGGAATAACAAGAATAGGCTTTAACTTGTGGTTTCATTTCTCTCCATATATCTAACAATCTCAATTCTTTCATAAAATGATTAATAGTCATCCTACATCCAATGTGCGTACAATCCAGTCCTGTTGATCTATCCACACCTGGATTCAATGTACAATTAAAATCCCCTGCTATTATATGTTGCCCTGTAAGTGATGATAAGATGAGAAATAAATTAGCAAAGAACTTCTGATCATCTATATTGGGACCATATAAGTTCACAAGATTTATATTTTCTAATAGCAAAGAACCTTGAATGATTACATATCTTCCAAATTTGTCTCCAATTACATTTTTCACTTGAAAAGGAACTGATTTATGTATGAGAGTCATAACTCCCCTGGCTCGGGATGAAAATGAAGAGGTGAATACACTTCCCTGCCATCTACTCCTAATTCTTTTAACATCCTCCTCTATCAGATGAGTTTCTTGTAAAAACACAATTCTTGAACCCATGTCCTTTATTTTATTCATAACTTGTTTAAGTTTTTTTAAATTTTGTAGACCTCTGCAATTCCATGAAGTTAAATTAAGATTAACACTTTGGTCCATGATCAATAGAGAGTTTGGGATTACCTTGCAGTGTAAACATGCTCATACAGAGAAGCAAAAACATGAGTGGTTGAACATTCATCCTACAAACTACACACAAACAAATTTCCCCTTCCCACACTTGCTCAAGTGTATTTTATTGGCAGATGACACAACTTTTTTTGTAGTGGAGAAAATCTTAAGCAGCTTCTGGATTCAGTAGAAAATGAACTTAAACAAATCAATCACTGCCAATAAATTATCTATTCACCTTGGAAAAACAAATGTATAATATCTGGAAACCGCAAATTATATATTCACAGAAAAATTAAAATAAACAATGTTGAAATTGACACAGTTTTTGAAACCAAGTTCCTAGGGGTCATTGTTGATAATAAACTAAACTGGAAATCACACATAAATTATGTCAAAACTAAAATGTCTAAATCCATTGCTGTACTGTATAAAGTTAAAGATCTCCTGTGTCAGAAATCTCTGTGCATTTTATATAATTCACTGATAGTCCCTTATATGACATACTGTGTGGAGATCTAGGGAAACACAAACACAAACTTAATCTTTTTTTACTACAGAAAAAAGCTGTACACATTATATCAAAGAAACCTTATCATGCACCAACAAATCCAATATTCATTCAATTACATACTCTTAAATTTAGAGATCTAGTAGATTATAATGTCATTCAAATCATGTACAAAGCAAATAATAACCAATTACCTGTTGATATTCAGAGACTGTTTAAAAAAAGGGAAAGCAAATATGAGCTAAGAGGTAATTCTGTTTTCAATAAACCAAAGGTTAGAACAAATACAGCGGCGCGGTGACGGAGTGGTTAGCACTGCAGCAGCACAGCAACTCACCCTTGGCTGGGGGATCCTGGGTTCGATCCCAGCCCCTGACCAACAGTGATCTGTGTGGAGTTTGCATGTTCTCCCCGTGTCTGCGTGGGTTTACTCCGGGATTTCTCCAGTTTCCTCCCACATGCCAAAAACATGCAAGTTAGGTTAATTGGCATCAAAACTAGGGATTCTAAATTGTCCTTAGGTATGACTGTTAGAGTGAATGGTTGTCTGTCTCTCTGTGTTGGCCCTGCAATGGACTGGTGATCTGTCCAGGGTGTACCCTGCCTCTCGCCCAAAGATGCTGGGATAGGCTCCACCACCACCACCCCCACGACCCGAAAAGGATTAAGCGGAAGAAGATGAATGAATGAATGAATGAATAGAACAAATACAAAGTGTCATTGTATGTCTGTCACTGGAGTTAAACTGTGGAACTGTTGCTCTGAAAATATTAAAACATGTTCGACTCTGAAGCAATTCAAAAAATTGTACAAAGATGAGATAATCTCTCAGGATCTCACTGTAAATGCTAGGAGATAAATTTGTAATAACTTAAAAGTTTTTGTTTTGCTTTTTTTCTATTTGTTCTATTTGATTTTCTTTGTTGATTTTGGGTATGACTTAAATTTTTATGTTATTGATTTTAAAATTGTAACGGGCTAGGCACTATATAAGCACTTCCTTCAGCCTACACCCTTTCGGTTGTTCTTTCAGGTTCAGGTTCAGGTTCAGGTTACTTTATTTGTACCCGTAGGTAGATTTGTTTTGCAGTCAGGTGACATCCATATTTACAAACCACAATTACATTCAACATGAACACAAACACAGGCACACATGAAGCTGACTATAAACACGATTAAAGTACTCAAGGCTCCACCAATCGGGACATAAGACAAAGAGATAAGAGAAAAAACGAAGAGATAAGAGAGAAGGGTCATATTAAAAAGTTAAAGACTAGTCAAAGAGGTTAAAAACTCAAAAGTCTAAAACCCAATAAAAGATTTAGAACCCAAATAAAAAAAACCTACAAAAATAAGTAAATATAAAATAAAATTAATAAATAGGTAACTAAATTAAGTGCAATATATTGTTACAATATATTGTTTCTTTTGTGTTTTACATATTTTGTTGTTCTTAATGTATGTACAGTATGTTCATTGCCAAATAAATTCAATCATTCATTCATTCAAAGGCAGCCATCACAGATCAAAGGCAGGCATCACTGAACGAGTGGTGACGTCAAAGATCAAAGGCTGGTTTCACCATGGTTACTGTTGCCATGGTAACTAACTATCTACGGGCATGCATAAATTGCTTGCTTACATTTGCTTTCTATGGGTATGCACAGGTATGCATTAGTAATCACAATAAACCAAATCTTCTTCTTCTTCTTCTTCTATTAGATTTGATTGGCTGTTAGCAACCAGCTTACAGGTGCATTACCGCCACGTACTTCACTCTATATCAGGGGTGGGCAATTAATTTTCACAAGGGGCCACATTACAAACTGGGACTGTTGTGGAGAGCTCCATTCAATAAGCTGAACTCACTTCTGCTTATTAATATTAATTTTATCACTCTGTAAAAAACTTTTACAGAGTGATAAAAACATCAAGAAGACAGAGTGTCTTTATCAACCACCAAAGTTCCAATTATCAACATCACTACCAGAAGAGATCAGCACTGGTACAGAGCCACTAGTCAAGTGCAAGACTTTCAAGTACCTAGGGAGTACTGTTTGAGAGAATGCTAGGCTGGAGGATGAACTCTCTCTCAGAATGGGAAGAGCGAGCGCTGTGTTTGGAAACTTGACGGAGAGACTGTGGAACAATCGACATGTGTCTATCCGTGTGAAATGCAAAGTGTACAGAGTGACAGTACTGGCTACTCTATTGTACGGTGCTGAAACTTGGACAGTCTACAGAGTGCAGGTGAAGAAACTCTACGCGTACATGATGAGACACCTTCAAGCCATAATGAACACCTCATGGAAAGACAAGATAACCAACATAGAAGTGTTGAAATGAGCTGGTCTACCATCAATGGAGGACATGCTAATACAGATGAACCTGAGATGGCTCGGACATGTTGAGAGGATGGACCACCAGCATCTCCCTCGGCAGTTACTCTACTCACAGTTATGCGAGGGCAAACGCAATCAGGGTAGACAAAGGCTCAGATTTAAAGACACTGTAAAAACCAGGGATGGCAACAGGAAATTCTGATTTCAGCTGAAATCTAATTTGGTCGATTGACTTATGGGGGGCCGGGGGGGCGCAGCCCCCCTGAAGCTGGGAGGTTTTCAGTAAAACAGAAGTAATTTAGACTGAAAAAAAATGAAATACTAGACTTAGATAAATCATTAAATTTAATGAAAAGTTAACTTATTTTTCTTCAATGTTGTCTCACTGTCTTTAGTCCAACATATTTAACAGTTCTATAAGAGTTTATTACACTATTTACACTGGCCACCAAGTCACTTCTAATGTGAAACTTTCTTCCTTTTGGCAGCAAGCTGTGTCAGTCTCTGAACTTTGAACTTCATCTCCTTTTCTGGTTTCTTCAGAAACTGTCCGAGTGTTTCTGTTACCTCGTTGAACTTTGAGCCAATTTTCACCTTTACTGTCACTTCGCCCCCCCCTTGCCCCGGGCAAGGGGGGCAAATGGGCAAATGGGCAATTGTGTTTCCATCGGAAACCGGTGGACAGAGTCGACTGGACTCCTGAACGGGAGCAGGCATTCTGAGGTTAAAACAGCGCTCACTACCGACGCCTCGGACATGGGTGTAACGGATGCCAACTAGCACTGTTCGGCGTAGAACGTTAGTAAAACCTCCCTCCCGAAAAGCCTCATACAGTATCGGTAGCGCTGAGCTATCGGTCGGACCTTTAGCTCAGCGCGATCGTGCTGTGTCTCCCATGCTCGAACTGTGTAGTTGACTGGTAGGTCGCGGGTTCGTGTCCCCGAGTGGGCGAACTGCGCAGGATGATCTCAGTTACATGGGCATAGCGGCCGTCGTGGAGCAATGCGTTGCCGGCTCTTGGCAGCCGCTCACCTTCTTTTTTAGCAGGTCTTTGCACGACAGTGAGCGTAAATACAGCGTGTTCAACAGAGAGTTAATGGCTCTCCACCTGGCCATACACCACTTCCAGTTCTGCCTGAAACGGCGCACCTTCACTGCGTTCGTGGACCACAAGCCGCTAACGTACTTAACGTACTTTATCTTCCTGGAAGACAAAATAAAGCGGAATTCGGCGAATTACCAGAAAAATCACATCCCTGAGAACAAGCCGCCATGAATTTTTGACAAAGCATACAACGAGCCATTTGATTGGTCCAATCGTTTGCAACTATCCAATCGCAGGGCTGTTTACAATACAGCAGTAGCTTGAGTACATCCGGGTTATCGCGAGACTTGACCCGGGGAAGCGCCGAGCGCTTATGTAATCGTGTTGATTTTCGCTAAAATCGGTAACAATAAGGTACCTTACCCCCCCTAAAATTTTCTCAACGGATTTAGTCGATTCACAGAAATGATCAATTTGAAAATAAATCGGCGGAAATCCGCAGATCGGTGGAAAATTGCCACCCCTGAAAAAGAAACTTGAAGAAGTTGGACATAGACAGGAGTTCCTGGCAGCGGAAGGCTAAGGACAGAGCTGTGTGGAGGAATCTGATCAGACCTAAATGAAACAGTCATTTGGCTCTTTTCCATAGTCACAGTTCTTTTTTACTTGTTTCGATTCTCCACTACTTCTTTCTCCCTGGGTTGTTCACCCATTACAACCCTGTAAAGCCGCGTAAACTCTGTAGTGGGCGTGATTGAGGCGGCCCCATACTCTGCTGACGTCATCTCCGGCGACCGACGTCTTCACAACAAAGAAAATGGCGGATTACGAGCGGAGGATTTCCACGTTGGTTCTTCTCTGGCTTTTGAACACAATGAATGTTTTTAAGCGGAGAAGAGAGTTTTACAGGAGAAGTCGACGTGCATTGAGAGAACACACGTTGGAGCAGTACCAGAGACTCGTTGTTGCCATTGGGGAATATGAAGCAGAGAGCTTAATTACCCAGCACATCAGGCACACGAGGAAAAAGTTTTTGGTAATTTAATGCTTTCTATTGTCATTTTATCATCATGTCATTGTTGTGTACAGCATTTTGATGTCGCCAGGTTATCAGTATTAATATGTATGCTGTGTGTGTGTTCTAGTTGGCTGCGTTGTTGCAAAAGCAACGCTGCAGACCATGGACCTGGGCAGTAAACCGTAGCTCGCAGTGGTGGGAGAATGTTGTCCCCAGCTTCTCAAGCACACAGTGGTTGCAGAACTTCCTTATAACTTATATGAAGAACTTACATGTGGATACTTGTTATATTTCCAATTAATCATAGCCCTATTTTACGTACAAAATAATTTAAATTACTTTAAAAAAAAAGCCAATTCAACTGTAGTAAAATTCTTGTTTTTGTGTATCATTTTCCCATTGATAGTTCTTTTTAAGGGATATGTGTTCAGGGATGGGAAATTACACGCTAAAACACCGTAGAAAATGACTGCAGAAAAATGCAGCAGCTGAACAACTCCTTTTTGGTTTGATTGAATTGCCAATTGACCTTGGAATTATATGTGGAAACTTGTTATATTTCCAGTTAATCCTAGCCCACTTTTACTTACAAAATAACTTTTAAAAATTTTAAAGAAAGGCAATCCAACTGTAGCACCATTTTGCATGTTGAGTGTCATTTAAGTATCATTTTCCCATCTATTGATATTTATAAGGCATATGTGTTCAGGGTGACATTCCATGTACCAAAAGCCAGTTTAGAAAGCTTGGGATCAGTCCGCCAAGGTCTCCGCTTTTGACTGCCACCTAATCCACATAGCACCGGACCTCCATGATCCCTCCTGCAGGTGGTGAACCTACTGGAGGGCGGACCCATGTAACTCCTTCGGGCTGAGCCCGGCCGGGTCCCATGGGTGGAAACCCGGCCACCAGACGCTAGCCTTCGAGCCCCTCCCCCAGGCCTGGCTCCAGGGTGGGGCCCCGGTAACCCCATACCGGGCGGGGTACACTGAATCCTTGATATACAATTTATCATGAGAGTCTGTTGGATCGTTCTTCGTCTGGCCCTTCACCCAGGACCAGTTTGTCTTGGGAGACCCTATCAGAGGCAAATTGCCCCGGACAACATAGCTCCTGGGATCACTGGGGCACGCAAACCCCCCCACCACGATAAGGTGACGATCCATGAGGGGGATGATCGCAGGTCGCAGGTCGATGATCGATTTTGTTATCGTATCATCAGACCTGCGACCGTATGTCTTGGACACCCGAGTAAAGAGAGGTGCAGAGCTGTCAACTGATCACCACCTGGTGGTGAGTTGGATCCGATGGCAGGGGAGGAAGCCATTCAGACCTGGTAGACCCAAACGTATAGTGAGGGTGTGCTGGGAGCGTCTGGCTGAGGCCCCTGTCCGGGAGGTCTTCAACTCCCACCTCCGGAAGAACTTCAACCACATTCCGAGGGAGTCTGGAGACATGGAGTCTGAATGGGCCATGTTCTCCACCTCTGTTGTTGAAGCGGCAGCCCAGAGCTGCGGCCGCAAGGTGGTCGGTGCATCTCGTGGTGGCAACCCCCGAACCAAGTGGTGGACACCAGTGGTGAGGGGGGCCATTAAGCTGAAGAAGGAGTCCTATCAAGCTTGGTTGGCTTGTGGGACTCCCGAAGCAGCTGAGGTGTACCGGCAGGCCAAGCGGAGTGCAGCTCGGGTGGTTGCTGAAGCAAAAACCCGGGTATGGGAGGAGTTCGGTGAGGCCATGGAACAAGACTTTCGGTCGGCTTCAAAGAGATTCTGGCAAACTGTTCGGCGGCTCAGGAGGGGAAAGCAGCTCCCCGTCCACACTGTGTATGGTGCGGATGGGACACTGTTGACTTCAACTGGGGATATCGTCGGGCGGTGGAAGGAATACTTCGAGGATCTCCTCAATCCCACTGATACGCCTTCCACAGAGGAAGCAGGGTTTGGGGACGAGGGGGATGACTCGCCTATCACAGGGGCTGAGGTCGCCAAGGTGGTTAAAAATCTCCTTGGTGGCCGGGCCCCGGGGGTGGACGAGATTCGCCCCGAGTACCTCAAGGCCCTGGATGTTGTTGGGTTGTCATGGTTGACACGCCTCTGCAACATTGCGTGGAGGTCGGGGGCAGTGCCTTTGGCATGGCAAACCGGGGTGGTGGTTCCTCTCTTCAAAAAAGGGGACCGGAGGGTGTGCTCCAACTTTAGAGGGATCACACTCCTCAGCCTCCCTGGGAAGGTCTATGCCAAGGTACTGGAGAGGAGAGTCCGGCCGTTGGTCGAACCTCGGATTCAGGAGGAGCAATGTGGTTTTCGTCCTGGCCGTGGCACATCGGACCAGCTCTTTACCCTCTCGAGAATTCTTGAGGGTTCGTGGGAGTTTGCCCAACCAGTTTACATGTGTTTTGTGGACTTGGAGAAGGCATTTGACCGCGTCCCTCGTGGATTTTTGTGGGGGGTGCTTCGGGAGTATGGGGTATCGGGCTTGTTGTTACGAGCTATTCGGTCTCTGTACGACCGTTGTGAGAGTTTAGTTCGCATTGCCAACACTCGGTCGGAGTCATTCCCAGTGAGAGTTGGACTCCGCCAGGGCTGCCCTTTGTCACCGGTCCTGTTCATAATTTTTATGGACAGGATTTCTAGGCGCAGCCAGGGAATGGAGGGTGTCATGCTTGGTGACCACAGGATCTCATCTCTGTTGTTTGCAGATGATGTTGTCCTGTTGGCTTCATCCAGCAATGACCTACAGCTCTTGCTGGGACGGTTTGCCGCTGAGTGTGAAGCGGCTGGGATGAGAATCAGCACCTCCAAGTCCGAGTCCATGGTCCTCAGCCGGAAAAAGGTGGATTGTCCTCTCCGGGTTGGGGACAGGCTCCTGCCCCAAGTGGAGGAGTTTAAGTATCTTGGGGTCTTGTTCACGAGTGAGGGGAAAATGGAGCGAGAGATCGACAGACGGATTGGAGCAGCATCTGCAGTGATGCGGACGTTGTACCGGTCTGTTGTGGTGAAGAGGGAGCTTAGTTCTAAGGCAAAGCTGTCGATTTACCAGTCAATCTACGTTCCTACTCTCACCTATGGTCACGAGCTTTGGGTAATGACCGAAAGAACGAGATCGCGGATACAAGCGGCTGAAATGAGCTTTCTCCGTAGGATTGCTGGACTCACCCTCAGAGATAGGGTGAGGAGCTCAGTCATCCGGGAGAGGCTCAGAGTAGAACCGCTGCTCCTCCACATTGAAAGGAGTCAGTTGAGGTGGTATGGGCATCTGATTAGGATGCCTCCTGGACGCCTCCCACTTGAGGTGTTTCAGGCACGTCCCACTGGGAGGAGACCCCGGGGCAGACCCAGGACTCGGTGGAGAGACTATGTCTCCCAGCTGGTCTGGGAACGCCTTGGTATCCCCTCTGAAGAGCTGGAGCAGGTGGCTGGGGAGAGGGAAGTCTGGGCTTCTCTGCTTGAACTGCTGCCTCCGCGACCCGGACCTCCGGAAAAGCGGTAGAAGATGGATGGATGGATGGATGGATGTGTTCAGGGATAGGTAATTACACGTCAAAACACCTTAGAAAAATGACTACAACCAACTCACTTTTGGTTTCCACTAGAAAGAATAACATACATACTGAAATCAAAGGAAATGTGTTTGAGAATATATGGAGACCTTTCATTGATTATGTAAATTAAGTAAACATAACTTCTGAAGAAGGTGAATGATATGTGTGGACCTTGCAAATTCCAAGCTGGTGAATGTATATTATGTATTCTAATGTAATAGATTACCTAAACAGAGGAACATTGTTGACTTGTTTTTGTTAATGGTTTCTGTTTTTTAAACTTTTTTTGTCATTTTATTGTTTAGTTTTTAAATTACTTTTGTGTTAGTGTCTGACTGTGTGTGCTGTTTGTAAAAAAAAAAAAAAGGTTCAATAAAAATATTGTGGGAAAAAAAATTGCTCTAATCTGCGTGGAAATCCTGGACTGTTGAGACATCATGGACGTACCTGCTTCAGCTGCACTGAGTCTGAGATGTTGTCATAGCAAAAAATGATCAGCTGACACAACTCAATTGCCAGGTTAATAACTACACTCACCGGCCACTTTATTAGGTACACCTGTCCAACTGCTCGTTAACACTTAATTTCTAATCAGCCAATCACATGGCGGCAACTCAGTGCATTTAGGCATGTAGACATGGTCAAGACAATCTCCTGCAGTTCAAACCGAGCATCAGTATGGGGAAGAAAGGTGATTTGAGTGACTTTGAACGTGGCATGGTTGTTGGTGCCAGAAGGGCTGGTCTGAGTATTTCAGAAACTGCTGATCTACTGGGATTTTCACGCACAACCATCTCTAGGGTTTACAGAGAATGGTCCGAAAAAGAAAAAATATCCAGTGAGCGGCAGTTCTGTGGGCGGAAATGCCTTGTTGATGCCAGAGGTCAGAGGAGAATGGCCAGACTGGTTCGAGCTGATAGAAAGGCAACAGTGACTCAAATAACCACCCGTTACAACCAAGGTAGGCAGAAGAGCATCTCTGAACGCACAGTACGTCAAACTTTGAGGCAGATGGGCTACAGCAGCAGAAGACCACGCCGGGTGCCACTCCTTTCAGCTAAGAACAGGAAACTGAGGCTACAATTTGCACAAGCTCATCGAAATTGGACAATAGAAGATTGGAAAAACGTTGCCTGGTCTGATGAGTCTCGATTTCTGCTGCGACATTCGGATGGTAGGGTCAGAATTTGGCGTCAACAACATGAAAGCATGGATCCATCCTGCCTTGTATCAATGGTTCAGGCTGGTGGTGGTGGTGTAATGGTGTGGGGAATATTTTCTTGGCACTCTTTGGGCCCCTTGGTACCAATTGAGCATCGTTGCAACGCTACAGCATACCTGAGTATTGTTGCTGACCATGTCCATCCCTTTATGACCACAATGTACCCAACTTCTGATGGCTACTTTCAGCAGGATAATGCGCCATGTCATAAAGCTGGAATCATCTCAGACTGGTTTCTTGAACATGACAATGAGTTCACTGTACTCAAATGGCCTCCACAGTCACCAGATCTCAATCCAATAGAGCATCTTTGGGATGTGGTGGAACGGGAAATTCGCATCATGGATGTGCAGCCGACAAATCTGCGCCAACTGTGTGATGCCATCATGTCAATATGGACCAAAGTCTCTGAGGAATGCTTCCAGCACCTTGTTGAATCTATGCCACGAAGAATTGAGGCAGTTCTGAAGGCAAAAGGGGGTCCAACCCGTTACTAGCATGGTGTACCTAATAAAGTGGCCGGTGAGTGTATATTAGCCACAAAATGTATATTCAAAAGTAAACATTACTGAGTTCGGTATAATAAGATGTATTTGACAGTTATGATGCATTTTAGGCCAAAACAAACTTGATCTAGCATTAAAAGCAATTAAAATAATGCAGTCACAAAGTTACATAGAAAATGCTTGATTTACTCGATACATATACTGTAGAAATATATATTCTCTGCATCAACAATGTACTATACATGCATTCATGTAGTATTGCACTGACAAACCTCTGAAGTTTTTGCAGATGTCTTTTTATATGTGAAGGTTACCACCATGTGACATAAATGTCTTAAAAATGAGTCATTATTTTCAAGGTCACCCATTAATGGTTTGTACTATTGACTCTTTTCCCACCAGTGTATTAAAAGACAAAAGTAGAAATCATGATGCAAACACATAAGTCACTAAATTGTTTATTACAATCAGCAGCAAATTCCAGATTATTCAGAATGTGCAAAACTCAAACTGTCAGACTGGGTCACTCAGCAGCTGGGATGTGCAGCTCACACTGGTCTCAGATCAGCAGATCTTAGGCCTGCATCTCTGTAAATAGTGACGCAAGGTCCAGTTTGGGGTGGATCGATCGTTTCCCTCTTGCCTAGACAAAAGACAGAAATGTGTGGAGGTTAAATAAATGAAGTTTAAAACATATTTGGGAAATACACTTATTACTAAAAGCCAGTGGTGGAATGTGAATGAATGAATCTTTATTTCGGATAGATTTAAAGAAAATACAATAATATAACAAAGGGGGAAAAAAATTAATAAGGTCGAATTAAACAATAACTCCTCTGATTATACAGTTCAACATAGGTTATCTGAAATGGGTGATGGCTGAAGATGCAGCTTATATTGCCCACCATATTCCATCCAAGAATTCAAAAGAAAAACCAAACAGCAGCGATTCCAATGTGACAATAAAGTACTTCGTTGTTGTATTTAACCACAATTTTCATATAGCTGCACTGATGTAAAGTCGATTTTACAAGGGCTGGGTTGCATTTAAAGTCATCTGCTTTTACTGTGGCCTCAGCAATCTGAATGAATTAATACATTCAGTGGAATGGAATCTAGTACTTTAACTGAAGGTGTGCATCACAGATTATGGAGTCGCTCAGTCAAAATATGGAGTTTTTATCAATAAAAGTTTGTCACTTACCTATAAAAGCAAAGGATTTCAGTACTTTCCACAGTGGCGACGTCCGTTGTTGAGCGGCTGATTCCCTCCTGCCTAGACGAACAATAGAAATGGATGGTGTTTAGTTTTTTCAAGCAAGTTCAACACTTATACAGGCACATCTCAAAAATTAGAATATCATGAAAAAGTTCAATATTTTTGTCACTCATTTCAGAAAGTGAAACCCATATATAGATTCATTACAGGGACAGTGATATATTGAAAGTGTTTATTTTAATATTGATGATTATGGCTACAGCCCATATTAACCAACACCTCATCGGCCCACATTTCTATTTAAAAACTATTTTTTAAAGTTTATGTAATATTCTAATTTTTTGCCAAATGGAATTTGGGGTTTTCAGGGGCTATAAGCCATAATCACCCAAATTAAAATAAATAAATGCTTGAAATATATCATGGTCTGTGTAATGAATGATATAATATATGGATTTCTCTTTCTGACGCTTTAGAAAATTATATGAATGACTTTATAAATCACTGGTTTGAAAAAGCCCTTTTATATTGTTGAGATTCCGGCTCCTGTGATCTCACCAGTATCCACTATAAACAGGGAAGCTAACCCTGGCATGTGGAAACACATTCTAGCATTAAATTGCACACAATTTAATGCAAAACAAAAACCAGGACTATAACCAGGATTGATATATTTCAGCGTATTGCTCTTACAAGCAAATGTTTAGGAGAAAACAAGCGTGAATCAACAGTAGGTATTATCTAGCTACTAGCCAAAACTCGTTAGCTAAAACGAGTTAGCCAGCAAAAAACGGCATTAAATTGCACACAATTTAATGCGCAGCACCAAGTGCAATACAAAACAAAAACCAGGACTATAACCAGGATTGATATATGTCATCTTTTGCTCTCACAAGCGAATATTTACGAGAAAACAAGCGCGAATCAACAGTTGGTATTATCTAGCTACTAGCCAAAATTCGTTAGCTACAACGAGTTAGCCAGCACAGAACGGGGGCTGTATGGCTCAAAAGTGAGCTTACCACCAACAGGATAAATAAGCAAACAGATGCACAATATTACAAATCACTCACCGTGGATGGTTCTCTCAACTTCGTATTCAGCTTGTCAGTAGTACGGTTCTATTCTGCGCAGTCACCTGTACGGTCCGGATCACTCTTCTGACTGTGGATCTGCCAGCAAGCAGAGAAAACCCCGCACCTCTTCGTTGGACCACGGTGTAGATTTCCGCAAAACCTAACCTACAACGCTGTCTCTATTAATATCATATTCACTCTGTGACCGATTACAAATGGCGGTCGTGCAGCTTCAACAGAAAACTGAAAACGGACGCTCTCTGTGACGTTACGCGCTGACCAATCAGCGGCTAGCAGTCGATTGACGAAAAATCACACCTCGCTTTTTCTCGCTTGTCCCCTGCCCCTAAACTGGCACGAAAATCGTATCGGTTAAAGCGTGTAGGGTACTGTGGAAAGAGCGAGAAACTGAGTAAAGTAAAAGTAAGTAAAGCTAAGGTGATACTTGTGGAAAAGTGCCTATTGTCGCCCACGACAGGCTGCTATGATGATGATGAAAAAACTTTAAATTCAATTGTTTCAATGAACATTAAAGGTAAAAGTAGATTTATGATTTTGCAATTAAAATATGAAACAGGTGTGGTAATAAAGGCCAATATTAAATCATCATTTAATTAACAATGGCAGCAATTTTCAATAAAACATGCATTTTTGTAATATTTCAAAGACCAACATTAAATCAGCTTTATACAATTTACTGCTGCCATTCTGTTTACAGTTTTATCTCCACATTGCACATTTTTAGTTATTTTTTTCATGTTGGAAAAATGTAGTCTGTTTTGATCTTGAACAAGTGCACTAAAGTCAGGCAGAATGTCAGAGGAGGATATGCAGAGGACAGCTGACAGGTGATTATCAGTGAGAGAGGATCTGTACCTCGACTTGTTGAATTTCAACACAGAATACTTGTTCACCCATGTAGGTCGATTCAAAGAGAACTAACATCTTCTGAGCATGCCTCCCCATGTGTGAAAAGTTCTCCACTTTAAGAGAATAATAATATTTTTTTAAAAATCCAGCAATGAGGCTGACGTGAAACACTCTGCAAAGAGTGTGTCAGACTGCAAGTCAACCAGTTCAAGCTGAGCATCACTGGGTGCATTATCCACACTGCAAGTGAAGGATTAGTTACAGCATCAACAACATGGTTAATTTTTAGAACGGACTTACACAATACCTCTTGGCGTATAATACTGTGTAAAAATACCAATTTCTGTTCTGGATTAATTTCGGTCACTTTATTTTGCATTCACTTCAAAAGTCCGACATTTGTCCCTGTCAGATTTGGACATCCATCAGTTGTAACACCTCGCAGTTTGTGCCATTTCAGTCCTAGCTTGTCCAAACATGCACTGACCTCCATGGACAAATCACTCCCTGTCATCATCCCTTTCATTGCTCCAGATTTCCTGCGATGTCCTCAACCCTTGTTGTTACCGTTTGTCTGGAGAGGGATATATTCTCAAATGCTTCTTCTTTCTCATGACATATTAACGCTGCAGAGTCCACCAAACACTCCTTGATAACCTCCCCATCAAAAAATGGCTTACTGTTTTTTTGCTGTTTTGTGGGCTACCACAAAATTAGTCCTTACTGCTGCATCCCTGGATGTGTAAATTTCAGTAAAAATTCCCTGTTGCTTTCTTGTCAACGTCCCCTCAGTCAAGTTCTTTTATTTCTCTGTGTTTAGTCTCATAATGGCGATTCAAGTTCTAATCCTTAAACACTGCAATCTGCTCTCCACACACTAAGCACACGGCTCTACCTTTGACTTAACCCCTTGCACTCCGGTCAATTTCCCTAAAAACACCAAAAAATAATGTGCCCAAAGTAAATCGAAAGCTGTTCTTCAACCCTTTGCAGCATCTTCATGGGGTTGGTCTCATTTAAAAGAAAACACTTTGAATGTTTTGGCAAAACAGTCATAATCTCTCTAAGTGCTCCGGCCACTGAGTTACAGTCATCTAAACATACTGAACTTGAAGAAAATAAATTTGGCCTGGATGTTTTTTTGGATACAAATGCTTGCAAATAACACACAGCTTCAGATCCGGGCTGGAAAATGCAACAGAAATGTAGAACCAAGTGTTATCCAGCTGAGGTCAAAATTTTGTAACAATACCACAAAAAATGAATATATTACACAGCTTTTTCCTCAGGTAGTTCCCAGGCGTTTTTGAACTGTGCCAAATTGTGCCAAATGGCACAGTTTGGAAAAACGTCTGTAACTTTTGAATGATTCAATATAGAAGCTTGATCTTTGGCTCTAATGAAAGGTGACACTCAGGGCTGTGTGTGTGTGTGTGTGTTGGGGGGGGGTTGCCCCCCCCCGCTACAGAGGACGGACATCGGCCATCGCTACATGACGGAATAGACTCATGTGGCAATGTGGCGAACGCGGCGCAGTCACCGCGGCTCCCCCCCCCCCCCCCGGCTACAGAAGAGTAGTGGGGGGGGGGGGTTTCACGGTCCGGACGCGGCACACGAACCGTGTACCGCGGCGCACGGACTTCGGACTTCATGCGCCGCACAGTTGTAATTTACCGATTGGTCAAAAGTCATTTTTGATTACAATTACGTGGCTGCACGGTGGCGCAGTGGTTAGCACTGCGTCCTAGAGAGCACGAGAGCGCTCTCGTGCGCCCTGGGACGCAGAGACGTGCCCGTCCACGGTACACCGGAGTGCAAGAGGTTAAGTAAATAAACACTTCATCGTCCTTTTTTTTTTTTTTTTTTTTAACAGGAGGTGGCATTTTTGAGGGCTAAAAAAACGTCTCTTCACTAGCAGTGTGGTACTCCCACGCACGGGCCCATCCATCCATCCATCCATCTTCTACCGCTTTTCCGGAGGTCCAGGTCGCGGAGGCAGCAGTTCAAGCAGAGAAGCCCAGACTTCCCTCTCCCCAGCCACCTGCTCCAGCTCTTCAGAGAGGATACCAAGGTGTTCCCAGACCAGCTGGGAGACATAGTCTCTCCACCGAGTCCTGGGTCTGCCCCGGGGTCTCCTCCCAGTGGGACGTGCCCGAAACACCTCAAGTGGGAGGCGTCCAGGAGGCATCTTAATCAGATGCCCATACCACCTCAACTGACTCCTTTCAATGTGGAGGAGTAGCGGTTCTACTCTGAGCCTCTCCCGGATGACTGAGCTCCTCACCCTATCTCTGAGGGTGAGTCCAGCAATCCTACGGAGAAAGCTCATTTCAGCCGCTTGTATCCGCGATCTTGTTCTTTTGGTCATTACCCAAAGCTTGTGACCATAGGTGAGAGTAGGAACGTAGATTGACTGGTAAATCGACAGCTTTGCCTAATAACTAAGCTCCCTCTTCACCACAACAGACCGGTACAACATCTGCATCACTGCAGATGCTGCTCCAATCCGTCTGTCAATCTCGCTCCATTTTCCCCTCACTCATGAACAAGACCCCAAGATACTTAAACTCCTCCACTTGGGGCAGGAGCCTGTCCCCAACCCAGAGAGGACAATCCACCTTTTTCCAGCTAAGGACCATGGACTCGGACTTGGAAGTGCTGATTCTCATCCCAGCCGCTTCACACTCAGCAGCAAACCGTCCCAGCAAGAGCTGTAGGTCATTGCTGGATGAAGCCAACAGGACAACATCATCTGCAAACAACAGAGATGAGATCCTGTGGTCACCAAGCATGACACCCTCCATTCCCTGGCTGCGCCTAGAAATCCTGTCCATAAAAATTATGAACAGGATCGGTGACAAAAGGCAGCCCTGGCAGAGTCCAACTCTCACTGGGAATGAGTCCGACCGAGTGTTGGCAATACGAACCAAACTCTCACAACGGTCATACAGAGACCGAATAGTTTGTAACAACAAGCCCGATACCCCATACTCCCGAAGCACCCCCCACAAAAAACCACGAGGGACGTGGTCAAATGCCTTCTCCAAGTCCACAAAACACATGTAAACTGCTTGGGCAAACTCCCACGAACCCTCAAGAATTCTTGAGAGGGTAAAGAGCTGGTCCGATGTGCCACGGCTAGGATGAAAACCACATTGCTCCTCCTGAATCCGAGGTTCGACCAACGGCCGGACTCTCCTCTCCAGTACCTTGGCATAGACCTTTCCAGGGAGGCTGAGGAGTGTGATCCCTCTAAAGTTGAAGCACACCCTCCGGTCCCCCTCATGGATCGTCACCTTATCGTGGTGGGGGGGGTTTGCGTGCCCCAGTGATCCCAGGGGCTATGTTGTCCGGGGCAATTTGCCTCTGATAGGGTCACCCAAGACAAACTGGTCCTGGGTGAAGGGCCAGACTAAGAACGATCCAATAGACTCTCATGATAAATTCTATATCAAGGATTCAGTGTACCCCGCCCGGTATGGGGTTACCGGGGCCCCACCCTGGAGCTAGGCCTGGGGGAGGGGCTCGAAGGCTAGCATCTGGCGGCCGGGTTTCCACCCATGGGACCCGGCTGGGCTCAGCCCGAAGGAGTTACGTGGGTCTGCCCTCCAGTGGGCTCACCACCTGCAGGAGGGATCATGGGGGTCCGGTGCTATGTGGATTAAGTGGCAGTCAAAGGCGGAGACCTTGGCGGACTGATCCCAAGCACGGGCCCAATGGTGCGTAAACTGAAAAAAAAGCTGTCGCCTTCAAAATAAAAGCAATGCGGTTATGACGAGAGCATTATTTACCTTTAATTCCTAATTTCCCATTGACTTCGTGAGGGCCAGTCAGGACCAGGCAACGGGCCAGATGTGGCCCGCGGGCCGTAAAATGCCCAGGTCTGCTCTATATCATCACTATCTATTTATATTATGATATACTGTAAGATGGCGGCAGCGCGCACAGACGCAGCGGCCCCTCTTGGCATCAACGAGTGTGAGAGTTTTGAGTGTTTTGATCTTCCCAGACGTACATTCTGTAAAACTTACAACCGTGAGACCTTATTAAACATCAAGGTACTGCACGCTGCAAGAATCGCGGCAATTGGTTGTGATTTGGACATTCTACGCCAGCATGGAATTCTGGTGGAGTCCCCGCTGGAAGCTACCCGAGAGAGGAGGAGGCGTAAGCGGCGCGAACGCAAGCAAAAGCGTGGAAAAAGGGCCGGGATCCATGCTAGGCTAAAGGTTAACCCCTCCAGACCAGCGGTACCGTCGCTTCTTCTCTCTAATGTCCGCTCCCTCGAAAACAAGCTGGACGATCTGCGTCTGCTGAGAGAAACCCGGAGAGAGTGGAGAGACTGCTGTGTGTTTGTTTTCACGGAGACATGGCTCCACGGCAACATTCCTGACGAGGCCATTCAACTGGAAGATATGGCGATGTTCCGTGCCGACAGGGAAACGGCGAGCTCCGGTAAGAGCCGGGGGGGTGGGCTATGCATCTATGTTAACAAGAACTGGTGCGTCAATGCCATGTTAGTGTCTAAACACTGCTCTCCGTTGGCGGAGTTCCTTATTGTAAATTGTCGGCCACATTATTTGCCGAGGGAATTCAGCAGCGTGTATGTAGCTGGTGTTTACATAGCGCCGAGCCCTAATGCTAAAGCTAATGCTAAGAAGGCACTCGGGGTACTGCACAATGCGATTAGTGAAATCCAAACTTCACACCCGGACAGTTTTGTGGTGGTTGCGGGGGATTTTAACCACACCAGCCTAAAGACTGTGCTCCCCAAGTTTAAACAATGTGTAGACTTTAAGACCAGAGGAGAGAATATGTTGGACTTAGTGTACACAAACACAGATGCATATAAGGCGATACCCCGCCCCCATCTCGGCCGTTCTGATCACATGTCCGTGATGCTGCTGCCTGCCTACAAACCTTTATTGAAGAGCAGCAGGCCAGCAGTGAAACAAATTAGAATTTGGCCAGAGAGTGCAACCTCTGCACTGAAAGACTGTTTTCTGCACACAGACTGGGAGGTCTTCAAAATAGCAGTCTCCCAGGAAGACAAGACAGATGTGGAGGAGTATGCTGATACAGTCACCAGCTACATCGCGAAGTGCACAGAGGAAGTCACTACAGTGAAGACCATCACTATGCGGGGTAACCATAAGCCCTGGATGACTGCAGAGGTGCGCTCGCTGCTCACAGCGAGAGATGCAGCCTTCAAAGCGAAGGACAGGATCGCCCTCCGCTCAGCCAGGTCTGTGCTCTCAAAGGGAATTAAGGCGGCAAAGCGCGCCTATGCGGAGAAAATCCAGGGACACCTCTGTGACACTAGGAACACCAAGCAGATGTGGCAGGGAGTTCGGACACTGACGGGCTATAAGTCTAGGCAGGGGGTCGATGATGACGACGCTTCGCTTCCAGACAGGCTTAACGACTTCTTTGCACGTTTTGAAGCATCAAACTCGACAATCAGAGGGAGGGCTGGCCCACCCCCACCATCGGTCGGACCAGCTTTTACCATCAACACAGCGGACACACGGAGGACCCTAACCAGAGTCAACCCACGTAAAGCTGCAGGTCCGGACAACATTCCGGGACGTGTGCTCCGAGACTGCGCGAGCGAGTTGGCGGATGTCCTGACTGACATTTATAACATCTCCCTGAGTCAGGCCATCGTTCCCAGATGCTTCAAGACCTCTATCATTGTACTGGTGGCAAAGAAACCAGTTGTGTCCTGTTTGAATGACTATCGTCCTGTTGCACTGACACCAATTGTGATGAAGTGTTTTGAACGGCTTGTCAAACCACACATTACAGCCTGCCTCCCTGCATCACACGACCCGCTCCAGTTTGCATATCGTTCAAACCGCTCCACGGAGGATGCTATAGTCACCACCCTACACTCTGTCATCACCCACCTGGACCAGAAAGACACCTACACCAGACTCCTGTACATTGATTTCAGTTCAGCATTCAACACCATTATTCCCCAGAGACTGATGGAGAAATTACTCCTTCTCAGTCTGAACACCGCCACATGTCTCTGGATCCTGGATTTCCTGACTGAGAGACCTCAGTCTGTCCGGGTTGGAAACAACATCTCCAACTCTGTCACGCTGAGCACCGGATCCCCTCAAGGCTGTGTACTCAGTCCACTGTTGTTTACACTTCTAACACATGACTGTGTATCCAGACACAAGGGGAACCAGATTATTAAGTTTGCAGACGACACCACGGTGGTGGGACTTATTCAGAGGGATGAGGAATCAATGTACAGGGAAGAAGTGAGAGACCTGGAGGGCTGGTGCAGGGAGAACAATCTGGTGCTCAATGTGGACAAAACGAAGGAGAGGATTATCGACTTCCGGTGGTCACAGCCTGAGCACGTCCCCCTCAGCATCGGCGGCCGTTTAGTGGAGAGAGTGGAGAACATCAAGTTCCTCGAAGTGCAGATCTCGCAGGACCTGACCTGGAGCAAGAATTCCTTGGAGATCAGGAAGCGGGCTCAGCAGAGACTGCACTTCTTGAGGAAATTCAAGCAGGCCTCTCTCCCCATCTGCATCCTCAGGACCTTCTACAGAGGTGTGGTGGAGAGTGTTCTGACGTACTGCATTGCTACATGGTACTCCAGCTGCAGTATGTCAGACAAAAAAGCCCTGCAGAGGATAGTCAAGGGGGCTGAGAGGGTAACTGGAGTCTCCCTCCCCTCTGTCCAAGAACTTTTTCAGAACCGTTGTAGGAGCAGGGCACTGAACATTGTCAAGGACTGTTCTCACCCTCTGCATAAACACTTTGAACTTCTTCCATCTGGTAAACGATTCTGGAGCATCAGAGGCAGAACAACCAGACTGATCAACAGCTTCCTTCCACAAGCTGTCAGGATGCTGAACAGTTGACCCGGAATCTCTCATACACACTACTGCACCTACGGACATTTTGTATATTATTTGTATATTATAGTTAGTTAGTTGTTTTTTTTTTCCCAAGTATGTCTCAGGGATGTGTGAATGGATGGGAGGGTGGGGGTGGGGGTGGAGCTATGTGGAAGTGTGTCTTAAATCATGCTGCTTCTATTTATATGGATGCCGAGAGAAACGCAATTTCATCTTGCCTGCACTGCAGTTGTATGTACAGCAATATGACAATAAAGTTTGATTTGATTTGATTTGATTTGATATCTGGTCAGAAGCTGTAGTCCTATCATCATTGTTGTGTCCAACTGAACCTCAGCTCTATCTTCAGTCATCACTCTACACATCTTGGCCGTGGTGGCCATCCACACCGGTCTCACTGTGTCCTATTCGTCAGGGGAGCATCACTCTATATATAATTCAAGAAATCTCTGGGATGATGTGATGATGTCACGATGTCACAATCATAGGACTCGCTAAAAGATCATAGGACTCACTATGACATCATCAAAGATCAAAGGCAGGCTTCACTCACGATCATAGGACTCACTATGACATCATCAATAATTTCCCAGTTTGGGATCAATAAAGTACATATATCTATCTATCAAAGATCATAGGACTCGCTATATATATGGTGTCTATATGATGTCATATAGACGTCATAGGCACATCATAGGCCGATCACAGATCAAAGGCAGGCATCACTGAATGAGTGGTGACGTCAGAAATCAAAGGCAGATCTCTGCCTCTCTGTCTGTCACGATGTCACGATCATAGGACTCGCTATGAGATCAAAGGCAGGCATCACTCATGATCTTAGGACTCACTATGACACCATCAAAGATCAAAGGCAGGCTTCACTCACGATCATAGGACTCGCTATGACATCATCAAAGATCAAAGGCAGGCATCACTCACGATCATAGCACTGGCTATGACATCATCAAAGATCAAAGGCAGGCATCACTGAAAGAGTAGTGACGTCAACGATCAAAGGCAGGTTTCACCATGGTTACTGTTGCCTTGGTAACAGTAACTTTCTATGGTCATGCATGGGTAAGTGCGTCACACAGGTTCTATAGAACTTATAATGTTGTCAGCTGGCCGGATGGCTTTGCACAGCTATTGACACCGCCGAGGACACAGTCCAAGGATGGATAATTTTTTCACACATAAGGAGTTGTTCAGAACTCCCTATAGAACTCCTTACACAAAGATATAGAGTGATGATAATCAAGTCAGTGGTGGTATTGCATCCGTAGGCTGGTTGCCAACTGCCAATCAAATCAAAAAGAAGAAGAAGAAGAAGAAGAAGAAGAAGAAGAAGAAGAAGAAGAAGAAGAAGAAGAAGGGAGTAGAAAGAAATAACTAGACCACTGTCTCTTGGAAAAGGTGAAGGGAAACCAGTAATCAAGAAAAAAGGAATTGAGCTATGGCAAAAAAGATGGGACGAAGATCATAAAGGTAGAGCGTATTACAAAATACAAAACTCTATTGCACTAAAGAATTATAAAACAACAAACAGGAGGGAAGACATCATTATGGCAAGACTCAGACTGGATCATACAGGTTTAAACGGTGCTTTATTCACCATGGGGAAAAGCAAAAGTGACAAATGTAGAGAATGTGGAGTAAAAGAATATGTCAAGCACATCTTATTACACTGTCACAAGTATGGAAATGAAAGCGAGAGAATGAAAAATGAAGTTCGAGAGGCCGGTAGGAAATGGGATTTAACTGGCATTCTGGGAACAGATGGAGATGGAGAGGCACTAAGAATCACGAGAAGGGCTCTTGCCTCTTTTTTAAATAACACAGGATTAAGTCATAGAATTTAGGGTTCGGGCTCAAATGACATAATGTTACACACTCTTGTACAGTAGGTGGCGGTATGCACCTTTCAGTTGTTTGCTATCCGCCAGTAACCAAGAGAAGAAGAAGAAGAGAGTAGAATGGAGGTAGGAAGCGGGCAAGAAAATGTTTGAAGTTCGGTGGAGCCTAAAAGAAGCAAACATAAACATCAAGAAACTCAATCAAGAGCATTATCAAGTGCTGATGAATCAGAAGATGAACAATCCCAGAGTATACAGGAGTGTAAAGTAATCATAAAACTTACTCAGAAAGGAGCGGCAATGAGAGGAGTGATATCAGGCATCTCAACGGCTGTCTCAACTGATGAAATAATGAAAAATTTAACTGGAGCAAAAGTGACAGAGGTACAAAGAATGAAAACTAATAGAAATGGTGAAAAGTGTGATAGTCTGTTGGTAATGTTAAAATTTGATGAAACAAGACTTCCAAGTAAGGTGTATATTGGCTACATGAGCTATGAAGTCAGACTTTATGTTCCTCCTCCACTCAGATGTTTCAAATGTCAAAAGTTAGGTCATGTAGCAGCGACATGCAAAAATAGACAAAGATGAGCTAGATCCTCCGGTGAACATGAATATGGCAAGTGTGAAAGAGGAGCCAAATTAAAGTGCTGTAACTGCGGTGGTGAACATAGCTCTGCATATCAAGGTTGTGAAGCCAGCAAAAAAGCAGCAGAAATTCAGCAGGTAAAAGTCTTCCAGGGATTAACTCTTTAACTGTCCACATCTTCATGTGCCCCTAGTGGTGCAGTGCCGCAACTGCGCCTGTCAACTGAATCTTGACATCCCTTTAACTCCCTAGCTGTACCAGGACTTGTACTGATCTGCCAGTTTCAAAAGGTGGCAGGCACGTGTTGGAGGACTCATGGCTGACACGCAATACAGCAAAGAAGAACAAATCCTCATTATTATTCTTCCTTTTCTTGCTTTGAGCTCACAAGACCAATATGGCCACCGCCATGATCGTCTTGGATCATCACAAAACTGCATCATACAGGAAAAATTGCCACGTAATACAAACAAAATTCACGTGGGATAATCATAAGAGTTTGTAGATGTGATAGAGAGCATAAATGACTGAAAAATGCAAAACAACGACCACGATGGGCGAAAATGGACCGATCACACGAGTGAGCGAGTCCCCACCACCACCACCACCACCAGTAAGTGACAAATTTATTTGTTTTTTTTTACATTGTACTGATATTGTGGTTCATGCCCCTGTTGATAAGTGCCAAAAAACTGAACCATTCTTTGTGTAAATATGTCCAAAGTCCACTTTTGACTGAGTTATGTAATTTATATAGCTGCCGTGACATTATGCAAATTAGATGCATAAATTTATTCCTATCTGAAACTTTGGATTATATTCTCCATCTTTCTAATTGACAGTAAGCCATTATCTCTTGCAACTTCAAGTTATAGCTTTTGGAAATCTGAACTATTTTCTTGACAAAAAATCATTACCATTCTTGACCACTAGGGGTTATGTCGCCATATGGCGACTGGGACAGTTAGAGGGTTTTTAACATATGCAGAAGCTGTGAAAAAGGTGCCAGCTAAAAAAAAAAGGGGGAGTGGACTCAGATAGATAGATAGATAGATAGATAGATAGATAGATAGATAGATACTTTATTTCGAACAAAAAAGTATAACAAAAACAAAACAAATGACAAATGCAATAAAGTAACAGTATACAGTGTTCGAAAGGGAGAAGGAAGAAGTGAACACTTATTAATTCCATCTCCTCTTTTCCATAAATACACCCATGTGAATTATATACAAATTACCACATTTAAGACCCCAAGTAAACAATTAACTGTATTTTGTACATATCAACATTAACACCCATCCATCCTAACATACATTGATGTCCATACATCAAAACCCGCCTCAAACAACACAGATATACACAGTGCTGTCCCACCCACCATTCCATAGTGTCCCAGAGTGTCCTAGAGTGAGCATAGTGAATCGTACATATAAATACTACCCTTCTAACATATATCCTTTCAGCAAATAATGTTTGTACCTCTTTTTGAATTGATTTCTCTTTGTACATAGTTTCAGTTCCGGCTCCAGACTGTTCCACAAATCCACCCCACAGACAGATATGCACATACTTTTCTTGGTTGTTCATATCTTGGGTTTTGTAAAGTTTAAGTCTCCTCTCAAATTATGATCATTGTCTCTTTTTTTTTAATATTTTTTGTATATTAGTTGGGAGTTGATTATTAATTGCCCTGTACATGACTTGTGCTGTCTTAAATTTAACTAAATCGATGAACTTTATGACATATGACTTTAAAAACAACGAATTGGTATGGTCTCTATATCCTACATTATTTATTATCCTTATAGCTCTTTTTTGTAATGTGCATATTGACTGTAGGTTGGTCTTGTAGGTGTTTCCCCAGACTTCTACACAGTAGTTAAGATAAGGTAGAAACAGTGAATTGTACAGTAAGACCAATGATTTATAGTCCAAGATGTGTCTTGTCTTCCCCAGTATGCCTATACATTTTGCCAACTTGGCCCGGATGTGACTGATGTGAGGTTTCCAGCAGATTTTATTGTCTAGCGTCACCCCCAGAAACTTATTTTCCTGTACTGTTTCTATTCTGGTATCATCTATCGTTACCATTATTTCATGATTTATTTTATAATTTCCAAACAACATAATTTTTTGGGGGGAGGGTTAGATTTAGAGACTATTTATTTTTGTTGAACCACTGCATTAACTTTTTCATTTCAGTTGTGACCACCTCTAAAACCTGCTGCAAATTCTCACCAGTGCAAAGGATATTTGTGTCATCCGCAAACAAAATAAATTTCAGAATTTTTGATACTTGGCATATGTCATTTATATACAAAATAAAGAGTTTGGGTCCCAAAACTGACTCCTGGGGCACACCACAAGTGATGTCCATGAGGGGTGATTTTTGCTCACCAATTTGTACAAATTGTTGTCTGTTACTTAAATAACTTTCCACCCAACTCAGTCCGACCCCTCTTATCCCATACCTTTCCAGTTTCCTTAGTAGTATTCTGTGGTCAATGGTGTCAAAAGCTTTCTTTAAATCTATAAATACTCCTACAGCAAACTTTTTTTTATCTATACAACTAGTAATTTCTTCTATAAGTTCGATCAGTGCCAAAGATGTAGATTTATCTGCTCTAAAACCATACTGGCTGTCTGTAAGGAGGTTGTGTTTTTCAATGAAATCATCCAGTCTCTTAGTGAAGATTTTTTCAAGTATTTTGGAGAATTGTGAGAGTAAAGAGACTGGCCTGTAATCTGTGAAACAATGACTGTCTCCTGTTTTGTATAGAAGTATTACTTTTGCTATTTTCATTTTGTTTGGAAATTTACCAGTTTGAAATGACAGGTTACAGATGTGGGTGAGTGGCTTAACAATTCCTTCAATTACTTTTTTCACTATTGTCATGTCAATTTCATTCCAGTCCGTTGATTTTTTGTTCTTAAGTTTACTCACAGTCTCGATAATTTCCTTTTCAGTAACTGCACCCAAAAAGATTGTGTTTGGATTTCTATCTTCTATTTCATTTACAGAACCACTGTTGTTTGTTTCTGTTGCCACTATTGTGCTAATTCTGCACTTAATGAATTGTTTATATAATGTATTCTTCTTTTTACATGCATTTATTAACCCCTTGGTGACCCAAGGAATATTTTTCTTTTGTTGTCTGTCACTGTAATGTTTTATAGGACAGTTTGTATTATACAATGATTGAAATATTTGCAAAAATTTATCATATGCTTTATTTATATCATTTTCATCATAAACTATCTTCCAATCTTGTATTAATAATTCCTTTGTCAGTAAATACATAGGTTCTTCGGTTCTTATTCTTTTATATTTAATATTTTTGGTATACTTTTTCTTCCTATAATCACATTGATAGACAACAAATTTGGCAGGTGGTCACTGATATCATTCAATAAAAGCCCACTCCTGATATTATTTTCCATAATGTTTGTGAATATGTTATCTATTAGTGTGGCACTGTGTGACGTGATTCTGCTAGGTCTGGTAATTGTTGGATGTAAGCCCATACTGTACATTGTGTTGATAAATTCTTCTGTCAAACTATGTTGTTTTGAATTCATCAGATCTATACTGAAATCCCCACAGATGAACATAACTTTATGAGTTAGTTTTGCATACATTTTTTCCATCCAGTCCTTAAATAAGTCAATGTTTGATCCAGGTGTTCTATATACACAGCTCACTACTATATTCTTCACATTGTCCAGACAGATTTCTATTGTAATACATTCAAATAAATCATCCACAGTTACTGACAGATTTTTAACAACCTTGTATTTCAAGCTCTTGTCAACATAAATTGCAACTCCTCCTCCTTTTTTCACTTTTCTATTTATATAATTTAATTCATAGCCATCCATGGTAAAATCCACTCCTTTCTCTTCACTGAGCCACGTCTCTGATATTGCCACAATATTGAATGGCTCTTTAAACTGATGTAAATAATCTTTAATGTTATTAAAGTTGGCATAGAGACTTCTGCTGTTGAAGTGGATCAAAGAAATATTGAAATCAGATGTGACCATTGTGTTAAACTGTTCATCCGTGTAGTAACTACAGTTATTATTGATGGAGCTAAATAAATTATTGTCAGGGTCTATGTTATATTCTACGTCCTGTGGGTTGTGATCTGTATATTCAAAAACTTTCAGTTCCTGTTGTTCCTGTTTGTTGATCTTTTGTTTCATGTTGTTAAATGTCTTGTAGCAGATGAGTATAATCCTTCAGTGTCCTACAATTGTCTGTTGTTGGTGTCGACTCCAGTTCATAATATTCATTGATATTTGTCCAGTTCCATAATATTACGGATGTTATTGACCTTGGCTTCTTCAGGTGATCCGTTGAATTTGATGTATATTTTACAGTTTGATGTCCAGGTGTTTTGAATCTTTTTCTGCTTTCTCATGTATCTTGCTTTTCTGGCTATTTCTGCGTTTTCTTTTGTGAGGTGCTCGTTTATGTAAATGTTCGTTCCTTTCAGTTTCCTACCTTGTTTTAACAGCACAGTCTTGTGTTTTCTGTTGACAAATCTCATGATCACAGCCGGTTTGTCGCCGTTTTTCCTGGGCAGAGGGTGGCAGGTCTCAATGGTGTTACAGTCCAGCTGGATTCCTTTGGACTGCATGAAGGCCGCCACTTGTTGCTCCGTGGATTCATCTTCCAGCTCGTTGAGCCTCCCTCCGCTGTCGGCGGCCACCGCTCGCGCGTACGATCGTGGTTTAATTTGGAGCCCCGTGATGATCACGTCGTTCACCCGAGTGTTCTGCTCCAGTTCCGACACTCTGCTTTCCAGATACGCCAGCCTCTTGTCCTTCTCGGCGTTCTGGATCCGCAGCGCTTTCACCTCCTCGACCAGGTCCAGGATGTTTTTTTGCTGCAGCTTAACAGCAGAAATCTCTTCAGCCAAGAAGTCCAGCGCTCTTTTAATATCGTCCACCTCCTCAGTCTGCTGAGCTTTCTTGGGACCCATGATCCCGACCGATGTACGTTGATTGTGATTGTAGGAAAAAAAAAAAACACGTGGGAGAAATCCCTTTGTTCTCCCTGAGTGTGAGGGGACTGATTGCTTCACCAGCCACTACAATATTAAGTTATGAGACTGGCAATTTCTCTTTTTTTCGCACGAGCAGGTTCACTCTCCAGTGGTAGTGACAAAGCAACAGCTCAAAACGCCAGCTCTAAACTGAGTTTTAAAGCAAGAAACGAACCGGGAGCCTTTACCTGAGCGTCCTCACCTTACATGCCACAACCGGAGTATACTCTAACAGGGAAAGTGTGCAGCCTTGCAGTGCATGCAGCAGAATTAAGGAAGATTCTCTGGTTATGAAGGAAAATAATTGTGTCTTACTTGTGGTAGATGTGATAAACTGCACTGTGCAGACTTCCAAGAAAACAGAAAAAATCAAAATCATTGTGAAAGCATCAGAAACTAGAAAAGCACTCGGAGAGCGCAGACCTCCGCCAAGCACCACAGTTTCCCCCATACAGTGTTTGTGTGTACGTTTTCAGATTCCTTGACCATGAAAACATATGACCAGCAATTGGATTCACAATGATAGGATTAGTGGTTCAGTAGTTATTGACGAAAATCGCATTTTCTGTAATGGCGGTTTTCGCCACAGTTCCCCCATACAGTGTTTGTGTGTACATTTTCAGATTCCTTGACCATGAAAACATATGACTAGCAATTGGATTCACAATGATAGGATTAGTGGTTCAGTAGTTATTGATGAAAATCGCATTTTCCGTAATGGCGGTTTTCGCCACAGTTCCCCCCATACAGTGTTTGTGTGTACGTTTTCAGATTCCTTGACCATGAAAACATATGACCAGCCATTGGATTCACAATGATAGGATTAGTGGTTCAGTAGTTATTCACGAAAATAGCATTTTCCGTAATGGCGGTTTTCTTCTGGACGGTGATCCGGATCACCATCAAAATCTAATCATCTGTAGGATACTCCATTTCTGACAATCTGTGAAAATTTCATGAAAATCCGTCCATAACTTTTTGAGTGATCTTGCTAACAAACAGACAGACAGACAGACAGACAGACAGACAGACAAACCAACGCCGATGAAAACATAACCTCCTTGGTGGAGGTAAAAATATTTTGGTATTAAGGGGCTATATTGGGAAGTAGTTGAGGACCTGTTAAGTTGGAGATCTTTAAGTTCACAGACCTCATGGGCTGGTGGATCAGCCGCCAGTCAAATCTAAAAGAAGAAGAATAATGAGATGATGCGCAGATACGAACTACAGCTCCTGACCAGATGGAGTGATGATGTGGAGTGGTGTGCGTGGCGGTGATGCACCTGTGGGCCGGTTGCTGGCCGCCGATCAAGACGATTGTTCAGAACTCCTGAAAAGAACTCCTTATACAAAGATATAGAGTGATGATAATCAAGTCAGTGGTGGTGATGCATCTGTAGGCTTGTTGCCAGCCACCAATCAAATCTGAAAGAAGAAGAAGAAGAAGAAGAAAAAGAACTCCTTATACAAAGATATCGAGTGATGATTATCAAGTCAGTGGTGATGATGCACCTGTGGGCTGGTTGCCAACCGCCAATCAGGTATAAAAGAAGAAGAAGAAGAAGATATAGAGTGAGATAGGCTCAGTGATGCATCAAAACTGTGGAAAAAATTTTTTCTGAAGTGAGTTAATTTTCTTACGCTGGTTTGGAAAATCCTTGAATATGGCAAGCTACACAGACAATATTTCACTTACATCAGACATGGCAGAACTACGTGGACAGATCAAACAGCTGACCCAACTTCTCCCTCAACTTATAATGGTGTGAACGACACCAAGTACGTGGTGGTAATGCACCTGTAAGCTGGTTGCCAACCGACAGTCAAATCTAAAAGAAGAAGAAGAAATGCACGGGTATCAGGCATGCACAAGTATGCACTAGTACAGAGAACACAAATGAATATAAAGCGTGAGCTTGATCCAAAGATCGAGCCCAGTTTATGACAGCCCCCCCACCTCCCCAAGGGAGGATTCTAGATGCCCTCCAAACAAAACTAAGAATACCACAGGAGGGTGGGAGGAGGAGGACACAGGCATGGCTGGGCAAAAATTAAGGACAAAACAACAAAAACAATTTTCATCAGGTGGTTGGCCAAAGTCCCACAATCACCAACATGAGCATCTTGACGCATCTGGACCACCAGACGGATGGACATGATGCATTGGGTGGCCTACCCAAGTCCAAGGACCATCAGACAGGTGAACATGGTGCATCAGGTGGCCTACCAAAGCCTGAAACAAAGTAATGTGAAGCAAAAAGGAAAATTTAAAAAAAAAAAAAGATTGTACACAGACTGTTCTGTGCAGGGAAGGTCTCATTCATGAATTACTGGAGTGGTTTGGTACTGAGTGTGAAGCAGCCAGGATGAGAATCAGCGCCTCTGAGTCCATGTTCAAGTATCTCGGGATCTTATTCACGAGTGATTTGCGAATGGAGCAGAAGTTACACAGACGGTCTCTTTATTGGCTCCCTGTTCGTTTTAGGATTGATTTTAAAATGTTACTATTGACCTATTAGGCTCTTAAAGAGTCCGTGACATAATTCAACCAAGACATCATTAGAAAGAACTACTGTGTTTTTATTCTGCGTAGACAAAAAAAATTCAGTAAAATTTTTTTTCCATATACTACCATAAATTACATCGTGATGTAGACGATTGCAATGTTCGTTTGTCGAAATTGTGTCAAACGCCGCCGCCATTTTGTGACGCAGCTAGGTGAACCACAGAAATAAACAAGCATAGCTGAGTACACTGAAGCGGAGGAAGTTGTGAGCGATTTCAGCGAAGGTTTGAGTGATTTGTCAATAGTTTTTGAGGAAGAAGCAGGACCGAGTGATGAAGAAGAGCAAGTTGGTTCTAACGAAGGACTGCAACCCTATTTATTTGAACCATATCGTTCAGGATGCGACGATGACTTACGCGTATCAGAGGATGAAGGGTCCGACGGTGAAGGGTTAGAGATGGTGAAGGGTTAGAGAAATCGACATCGGCTGCCTCCAAAACACTGAATGGCAATATACAGATAGATCCACATAAGGCGATCGTTATTTAATCGTTTGGTTTACAGAAATTTTGGCTTCAAATTTTTTTTTTTTTTTTTTATTTCGCCGATTGGGTGGTTGGGGAAGTAAAAAAAAAAAATGCTCAGATATTCAGTTTCGGTAGGCAATGAGATTTATAAAAATGAAAACTGAGAAAAGTAATATAATGTTTTTTAACACAAAGTCATTCCATTTGGAAAAAAGTCAACACTCGGCTTCAAAATTCATAGGGGAGGATTTTACTTTTGGCAGAAAAAATAAAATAAAATCAAGTGTGCTAATTTTTTTTCTCTTTGTGGGGAAATTCTGGTCACATCGGTGGGTTTGTAAACCAAACTATTAATTAACAGTCGCCTAATTGTTAAAAGTCTTGAATCATATGTTATACGAGATTATTTATGGGTCTTTACCTTCATAATGTGCAAATATGTAGGTTGAAAAATGTTGCTTGAAGATAAGCCTGCTTCTTCATGTTCCTCTTGAAGTTCTTCACTAGTGATCGTCGCTTCTGGCTTTTTTGTCAGCAGTTCTGAGACTTCTTAAATGAAATAATCAATTGCAATATTACACACTCTCAAGCAGGGGCAAAAGTCCAAAAGAAGCAACAGTGTCAAAACACGCCCGGAAAAGAGTTTGTGTAATTGATTTCTTTTTTCCTCATCCATCGTCGGCCTCCGTCGGTCTATGATGACCATGGAAGAGAATCCTAAACGTCTACTTTGCTGGAACAGCACCGCCTGTGGCTGAACAGGCCGATGCGCGAATGGCAGTCCCTGTCACACAGGTCGCACTTGTGGGTGGTCTCCGTGCTGCTGGGTCTGTGGCGGTTCTTCCTGCGGGTCGTTTTTTCATCTGCTGCAGCAGTCAGTCTCTCTTCACCCGCCTTGAGCTGTCTGGTCAGGGTGCCTCTCCATTTGGAGCGGTCCGTTGCAAGGTCCTCCCAGCGCTCTGTGTTGATCTCCAGGGCCTTCATGTCTCTCTTGCAGACGTCTCTAAAGCGCAGCTGTGGGCGGCCAACATCTCTCCTGCCAGTTGCCAGTTCTCCGTAGAGGACGTCTTTGGGGATTCTGCCATCCTCCATACGGTGAACGTGGCCTAGCCAGCGGAGCCTGCGCTGCCTGAGTAGAGTGAACATGGAGGGAAGGCCGGCGTGGGACAGAACTTCTGTGTTGGGCACTTTGTCCTGCCAGGATATGTCCAGGATGTGGCGAATGCAGCACAAGTGGAAGGAGTTCAGTCTCTTTTCCTGCCGGGCATATGTTGTCCACGTCTCACTCCCATAGAGCAGTGTGCTGATGACGCAGGCGTTGTACACTGCCATCTTTGTCTCGACAGAGAGTTTGGGATTCTCCCACACTCGTGTGGTGAGGCGAGCGAGTGTGAAGGCTGATTTTCCAATCCTCTTGTTGATCTCTGTATCAAGGGAGAGGTTGTGGCTGATCATGGACCCCAGGTACGTGAACTGATTCACGACCTCCAGCTCGTAGTCGTCGATGGTGATGGTTGGTGGTGCTTCCGTGCCTTGCGCCAAGACTTTAGTCTTCTTCAGGCTGATGGTAAGCCCAAAGTCCTTGCATTCCTGGGAGAAGCGGTCCATCAGGGTCTGAAGCTCCTGCTGTGTGTGGGTTGCGACTGCAGCGTCGTCTGCGAACAGCATGTCTCTGATTAGAGCCTCGCGTACTTTGGTTCTGGCTTTCAGGCGGGTGAGGTTGAAAAGCCTGCCGTCAGATCTTGTGTGCAGGTAGATTCCCTCTGTTGCTGTGCTGAAGGCATGCCTCTGGAGCATAGCAAAGAAAATCCCAAAGAGGGTTGGCGCAAGTACACAGCCCTGTTTCACTCCACTGCGTGTGTTGAATGGCTCTGAGACGTTGCCATTGTGCTGCACTATCCCCTGCATGTTGGTGTGAAACGATTCGATGAGGCTTTGCAACTTTGGTGGGCATCCTATCTTTGGCAGGATCTTGAAAAGGCCCTCTCTGCTGACCAGATCAAACGCTTTGGTGAGATCGATGAAGGCGACGTACAGGGGCATGTTCTGTTCTCTGCATTTCTCCTGGAGTTGGTGGATGGAGAATATCATGTCTACCGTTGATCGCTCAGCGCGGAAGCCACACTGAGACTTGGGGTAGACACGTTCGACAAGCTTCTGTAGACGAACGAGAACAACTCGTGCGTAGACTTTGCCAACAACGCTGAGGAGGGAGATGCCCCTGTAGTTGTTGCAGTCGCTTCTCTCCCCTTTGTTTTTGTAGAGGGTGATGATCTTGGCGTCCCTCATGTCCTGTGGTACAGCACCTTCCTTCCAACACTGGCAGAGGACGTCATGCAATGGCAGCAGTAGGGCGGTCTTGCAGTGCTTGATCAGGTCAGGGGGTATGCCGTCATTGCCGGGTGCCTTGCCAGCGGCCAAGCTATCAATGGCCTTGCTGAGTTTGTCGATGGTTGGCTCAGCGTCAAGTTCGTCCATGGATGGCAGGCAGTCGATGGCATCAAGGGCTGACGGTGTCACGGTGTTCTGTCTGGAGTAGAGGTCGGAGTAGTGTTCCACCCATCTCTCCATCTGCTTGTTCTTTTCTGTGATCATCTCCCCAGTGGAGGATTTGAGGGGGGCCGTCTTGCTCTGAGCCGGACCAAGTGCTTTCTTGATGCCATCGTACATACCACGGATGTTCCCTGTTATGGCAGCGGTTTGAATGTCTTGGCTGAGCTGAGTCCAGTACTCGTTGGCACAGCGCCAAGCAGTCTGCTGAACTTTGCTTCTCGCAGCCCTGAGAATCTGGAGATTCTTCTCGTTTGGGTACTTCTTGTACTCAGCAAGTGCTGAGCGCTTGGCTTCAATGACGGGGGTCATCTCGGTCAACTTGGCATCAAACCAGTCCTGTGACTTCAAGGTCTTCCTCCCAAAGGTAGCCAAGGCTGTGCGGTGGATGGTGTTTCGCAGCTCTTCCCACTTCTGCTTTGCAGATTCTCCTTCTTGTGGTACACCAAGTTCCTTCTCAAAGGTGGAGGCAAACTGCTCAACAAGTTCTGGTTGAGCCATCTTGCTGGTGTCAATCCATGCCTTTCCAGGCTGTCTAGCACGATGGAATTTCTTCAGCTGCAGCTAGACCTTGCAACACACCAATGAATGGTCTGTGTCGCAATCTGCACTCTGGAACGAATGGGTGATTAGCACGTTCTTCAGTGAGGTGCGCCTGGTCAGGATCAAGTCCAGCTGGTGCCAGTGCTTTGAGCGCAGATGTTGCCAGGAAACCTTGTGTTGGGGCTTGGTCTTGAAGAACGAGTTTGTGATGCACAGATCGTGATATGTGCAGAACTCGAGCAGCCGCTGTCCGTTGTTGTTCATTCTGCCCACGCCAAAAGGTCCAAGACAGGAGGGCCAGGAGTCATGGTCAGCACCCACTCTGGCATTGAAGTCTCCAAGGAGAATGAGTTGTTCAGAGTTGGGGATGATCCTGACAGTTGTTGCGAGATTCTCGTAGAACTCGTCTTTTGCCTCTGGTGTGGCTGTCAGTGTTGGGGCATACACACTGACGAGGGTGACTGGGCCTTGAGTGGTGTTCAGGCGGAGGGTGAGGAGTCGTGCAGAGCCAGTGCTGCCCGGTTCCACCATCTTCAGCAAGGTGTTCTTCACTGCGAAGCCCACTCCATGTTCCCTGTGTTCATCACTGCCCTTTCCCTGCCAGTAGAACGTGTAGTCCTTCTCTCTCAGTGTGCTTGCGTCAGCCAACCATGTTTCCTGGAGAGTGGCGATTTCCACTCCCAGTCTCTTCAGCTCATTATTGATGATGGCAGTCTTCCTGGTGTCGTTGATGTCCTTGAGGTTAGCAGCGAGTCCTGTCATCATAGTGCGGACGTTCCAAGTTCCCAGTTTTAGAGTTGGTCTCTTTTGTTTTATTGTCTTGCCTGGTGCGAAGGTTCTCAGCCTGCGGTTCGGATTTCTCCTCATCCCCATGCACCCAATGAGGAAAGCAAGCTGTGGCGGGACAACACCTTATTGGCTGGGGGCTGCCCAGCTTGAGGCGGGTGGTAGCTGTCCAGTGAGATCCGATGATCTCTCCCACCGTCGGGAACAACCCCTGGCGCCGCGCTCTACGCCAATTGAGCGGTGGCTTTTAACCGATAACTGTCATTCCCCGTGTTTTGTCTACGCCAAAGGCGAAGCTGGAGTGTCCTCTCCAGTGATCCGGTGTTCTACCTTCCAGCGTTGGGCGTTGGTAGGATTCAAGCCTGGGCAGGAAGATATGGAGGACAAGATGTTGCCCATGCAGCATGTCCCCCCTCTCCACGTCACTGATGAATCCAAAGGAACAGCAGGGCTGCTACAGTTTGGCACCAGCGCCGTTGCAGGAGCTGCCAGAATGATGTTGAGCACAACATAGAACTGCCTTAGGGGCTCCGACTCCGGCTTTTTCCTCAGGGTTGACTCCCGAAGCCTTTCCCGTGACCGGGTATGCCGCAAGGCAGCGGAGGTTTGAAATCAGGGTTTACCTTCCCCTAGATGGGCTACCTTCCCAGGTTGATGAGCCACCATCTACCCGAAGCATCTGGTTTTAAGGCGCCAGAGATCCGCCCTCGCCCCTTCTCCTATTAGTAAAAGCAGTTCCGCCGGGCTTAGAGACTAAACCACACGGGCAGGCTAGGAGTTGGACTTAGTTGTCAGAGGCTTTTCGAGACGCATGCCATAAGGAGCATTTTATGAGCACTGGGAGCTTAACCCCAGTGCCGCTCCTGGCTATGATAACCTTGGAACCTTTTCCACATAAGGCAATCATTATTTAATCGTTTGGTTTACAGAAATTTTGGCTTCAATTTTTTTTTTTAATTTCCCCAATCGGGTGGTCAGGGAAATAAAAAAAAAATGCTCAGATATTCAGTTTCGGTAGGCAATGAGATTTATAAAAATGAAAACTGAAAAAAGTAATATAACGTTTTTTAACACAGTCGTTCCATTTGGAGTAAAGTCAACACTCGGCTTCAAAAATTATAGGGGAGGATTGTACTTTTGGCGGAAAAAAAAATAAAATCACAATCGCCTTATGTGGAAAAAAAAATCAATTTCACAAACTCTTTTCCAGAGGAGTTTTGACTCTGTTGCTTCTCTGCACTGTTTTGATATGTTGATATCGTCTTGAGCTGTGGGTTTTCATTTGAAAACCGTAGGTATGGCAGTCAGTTTTAGAACCTGTTTGTAACAAACTTTCAAGCCTAAAGATTCCTGTACAGCACCATTTTATGGTAGAAAATTGGGGTTCCATTTTTAAAAGCACATTTCTCTTACAATCTTAGGCTTATATTTATTTTTCTTAGCAAATATGTTGCTTCCCTAAAAATTGAAAGCTGAACTGTCATTGGTAATTACCTCCGCCAGGCCGCAAAGGCCAGGAGGAGGTTATGTTTTTGCCGGGGTTTGTTTGTCTGTTTGTCAACTCCGCGTTCTTCAACGTTTTAGGCACAAAAGCACGCGCAAAACACTGGTGGCCTGGGCCCGCCAGCGCGCCTCTGTTTGCGCGACGCTGCAAAACCTGACACGGGCACCTGTCCGCCGCCGCATTATTTCCCAGAAATAATTTGATTTTGAAAATCATCCATTGCTTGGAATTCATTTAAAATGTTTAGTAAACATTTGCAGTTAATATTAAAAATACAAAACTTACCCTGTTTACTTCTCGTTTTCTGACAGCTGATCACCTCGGTAGATCACCCTTGCTTTTCACGCCACTGTCACTGACACTTGTCTCAGTCAGACATGGGAATCGCGGGATATATAGTTGGAATAGCCGTTTTCTTTATCACCAATCTTTTTGCAAATTGCATCTTATTCTCGAAATCGCTGTCAACGAAATGTCTACTGCACATGTAGGGCGCTAACGAGGTGCAGGTGTGCGCGCAGCTGAGGCAGATGCCTGAGAGCTGCGAGCCGTCACACCTGCAAAATATATGTGGACAAGAAAGACTGACAAACCTGGGTACTATTTCACTGGAGTCTGCTTTAATACAGAAGCTGAAGCAATGGGGAACACTGTATGTCTCTGTAATTGAGAACTTTGCTTCTAAAAAACACAGGAGGATGGACTTCCAATATAAGTAACCGGTGAGTTAAACTGTCTTTCTTCAGCATGTTTTTTCCCCCTAACCGTTCTTATGATCATGAAAATATTTGGTAATTCCGAGAAATATCCGTAATCGCCGATTTTAAAACGTAAACATCAAGTGTTGCATGAAGCAAAACACAGCAGGACCATCGCACCTGTAGACAACACAATGCCAAACCATATTAATTCAATTCCTGAAATCCTAATCTTCATAAATAATCTATTTGTAATCCACAAGTATTCCGAGAAATATCCGTAATCGCCGATTTTAAGACGTAAACAAGTGTTGCATGAAGCAAAACACAGCACTGGCCGCTGACCGTGTGCGTGTGTTTGCCGGTGGTGATGTCACACAGTCAGTGGCCATCTTAGCCGCTGATCGCTTGGCTGGGTCAGACAGCTCGGCACGACAGCGTACTTCAAGAGCGCATTGTCACCTTATGCGACATTTGTTGACACCAAAACATGTGCGGTTCGACTTAGCTCGTCTCAGACAACAATTTGAGATAAGAATTAGCGATATTGAATTTTCGTCTGTCCGTCTGCTTTAACAATCACGTGTCTCCAACATCTTCTCAAACAGAAAGAGAACTAACTTCCCACATCTCCCCTTTTTATACCCGGGACATCAGAGTACAGAATCACATTGTCACTCACTCCCCAGAGACAATACATCACCCCCCCAGGTCCTCTCTTCTCCACCTAAACCCTGGTGGTCAGGAAGTCTTCTCAGAGCCATTTCTAAAGACACATTTCACACCCTCCTGTCATCCCCAGGAGGTCCAGACATATTGCTCCTTCTAAGACGTGAGGAAACAGTGATATACATATGCAGCCTAAGCATCTCAAAAGTAATATACATATGCAGCTTAAGCATCTCAAATATGTGTGCCACACCCCTGTTTATTAAAGGGAATAAAAGCAAAGACAGTGATTGATTGATTTCTGTTACACTCCACACATACCTCTGAATAATTAAGAGCATTAGGACAGCCTCTTTGCACTTTGCGCCCCAGCAAAAAAATCATTTTTGCACTGCTGTAGTAGTGAAATGAACTTGGAAATGCCCAGAAACACGCCCATACACCTGACAACTGACTATGGACTGCCCCAGCTGACCTGTGAATGTGACCCGGACCCCGGATAATCAGTAGATGATGGAAGGATGGATGGACAATAAGTTTGTATCTGGAGAAATCAGTTTGTTGGGGGGGGGGCAGTAATGGAAAGCAGAGAAAGCAAGTTTTACAACCTGGCCTATGCTCTGATCTTAAAGATCTGCACCAACACCATACTGCAGAAGCCTGGAGTGTTTGGCTGAAAGGAACAATGGTGTCTGTAACCTAAGCGATGCATTAGGCTGTGGTCTGCATTGCAGTTGAGGGCATTCTAGTTTGACCTGAGCAGTGAATCCCCCAGACAAGTTTGACTACAGGAGGGAGTTTTCTTGGTTTATTCTCAAATGTCTCAAATGCCAGTGATTTCTGACAAAGCAGCTCTTAATATCTTCAGAAGGAAAAGGTATGAAAAGTAGCAGTGTATTTCACTTAGGTTTTTCATAATTCAATCAGTGTTTTCTACTGGTGAAGGATGATATTTAACATTTTCATCCCGAGCATACAGTGGGGCAAAAAAGTATTTAGTCAGAATCAGAATCAGAATCAGAATCAGCTTTATTGGCCAAGTATGCACAACACATACAAGGAATTTGACTTTGGCTAAAAACTTGCTCTCGTTGTTCAGGTGGAGGATTTAAATAAGGATTCAATGACAACAGAGTATGTACAGTAAATTACAGTTTGTCCACGTTTCTATAAAAGGATGCAAATATATACAGGAATCACCTGTATATATAGTCAGCCACCAGTTGTGCAAGTTCTCCCACTTAAAAGGTGAGAGAGGTCTCCAATTTTCATCATAGGTATACCTCAACTATGAGAGACAAAATGAGAAAAAAAAATCCAGAAAATCACATTGAAGGATTTTTAATGGATTAATTGGTAAATTTCTTAGTAAAATAAGTATTTGGTCACCTACGAACAAGCAAGATTTCTGGCTCTCACAGACCTGTAACTTCTTCTTTAAGAGGCTCCTCTGTTCTCCACTCGTTACCTGTATTAATGGCACCTGTTTGAACTCATTATCAGTATAAAAGACACCTGTCCACAACCTCAAACAGTCAGACTCCAAACTCCACTATGGCCAAGATCAAAGAGCTGTCAAAGGACACCAGAAACAAAATTGTAGACCTGCACCAGGCTGGGAAAACTGAATCTGCAATAGGTAAGCAGCTTGGTGTGAAGAAATCAACTGTGGGAGCAATTATTAGAAAATGGAAGACATACAAGACCACTGATAATCTCCCTCGATCAGGGGCTCCACGCAAGATCTCACCCCGTGAGGTCAAAATGATCATGAGAACCGTGAGCAAAAATCCCAGAACCACACGGGGGGACCTAGTGAATGACCTGCAGAGAGCTGGGATCAAAGTAACAAAAGCTATATCAGTAACACACTACACCGCCAGGGACTCAAATCTTGCAGTGCCAGACGTGTCCCCCTGCTTAAGCCAGTACATGTCCAGGCCCGTCTGAAGTTTGCTAGAGAGCATTTGGATGATCCAGAAGAGGATTGGGAGAATGTCATATGGTCAGATGAAACCAAAATAGAACTTTTTGGTAAAATCTCAACTTGTTGTGTTTGGAGGAGAAAGAACATCGTATCTACTGTGAAGCATGGGGGTGGAAACATCATACTTTGGGGCTGTTTTTCTGCAAAGGGACCAGGACGACTGATCCGTGTAAAGGAAAGAATGAATGGGGCCATGTATCGTGAGATTTTGAGTGAAAACCTCCTTCCATCAGCAAGGGCATTGAAGATGAAACGTGGCTGGGTCTTTCAGCATGACAATGATCCCAAACACACTGCCCGGGCAACGAAGGAGTGGCTTCGTAAGAAGCATTTCAAGGTCCTGGAGTGGCCTAGCCAGTCTCCAGATCTCAACCCCATAGAAAATCTTTGGAGGGAGTTGAAAGTCTGTGTTGCCCAGCGACAGCCCCAAAACATCACTGCTCTAGAGGAGATCTGCATGAAGGAATGGGCCAAAATACCAGCAACAGTGTGTGAAAACCTTGTGAAGACTTAGAGAAAACGTTTGACCTCTGTCATTGCCAACAAAGGGTATATAACAAAGTATTAAGATGAACTTTTGTTATTGGCCAAATACTTATTTTACCAAGGAATTTACCAATTAATTCATTAAAAATCCTTCAATGTGATGGACTTCCGGGAAGATGGCGGAGAGACATAACGCTTAAACAGAGAGCTCTCCCTAGTCGGATTAAAAATCATTGGTAAATGGCCAACTCGACATAAATGAACCAATAAACCAAGGGATGAAAACACGAAGAAGCTGGGCACACGGACAAAAGCAAGGTAAAACTGAGAAATCCCTCTTCAACAACGCAGGAGAAATCGCTGTGCACGAGGCCCAGGGAAACGAGGCAACTACAGCAGAGAAAATGGAGGACGCCAAACTCGAGGCTATGAACACTGGCATCGCCAATTTAGGTAAAGAATTAAAAAAAGACTTGGAAGACTTTAAGTGACAGCTCCGACAGGATTTAACGGCTCTTAAGGAAGAACTGAAAAAAGAGATGAAGGAGGAAATTAAGGGCCTCCGAAGAGAAATGGAGCGCAAACTATCAGAAAACATGGAGGAGCTGCGCTCTCAACGGGCGTGTATGACAGAAGCACAGGCCTGAATATCGGAGTTGGAAGACTGGAAGACCGAGGCAAACGAGCGGCTGCAGACCCTGACGACGCAAACACAGAGGATGCAGGAAAAAATAACCGACCTGGAGAGCAGGTCCAGACGGAGCAATATACGCATCTTCGGGATCCCGGAGGGCACTGAAGGCAACTCGATGACGAAATTCATGGATCATTTCTTAAAAAAAGAGCTGGAGCTGCCCGGTGAAGCGGATCTGCAGACTCAACGAGCGCACAGAGCCTTGGCACAGAACCCGAATCCAAACTCTACACCCAGGTCAGTTGTGGTGAACTTTCTGAAATATGACATAAAGGAAAGAATCCTGACACAAGCGTGGAAAAAAAAGATACGAATCGGCGACAAACAGATATTCTTTGATCATGACTACCCGGCAGAAATTGTGCAGCAGCGAAAGAAATATGCCAACATTAAAAAAACGCTGAAAGAGAAAAAAATTAGATTCCAAACACCGCTAACGAAGGTGAGGATTCATTGGGATGACGGCGTAAAAACGTACAACACGGCCAGAGAGGCAGCGCGGGACTTGACGGAGCGAGGCTTTGTGGTGAGCGTACCCGAGGAAGGAGCTGAAGCAGCGGCGGCACTGAACGCATCACGACAGCCGGAGTGGAGACAAGTGAGCGGCAGAAGACGGGGGAGAGACGTGGCGCAGCGGGCCCAGGAAAAGCTGCAAGGCTTTCAACTGAAAGCCAAGATCATAACAGAGATTAAGAAAGACACAGAAGAAATGAAGGCCAAGAAGACAAGGTAAAAGAGAAACAAACGGCTAGGAGAGGTTTAAGTGATTTTTGTTGGACATTTCTAGACTAATGACTATTACTTGGATAGTAAATACAGGTCTAGGGAGGGCCCTACACTCGGTGAGGACATTCCCTCCACCCACCAACAGGGAACAGTGGGCAGAAGAAAGGCCCAAAGTACGGAGGTCGAGATTTGTTAATGTGTTTTTATATAAATATGTGTTAGTTTTGCTGTTAAGGGGGTTAGGAGCACAAGTTAAAAAAATGGAAAAACATGAATATGGGTAAAAATCTTAAGATAATGACACTAAATGTGAATGGTCTGAACTCACCTGTTAAAAGGGAAAGAATAATAAGAAAATTCAAGAAGGAAAAAGCCGAAATTATATTTATGCAAGAGACACATTTGAGCAAGACAGAACATGAGAAACTAAAGAGATTTGGCTATAAGAACTCCTACTACAGTTCATTTAAGGGAGGAACTAAAAGGGGGGTTATGATTCTAATTTCAAATAAAATACAATTTGAATGTGAACAAGAAATCCAGGATAAAGAAGGCAGGTATGTAATAATAAAGGGAAGAATAGATGGTATGCAGATCACATTAGTGAACATCTATGCCCCACCAGAAAGTGACAAGGGTTTTTTTCAACACCTGTTTGATCTCATAGCAACACACAGTGAAGGAGTCCTAATTTGTGGAGGAGACTTAAATGCTGTCATGGATCATGAAGTTGATACAACAAGTGTTAAGAAGACAAAAAAACATGCAACAAAGTTCATAAGAACCTCACTGGCAGAAATGGGTATGGTAGACATATGGAGGGACCTGCACCCACTCGAAAAAGACTATACACATTATTCAGCAGTCCATAAAGTACACTCTAGAATAGATTACTTCCTTATGAATGAAGGTGACAGACACAGGGTGAGAAATTGTCGGATTGGAGGGGCAGAAATATCAGATCATAATCCTATATACATGGAAATATATTTAAATAATAGAAAACGACAAACAACATGGAAACTTAATGTAGGACTGTTAAATGATGAGAAAATGAAAGAAAGAATAAAAGTAAACATAAACGAGTATATCCAAGAGAATGACAATGAAGAAGTGGACCCAACAATACTATGGGATGCACTAAAAGCCGTGTTAAGAGGTAAATTAATTGTTGAAACAGGAAAAGCAAATAAGTCTAAACTGGAAACATATGAACAAAGATGTGAGAGACTGAGGGAACTAGAATGTAAACATCAAAGCACAAATGACCCAAAAATATACCAAGAAATTAAAGAAGAAAAAATAAAGATAAAAGAAGCACAAATAGATGAAATTGAAAGGAAAAATAGATATCTAAAGCAAAAATATTATGAAACGGGGCCAAAAGCCACAAAACTGCTGGCAAAAAGGTTAAGAAAACAACAAACAGTGAATAATGTATATAAGATTAAAGACCCCATCACAAATAAAACCACAGTTAACCCAGAAAACATCGAAGAAATATTCCATAATTTCTATCAAGAACTATACTCGCAACCTGAAGAAACAAATACTAAGGATATTAAAAAATTTCTATGCACATTGGACTTGCCTTCAATAGGAAATCAACAAAATGAAAAGCTAACAGCAGAAATAACAACACAAGAGATTAGAGATGTGATTAAGTCACTTAAAAATGGTAAATCACCAGGTAGTGATGGATACCCATCTGAGTTTTATAAACTGTTTATAGAAGAACTCATGCCACAGCTCCTAAAGTCATTTAATTGGACATTGAACAACAACAAAATACCTCCATCATGGAACGAAGCCATTATTTCAGTTATTTTAAAGCCAGGGAAAGATAGAGAACAATGCGGAAACTATAGGCCAATCTCTTTATTAAATGTGGATTATAAAATATATACAACAATTATATGTAAACGAATAAAGACATTCTTGACGGAATTGATAGAAGATGATCAAACCGGTTTCATAGAGGGACGCCAAACACATGACAATATCAGGAGAACAATACATATAATTAATCAAATACATAAAAAAAAGAAAAGTGCAGTAATAATGAGTTTAGACGCAGAAAAAGCATTTGATAGGGTTAACTGGAAATTCCTATATAGTGTGCTGGAACGCTTTGGATTTAACGAAAAATCAGTACAATGCATAAAGACGCTGTATCAAAAACCTGTGGCAAGAATCAAGATAAACGGTAGTTTAACAGACAAAGTAAATATACAAAGATCAACCAGGCAGGGATGCTGCCTATCGCCCACCTTGTTTGCTCTGTTCATAGAGCCACTGGCTCAAGCGATACGACAAAATAAGAAATTAAAAGGTGTAACAATAAAGGGAGCGGAACACAAGATTGGGCTATTTGCAGATGATATTATAGTTTACCTTGAACAACCAGATGAATCAATAATGGAAATGATGAACTTGATAGAAAATTTTGGAAAATTATCAGGATACAAGATAAACATAACAAAAACACAAATACTGACATTCCACTATAACCCTCTAAACCAGATAACTGATAAGATCAAACTAAACTGGAAACAAAAAGAAATAAAATACCTTGGAGTGAGGATACCTAAAGATCTAAGCAAAATATATAAAGCAAACTATGATAGGTTGGAACAAGAAATAAAAAAAGATATTGATAGATGGTCAATCTTAAATATGGATCTGAATTCAAAAATTGAGACAGTCAAAATCAGCATACAACCTAGATTACTTTACCTCTTCCAGGCTCTACCAACAGAGATTCCAGGTGCCCAGTTCTCAAAGTGGGACAGGATGATATTGAGATTTGTTTGGGGAGGTAAAAAACCAAGAGTGAAATATAAAACTCTCCAGTTACCAAAAGAGAAAGGAGGCATGGGCCTACCGAGTCTAAAGGAATATTACTACTCAGCACAAATAAGATATATCATATGTTGGTGCGACGGAGGATATGAGGCAAAATGGAAAGAAATGGAAAAGGAAATTGAGGAACTCCCAGTACAAAGCATAATAGGAGATAAGGATGCATATAAGCAAATCAAACAAATAGACCCAATCATTAAGTTTACTATGGAACTGTGGTATAAAATAGTACAAAAGTATAAGATAAAGGAAGACATAAAACTATTGAAATGGGTAGCATTTGACAGTCAATTTGAACCGGCAAAGCAAGATGGGGGATACAAAAATCTGGTGAACAAGGGAATCACAGCATGGGGCAATATCGGAAAAAAAGATCTCGGGAGCTTTGTAAACATCAGAAGAAAATTTAAACTAGAAAAATCGGAATTCTTCAGATATCTGCAAATGAGAGACTATTATATGAAGAAGATTAGGCATAACCTCCAAACAGATGTGAGCGAGATTATACAATTCATTTTAAGCTCATATACAGGAAACAAAATAAGAATTATTTCAAAGCTATATCAGAAACTTATGGCAAACAAACATTCAAGTAACTATATAAAGGAGAAATGGGAGAAAGAGCTAAATTTAAGCATAACAGAAGAAAGCTGGCAGGAAATATGGAAAACACAACACACATCAACAAATTCAAGGACATGGAGGGAATTTGGATGGAAAAACCTGATACGCTTTTTCATTACACCACAGATTCAAAGAAAATATACAAATACCCAATCTTTATGCTGGAGGGGCTGTGGGGCTCAAAATGCAGACCACTCACATATGTTTTGGAAATGCTGCAAAATCTCATCATTCTGGAAATCTATACGTGTGACAATACAGAGGATATTAGGATATAATATACCAATGAACTGTAACCTGATGTACTTATGTGATCTTAAAAGAGACAATGTAATTCAGGCTGAGGACAGATATCTAGTTAAAATCTTGTTGATTGCATGTAAAAAAACAATCACAAAAAAATGGCGATCAGAAGTTCTTCCTGACCAAGAACAATGGACTGACATTGTTGAGGACATACGTATGATGGAAAAACTAACATATCGACAAAGAATACAAGAAGGACTATATGAAAAAAAATGGCAGAAATGGACAGACTACAAAGTGCAACAACGAGACAGAAATTGAAAGAATAACCAAAGACACTGGAAAAACCAGAAGAATTAAGAGATGGAAACTAAAAACTTGATGCTCCAACATTTGTCCCCCCCCCTTTCTTTTTTTTTTTTCTTTCTTACTCTAGCTCCTTTTTTTAAATGTAGACGGTGATCTGAATGTAATATGTATGATGAAAAATGAATAAAAACCTAAGTTACAAAAAAAAATCCTTCAATGTGATTTTCTGGATTTTTTTTTTCTCATAGTTGAGGTATACCTATGATGAAAATTGGAGACCTCTCTCATCTTTTAAGTGGGAGAACTTGCACAATTGGTGGTTAACTAAATACTTTTTTCCCCACTGTATATGGAGAGAGAGTACTACTAGAACCACTATTACAAAAAGTTTTATTTTCATGAGAATTTTGATTGGTATTTTTTTATTTACAAACACCAGAATACAATTAGGTCCATAGATATTTGGACACCAACACAAAGTCTGTTATTTTAGCTGTTTACCAAACATTATATTATAATGCAAGCAATCTCTGTGCGTGTGTCTGTTTCGCGCATACTTCCTGAACCATTTGTCAGACTGGTCTAAGATTTTATACGTGCTGTGCTGAGGTTACGAGGGTGTGCATCCCCGAATTTCAGCCTCCCGGATATGCAGAAGTTTAGGAGGGGAAATCTTTAATGAATGTCCATAGGGGAGCTATGGGCGTTCATAGCTGTGACATCATAAACGCACAGATGTTGCCATGGTTACTGTTGCCAGGCAGACATCATCAAAGATCAAAGGCAGGTGTTACTGAATGAGTAGTAACGTCAAAGATCAAAGGCAGGTTTCACCATGGTTACTGTTGCCATGGTAACCATGTCAAAGATCAAAGCCAGGCATCACCATGGTTGCAACTTTCTACAGGCATGCAGAAATGCTAGCTTATACTTGGTTTCTACAGGCATGCACTAGTATTCAAGATATGTTATATAATCAATATGGTCTAAAGGTGCAGACTCTCATCTTTAATATGAGGGACTTCACATCCAAACTGGAGCTAACATTTACGAATTGGAATGATTTTTATACAAAGTCTCCTCATTTCAGGGGCTCAAAAGTAATTGGACAATTGACTCAAAAGCTATTTCATGGGCTGCTTGGGCTCCCTCATTAATCCATCATCAGTCAAGCAGGTGAAAGGTCTGGAGGTGATTCCATGTGTGGCATTTGCATTTGGAAGCTGCTGCTTTGAACCCACAACACTCGGTCTAAGCAGCTCCCAACACTGTGTACAACGCTAAATATATTCATCTTCATAACACTTATCATGCATGTTGATCCACATCAGCCCGTAAATTATTCACAGAGCCTTCAACTTAATCCCTCCTGTTTGTTTTTCTCTGTTTTTGCTCAGGGTTTTTTTTTTTTTAATATGTGATCTAATTTGATTTAGCATTAGCTAAAGGCTGGCTTCATTCAGCACACTCACCTGTCCAGGTGCTTTCAGATGAAGTTAGACACAGCTGTCTTGGTGTCTCATCGTTATCCCTTATTGATAACAGGCAGTTGATTTGTGGACTCCCAGCTACTTGTAATCCTCCTGTTGAAGCCACAGGCTGATTAGCCGGTGTTCTGACATTTTGGCATCAGAACAGCAAACCTCAGGTCACTACTTCGTCATTTTCTTCAGTTGTTGTTCAGAAGAATTAAGACACTCTTGAAAGTTGGTGAAGGCTGGATCTCAGTGTTGTTCTCAAAAAGCCTTAGGAGCTAAGGTTAGCTTTAGTAGCTAGTTTGTTTGTTATGAGTTATCTTGTTGCAGCACAAAGTGCCCTGGCTTTGCTGGTTTCCTGCCAGCAGCCTCAAGGATGAAACTGGCTCTTCTTCTTCTGCGGAGACCTTTTGTCGGAAAGGAAACGGGAGGTGAGCAGGATCCAGGTGGTCCGTACGGAGATCTAATCAGCTGGAATGACTAGAAGCATCTGCATAGCTGAGCATGAGACACTTTCTGTCTCGCCTGTGTGGACACAGCTGATTTTACAAACTGCAGTCAAAGGTAAGAACTTGGCAAGGAGGGCTAAATGGTGATTTTGATCTTCATATTATCCTTAGTGATGGCCAAATGAGGCTTTCTGGAGGACTTGAGGCCTTTCATCAAAATGGTTCACATAGGTAAGGCCTCATGAGGGACTTCATTTTCTCTACCAGGCCATCTAGTGGACAAAATGTATACAACATACTGGTTTTTCAAGGGTATTATTGGTTTAATGTGTATTTTTTTTTTCAATTTTAATAAATGCTGTCTTTTAAGAAATATCAATGATGGGGCAGAAAAATAATAAAACTGAGGACTACAGTGAATGTGCTTATGCTACGTATCTTTTTTTTTTTTTTAAAGAAATAACTTTTCAACTGTCTTTCTCAGTACATTCATCTGTCATTGTTGTCATGCAGAGCACAATAGTGCCTCAGCATAATGTTGTTGTATCCAAGCTCTTTGAAACACAACAGACACTTCACTGTGCAAATAAAAAATAAATTATTAGAATGACCCAACTGGGACTTGAACCCTAGCTTTCCAATTGCAGGAGACATGTTTTACCTCTAAGCTATTAATCATGAGTACTTGAGCCTTTCATCAAAATGGTTCATAGACAAGGCCTCATGTGGAACTTCATTTGCTCTACTAGGCCATGTAGTCGACAAAGTACACAGCATGCAGATTTTTACAATGTGCAGCAAAAAGTAAGCTAGGAGCAGGAAGACAAGAGGAAAACGGCAGTCTTGTGTGTAGCAGAATGGAATATACGCATTCTGTTGGACAGCACAGCATCACAGCGCCCAGAAAGGCAGACCGCTTGTGGCCCTGGAAAATGAACAGGTACAATGTAAACATAGCTGCACTTAGTGAAACAAGATTGCCTGGATATGACAGCTTGGAAGACCATGGGTACATCTTCTTTTGGAGTGGGAAATCAACTCAAGAAAGGAGAGAAGCAGGAGTGGGCTTTGCAGTTAGAAAGGAGATGGCAGCAATGCTTGATGAGGAACCGGTGCCAATCAATGACAGGATAATCACTGACTCCCACTACAGCGGAAGATGTATAAGATAAGCCTTTATTAGTCCCACAATGGGGAAATTCCAGGATTGCAACACTCAGCGCAACAATCAGAAGGCAAGAAAAAACAAGAACATCTAGTAAACATACGTACATATTACTATAAGTGTGTGTGTGTGTGTGTGTATATATATATAGACACACAGTGCGGAGCATTATGGTAGGTTGGTGAATGTGCAGCAGAAAGTCTACTCTCTCTCCGCGGATGCGGCGGGCCAGCTGGAAGTCTTTGGGCATGATGGTGACCCTCTTGGCGAAGAAGAGACCCACTATGCCACACTCATCAGTGTATATGCCCCAACAATGACCAACAGGAGGTGAAGGAAGAGTTCTACAGTGATTTACAGTACATGAGACTATCAGGCGTGTACCGACTGACAGGCTGATACTCGGAGATTTTAATGCCAGAATTGGTTCGGACACTGAGAAATGGAAAGGAGTGCTACATGGAAGTCATGGAGTAGGTAAGTGCAATGCTAATGGAGAACTTCTACTTGCACTATATTCAGAGTACAACCTTGTGATAACCAACACTCTATTTAAGCACAAGGACACACACAAGATATGGATGCACCCAAGATCCAAGCACTGGCACTTGTTAGACTACATCATAGTAAGGCAGAGAGACGGAAGGGATGTACTGGACACCAGAGCAATGAGAGGTGCGGACTGTGGTACTGATCATGTTATGCTGAGCTCTAGATTAAGGATTTGCACATGAAAACAGCACTGTAAGACAGGTGTGAAGCAACCACTGAAGCTAAACACTAGTGCACTGAAAGGCCAAAAGAAGCAGGAAGAACTTGCACAGGAAATGGATGAAAACTTGAAAGACTGGGACAGCAACAACTCAGAGAATGACATAGAAGAGAAATGGGCAACACTAAAGGATGCAGTGTATCAGATTGTGAGTGACATATTAGGCTACGCTGAGAGGAAACATCAGGATTGGTTTGAGCATGAGCATCTGAAGAAACTACTAGAAGTGAGGAATGCAGCTAGGCAGGAAAACTTGCAGTGTAACACAAGGTCAAAGAAGAAATACTCAAAGGCTCAGTTACAGAAGTACACCAGAGAGATGAAGTCCAACTGGTGGGATGAAAAAGCGGAGGAACTTCAAACTGCAGCAGACAGGAAGGACATGAAAACATTCTTCACAGGTCTGAGAGAAATCTACGGCCCTAAACCAAGAAAACTGAGCCAACTAAAGGCTATGGATGGTGAAACAGTTTTGCAGGAGAAGGACAAGATCCTGGACAGATTTGCAGACCACTTTGACCAACTACTAAACAACCCTGGAGATCTCACTGAAGAAGCTCTAGTGCAGTGACCAGCTGTATCAAGTCTGGCTGAACCACCAAATCTTGATGAACTAATGGCAGCTATCAGAACACAGGATGGTCAAGCTCCAGGAAGGGATGGAATTCCAGCCGAAGTGTGGAAATTTCAGCTGACCAACTGCCTGTACAAGCTCATCCAAGAGATATGGGATGCCCAGAAAGTACCTCAAGACTGGAAGGATGCAAGTATTGTGCCTTTGTTCAAGAAAGGTGACAGGAAAGATTGTGGAAATTACCAAGGTATATCACTGCTAGCCACTGTTGATAAGATTCTCACATGTACTACTGAACAGACTCAATGAACACATCTCGCAGAATGTACTACCAGAAACCTAGTGCGGCTTTAGAAGTGGAAGAAGCACAATGGACCTGATTTTCTGCTTGAAACGGGTTCAAGAAAAGTGTATCGAACAGAACATGCCACTTTATGTAGTCTTCATAGACTTCAGCAAAGCCTTCGATACTGTTTGGTGACAAGGACTTTGGCAGGTACTCAAATATGGCTGTACAGAAGTTTGTCAGCCTGATTGAGGCACTCCATACATGTATGCAAGCAAACGTGGCAATGAGTGGTTCAGTGTCTAAAGACTTTTCTTTTTTTTTTTCTATTCTCTCTTTATTGACATCATTTAGAAAGTAGGTTTAAGTCATTTCATTTAATTACATTTGAATGTCCCCTTTTTTTTTTTTTTTTTAAGAGAAAACCTCTGCATACAGGGAGTAACTGTTAATGTACACATTCTTGTATACATATTAACCACTTGCACTCCGGGCAATTTTCCTAAAAATGCCAAAAAATAACGTGCCCAAAGTAAATCAAAAGCTGTTCTTCAACCCTTTGTAGCATCTTCATGGGGTTGGTCTCATTTAAAAGAAAACACTTTGAATTTTTTGGCAAAAAAAACATAATCTCTCTACGTGCTCCGGCCACTGAGTTACAGTCATCTAAACATACTGAACTTGAAGAGAAAAAAATTTGGACAGTGTTGTGTTTTTTTTTTTTTTTTTTTTTTTTTTTTTTTTTTTTTTTTTGGATACAAATGCTTGTAAATGACACACAGCTGTCCGATCCGGCTGGAAAATGCAACAGAAATGTAGAACCAAGTGTTATCCAGCTGAGATCCAAATTTGGTAACAATACCACAAAAAATGAATATTTTACACAGCTTTGTTCTCAGGCTGTTCCCAGGCGTTTTGGAACTGTGCCAAATTGTGCCAAATGGCACAGTTTGGAAAAACGTCTGTAACTTTTGAATGATTCAACGTAGAAGCTTCATTTTAGGCTCAAAGGAAAGGTTACACTCAGGGCTGTGTGTGGGGGGGGGGGGTCGCCCCCCCCCCCCGCTACCAAGGACAGAGTTCGGCCCTCGCTACATGAGATTACACTCGTTGCATGTTTCTACAGCAACGCTGTCACAGCGGCTCCCCCCCTCGCTACTGTGTGTGTGCGGGGGGGGGGGGGGGGTTGTCCCCCCCCGCTCGCTACAGAGGATAGACTTTAGCCATCGCTACACAACGGATTAGCCTTATGTGGTGATGTAGGACAGCAGTGCAGTCACCGCAGCTCCCCCCCCCCTCGCTGCAGAAGAATAGCGGGGGTGGGGGGGCGTTCACAGCCTGTACACTGCAAGCAACCCCTTGTACCGCGGCGCACGAACTTCAGACTTTGTGAACCGCACAGCTGTAACTTACTGATCGGTCAAAAGTCATTTTGGATTACAATTTTCAGGGATAGAGAATAATTTAGCTTATAACACCTTACCTCTTCACAGCGGAGTCTTGCCGAACTTGTCTTCCTCATTGTGAGACGAACGCGACACTGGTCCGCTCTGGTTCTGGTCTTGCGACTCGATCAAAACATAATTCCATTATTGCAGTTTTGTGCTTCCATGATTGCGGTTTTTGGCGAACGATTTTTCAAAACAAATAACAGTAGTAATTAAAAAAAGACTGGCGAAGGCGTGTGTGTCACTCAGCCTTCGTTGTCAGCCTCCGTCGGTCTATGACCACGGAAGAAATCATAACGTCTCCACTGCTGGAACCAATACAAAATAAGCACCGCCTGTGGCCGAACATGGCGATCCACGAATGGCACTCCCTGTCACACAGGTTGCATTTGTGGATGGTCTCCATGCTGCTGGGTCTGTGGAGCTCTTCTTGTGTCCTTTTTTTTTTGATCCGCTGCAGCAGCCAGTCTTCACCCAGCCTTAAAAAAAAAAAAAAAAAAAAAAAAAACAGCTCACGAACTTCTCTGCTTCAATTGGCTCACTGCATTCAAAGCATTGGGAGGCGGGTCCTCCTTCCTAGATTTTCATTCATTGGTTCTTCAAGGTTTCAGAAACCCAATTCAAGGCTCTTATTAGTCGAATGAGAGGTCAATCAGATGAACTAATCTGTTCGCGGCTGTGTTTGCAGATTTTTTTTCCCAGTGGCGCTTGGAGGCCAGCTCCATCTGCACCATCATCAGTATATCATGCGTCCGCGCGCGCACTAGTGCGCCCTCGTGCGTCCTATGACGCAGAGACTTGCCCGCCCGCGGAACAACGGAGTGCAAGTGGTTAACAAAGTCTGCTAGATCGATTCTGCAAACTGAAAGTCCAGCCTGAGTGGTGTTAAATATTTAGTCCATTGTGACATAAACAAATCTCTTTTGTAATTGACACAAGCTGTTATTTTCTCCATGTTATAAATGTCCATTGTAACGTCCATCCCCATATCAAGAGATGGGCTCTCCTGTGAAAGCCATATTATTATTTTTTTTTTTTTTTTTTGTAATTGCCTCTCTGCTTGCAGTCAGAATACATAAGTATTTGTCCCTCTTTGACCACTCTGCGGGCACAAGCCCAAAGAATAGTTTTGCTTTCCAGAAGTAACGGACATCCAAAAATATCTTGTATAGCTTTATGAATTTCCTTCCAATAATTCTGAATAACATGACAGATCCTAAATAAGATAAGATAAGCCTTTATTAGTCCCACAACGGGGAAATTCCAGGATTGCAACAGCACAGGGATAGCAACACTCAGAGCAACAATCAGAAGGCAAGAAAAAAAACAAGCAAGAGCAGCTAATATACATATGTACATATTACTATAAGGTATATACAGACACACAGTGCAGAGCATTGTAGCTGGATGGAATAAATATATGAACACACAGTGCAGAGCATTGTAGCTAGATGGAATAAATATGTAAATATATAAACACCCACAGTACGGAGCATTGCAGCTAGGTGGAATAAATATGCAAGTATATAAACGCACCCAGTGCGGAGCTTTGTAGCTAGATAGAATAAATATATAAACACACACAGTGCAGAGCATTGTTGCTAGATGGGATGAAACAGCATAACCGACTACTTAGTTATCCTACATGGTATGATTATGTGCCCATACATATTCTCACCCTCCATAGCGACCGGTATGTTCCTAGTTGTATGCCGGAGAGGACCATTGTGTAAGTCTATTGCATCTTTTGCATTCAAAAAACTATTAGTTTGTTACGTCTTTTTGCTATCTCTGCGAGCAGCCCTGATTAGGTTGTACAGTCTGACAGCCGTTGGTAGGAAGGACCTACGAAACCTCTCGGTTGTGCACCTGGGATGATGTAGTCTGCTGCTAAATGAGCTCCTCAGTGCATCCAGTATGTCCTGCATAGGGTGGAACTCGGGCTCCAGCAGAGATGACAGTTTAGCCACCGTCCTTCTCTCTCCTATCTCCTCCATCGGATCAAGGCGCTGCCCCAGGACAGAGCTAGCTTTCTTAATCAGTTTGTTCAGTCTCTTCCTATCGGCTGCAGTAATGCCACTGCCCCAGCAGACCACTCCAAAAGTGATGGTTGATGCCACCACCGTGTCATAGAATGACTTCAGCAGCGCCCCTTGTACACCAAAAGACCTGAGTCTCCTCAGCAGGAACAGCCTGCGCTGTCCCTTCTTGTAGAGTGCGTCAGTATTGTGTGACCAGTCTAGTTTATTGTTCAGATGAACACCCAGGTACTTATAGGATGTCACCATCTCGATGTCTGTTCCCTGTATATTTACTGGTGCTGTGAGGGGCTGCCCATGCCTGCGGCAGTCCACCACCAGCTCCTTAGTTTTCCTCGCGTTGATCTGGAGGCAGTTCCGATGGCACCAGTCCACGAAGTCCTGGATAAGCCCTCTGTACTCAGCTTCATCTCCGTTGGAGATGAGACCAACGATCGCAGAGTCATCAGAGAACTTCTCTAGATGGCAGTGTGTTGTGTTGTGTGAGAAGTCCGCAGTATAAAGGGTGAACAGGAAGGGAGCCAACACCGTTCCCTGGGGGGCCCCCGTGCTACTGATGATCGTGTCGGACACACAGTCCCGGGTTCTCACAAACTGAGGCCGGTTCGTGAGGTAGTCCAGGATCCATGATGACAGGTGCTGGTCCACCCCTGCGCGCAGCAGCTTGTCCTTCAGGATCATCGGTTGGATGGTGTTGAAAGCACTGGAGAAGTCAAAGAACATGATCCTCACCATATTCCCGGGCTTCTCCAGGTGGGACAGAGAACGGTGAAGGAGGAAGATCACCGCATCCTCCACCCCAATGCCATGCTGGTAGGCGAACTGGAGTGGATCCATCGCTGGTTCCACCAGGGGGCGGAGATGAGCAAGGAGCAGGGTCTTCATCAAGTGGGACGTCAAGGCCACCGGTCTGTAGCTGTTCAGGTCTTTGGGGTGGGAAGTTTTTGGTACAGGTACCACACAAGATGTTTTCCACAGCTGTGGTACCCTCCCCAGTTTCAGGCTCATGTTGAAGATATACGTCACAATCCCACACAGCTGGTCTGCACAGGACTTGAGGAGCTTTGCACTGATGCCGTCCGGTCCCGACGCCTTCCTCGCCTTGATCTTCCTCAGCTCCGTCCTCACCTGGGTCTTGGTCAGGGTCAGGATGGGGGGCTGTGTGTTGGGAGTGGGGGGGGTGTCTGTGGAGTGGGGAGTGGGCAGCAGGACTTGATTTCTTAGAGGCAGCAGTGGTTGTTGTGCAGACAGGGGGGAGGGCAGTTGGTCAAATCTATTGAAAAACCGATTCAGGTTGTTCGCCCACTCCCTGCCCCCCGTGGCCTGGGGGGAGGTATTCTGGAGCCCCGAGATGGTTTTGAGGTTTCTCCAGACCCCGCTGATGTCGCTCTGTTGCAGCTTGTCCTCCATCTTCTTCCTGAAGCTGTCCTTGCCTTCTCTGATCTTCCTCCTCAGCTCCCTCTGTACGGACTTCAGCATCTCCCTGTTCCCCGACCTGAAGATCCTCTTCTTCTCTCTCAGAAGTGTTTTTATCTCAGGGTTGATCCAGGGTTTGTTTGAGTGACGCCGTATGGTCTTGGTGGGAACTGATTTGTCCACACAGAAGCTGAGGTAGCCCGTGAAGGTGTGAATGAGGCCATCGATGTCCTCACCATGTGGATCGCAGAGCTGCTTCCAGGCGGTGGCTTCAAAACAGTCCTTTAGAGTGTCCATTGTCTCCTCAGACCATAACTCCACAGTGTGCATGGCCGGAGGTTGTCTGTGCACTAGGGGTTTGTACACCGGTCGGAGATGAACCAAGTTGTGATCCGATCTCCCGAGTGGGGGGAGTTGTGATGAGGTGTACGCCTCCTTAGTGTTTGCGTAGAATAAGTCCAGTGTTTTATTGTCTCTAGTGTGGCATGTGACATACTGGGTGAACGTGGGTAGAATGGGAGACAGTGAAACGTGGTTGAAATCGCCTGAGATGAGAAGAGCATCTGGGTGTTCTGTCTGCAGCCTGCTGGTTACTGAATGGATGACGTCACGCGCTGTCCCAGCGTTCGCTGTCGGATTTGCATTAACAATAATGCAGATCACGTGTGAGTGTTCTCTCGGGAGATATGTAGGCCTCATGCTAACAGCTAGCAACTCAAAGTCTTTGCTGCAGTGTCGTTGTTTAACAGTGATATGTCCCAGTCTGCACCAGTTGTTGTTAACATACATTATCACTCCACCGCCCCTAGCTTTGCCACTGTCTGGTGTTCGGTCAGCTCGTATCATGTGAAAACCCTCCAGCTCAATGTTAGCATCTGCTGCTAGTTCAGTTAGCCACGTCTCAGTAAACAAAAGGAGAGAGCACTCCCGGTAAGTGCTATCATAACGGGAGATAGCCGCTAGCTCATCTAACTTTCCCAGTATCGACCGTACATTTCCCATGACAACAGATGGAAGGGAGGGTCTGTACCTTATATTTTTTTGTCCTCCGCCTTACTCCAGCCCGGCAGCCGAGACGCTTTCGCCTCAATTCTCTCGGTATGTCGAGTTTTTCCAATGGGACCAGGTGGCGGTTAAATGCTAGCAGCTCTTCCCTGTTGTATCGTATCCTGCTATAAACAGTGGCTCCGTCCACCGGCTCAGGAGACATTTGGGACGATCTGTGTGTCCGTGATATAAGTGGGGTGAAAAAAAAGACTGGTCAAAAAAGAGAGGAAGGGAAAAAAACTCGGAAGCCTACTCGTGTGGCGCCGAGAGGATGTATGATTTGCATTTGCACTACCACATTTTCTCCAAGTTGGAGTTCCCTTTGTACTGAGCCTTCTGGGAAGGTGTGATCAAGTATCTAATTAGGCTTTTCCAGCCAAACTCCCTCAGCTCTGAACTACTGCATTTCCATTGATTTAACCATATTGATGTCCATTCCTCTTCCGATATTCCTGTTCCTCCTTTTTCCCATTTTGTTTTAACATATAGGGTTGAGTGTCTTTTCAGGTTTCTAAGACTTTTATATAAACCTGAAATTAAGCTTTTATCTTTGAGTTATATGCCCTTTTAAATAAACTTAGCAATGGTTTATAAGATAAGATAAGCCTTTATTAGTCCCACAATGGGGAAATTCCAGGATTGCAACAGCACAGGGATAGCAACACTCAGAGCAACAATCAGAAGGCAAGAAAAAACAAGAACAGCTAGTAAACATATGTACATATTACTATAAATATTATATATATATATATATATATATAGTATATATATATATATATATATATATATATATGACGCACAGTGCGGAGCATTATGGTTGTGCAGCAGATATGATTCTGCTATACATTTTAACCAGTTATTGACAGTGTCTCATCTGCAAGTAGCAATAGAAGTCTTGTGATTCCAACTGATACTTCCCTTTAAGTGTTTCAAAACTGTCATCTTTCATTCTTGCATATGGCTGTTATCCCTCTATTTGCCCAAACTTTAAATCTTGTGTCTGACTTAATTGGAGTGAAATGTGAGTCATATGCGCACCACTTTAAAGTTACTATGTTCTCTTCTAAATTACATTTTAATACTACTCTTTTCCAGATTTGAGTCCACTTAACCCATGGATTTTCTGTTATTGATAATGTCTTGTAAGTTACCATCAGCTATTATCACTTGTACAGGAATGGGGGTCATTCCCTCTTCAATTCTCTTCCACTGGGCAGTATATGAAGGACTACAACAGCAAATTATGGATCTAAGTTGTGCTGCCCAATAAGTCTCTCAGGGAAGGAAGGCCCCACCCCTTTTGTTTTGACAATTGTAGAGTTTTCAATCGGATTCTAGGTTTCTTACCTTGCCATATGTACCCGGACAGCATTTTGTCCCATTCGTTAAATTGTTTTCCACTTATCTCTATTGGCAAGATTTGAAATAAATATAATTTGGGGTGTATAGCTATTCATTTTAATTGAATCAATTCTTGAATTTAGGTTTAAATATGGCAGATTCCATCTTGCAAGATCTTCTTTGATTTTTCTTTGGGTTGGTGAATAATTGCATTCTAGTAGTTCAGAGAGGTCTTTTGGTATTATGACTCCCAAGTACTTTAAGAATTCTGTTTGCCAAGCAAATTGAAAAGTATTTGATTTCTTCTGGTGGCTTATTATATTTAAGCAATTGATTTACTTATGTTAATTTTGTATCCTGATACTGTAATTGACCGAAATAGTTGAATGATTCCATAAGTTTAGGTAGGGAGTCTGTTGGTTGCCCCAGGTAGATCAAAATATCATCTGCATAGCGGGCCAATTTATGCTCCTTCCCATTTATATTGATGCCTTGTATTCCTTTGTTCTGTCTAGTATACTGGGCAAATGGTTCCAGATATAATGCAAATAACAGTGAATATGCACAACCCTGTCTAGACGCTCTTTCTAGGTTAAAACTATTTGACAAACAGCCGTTAACTTTAATTCTTGCAGTGGGTTTATTATATAATGCCTGTATTAATTTTTTCATGTAAGCCAAATCTGTATAAAACTTGATTAAGAAAACTCCAGACCACAGAATCAAAAGCCTTTTCTGCATCAATACTGATTACCATGGCTGCAATATATTTCTTTGTATATGATTGATAATATGGAGAGTTCGGCGTATATTATCTTGTTTGACACTCTTGGGTAAAGCCTGTCTGATCGTTGTGCATTAAATGTGATATGGACTTCTCTAATCTTCTAGCCATGACGGCAGTGAACAGCCTATAATCAATATTAAGAACCAATATTTGCCTATAGGATCCACATTCTAATTTATCCTTTTCTTTTGGTATAGCAGAAATTGCTTCATTCCAACTAGGTGGTATTTGTGACTTCTTTAAAACCCAGTTGAATGTGGATGGTATCACTGGCATCAGTTCTTCTCCAAGCTCCTTAGACCACTCTGCAGTGTACCCATCTGATCCTGGTGATTTGTTTAGTTTAAGTTTACTTATTGCTAATTGTAATTCCTTTTCTGTGATATCCTCAATCATTATTTTACTTTGTTCCTCGTTTAGTACTGGTAAATCCAAACAGTCAAGAGTTTGTCAGTAGTACTACATGTTGTGGTTTTAGAATACAAAGTCTTATAAAATACTTCAAAGGCCCCCTGAATTTCATTTAATTTACTTTTTATCTTTTTAGTATTTGGATCTTTAATTTTGTGAACTATATTCAGTGCCATTTTCTTAAATTTCCAAGCTAAAACTTTCATTGAGCCACTTTGATAATATCTCTGTTTAAGGAACATTAATTTTTTTTCTTCGTTAGTCAAATCATTAATTTCATTTCTAATTTTTTTGATTTCCTCCAATTTATCCTGATCCATTGTTTTTTCTTTAATTCTTAACTTATTTTGGAGTTCCTCTAGTTTTTTATTTTCTTCTTATTGGAGGACATTGCTATAATTTTCTCTTAACAGCCTTTAATGCATCCCATAGAACTGAAGGACACAGTACCATTATCCTTATTCTCTAAAGTATCTTTTATTTACTTGCTCTTTAAAGTGCGAATCATTAAGCAGGCTTGAATTTAGCTTCCAATTTATAATTTTTGGTTGTAGTTGAAGATCTACAGATGGATATATAGGAGCATGATCACTTAAGTCTATTGTCCCAATTTCACAGGTATTGTCTTTTCCAAATGTTATAAAATAGTCTATTCTTGTGTATAGTGAGTGAGGTGAGGAATAAGTGTCATCTTTTCTGATTGGATGCAGATCTCTCCAAATATCAATTAGACCCACTTCTTCAAATAGTGTATTAATTTTCTTAAGGGCAGTTTGTCAGATGCTTTACCGTTGGAGGTATCCAGATTTGGCTGTAGATGTATATTGAGGTCTCCTCCACAAATTAGAAGGCCTACTGTCTCAGTTATGTCAATTCTTCTGAAGAAAGTCACTTCCAGGAGGTGCATATGTATTTAGTAACGTAACTGAATTTGCTTCTCTTTCCCCTTACTAAAATAAAACGGCTCTCCTTATCACTTATCTCATTCTTTTTCAAAATGTAATTTATCTGAAAGGATGGCAACTCCTCTCCTTCGTCCCACTTTGTATGGGGGAGGGGCGACATTAAAGCCAATTCTTTTTAATTTGTCATGTTCCTTATTGTCCAAACGAGTTTCCTGTAAATATTATGTGCTTGTTCTTTCATTTTGGTTAAGATTCTGCTACATTTAACTGGGTTCAACAGGTTAGCATTGAAGGAGAATTTTTATTTTGCTACTAATTTTCGATTGTTCTGATATCATTAACATAGCAGAACCTATATATAAAACAGAACTCTCCCTAAATGTACAAAAACATGTACAATAAGGCTGCCCAAACCTGCCGCAAAACTCATCCAACAAAAAAATATAAACGACTAAACTATTGACTTCCATCCATGGGGTCTTAGATATGACCCTAATTTGGCCCCTATACTTGGGGAAACCTTGAAGGGGAACCTCTCCCATATATTTGTGAAAGAGGGCCTTCTTCTGCCAATTGGCCAATGTCCATCTTCATACAGCACAAGAAAAACATCAGACTATGAAAACTCTGTATTGCCAAACTGTGTTTTTGCGCGGGATTTTAATCTATTCTTACATTCAGTTTATTCTGTCCTGGCAGTTTATTATAAATGGTAAGCTCACCATCCGTATTTCCATTCAGTCTCAGTTCTCAATTGCTCTGCATCGCTCCGAGTCATTCTTGCTCTTGTCGTCTGAATGCTTGTAATTTTTCTTTGAAGTCTCGGGTGCGTTCTCCAGTCGCTCAACCTGTCGTCCTCCTTTCTGTGTGCCATGTTAGCTGCTGGATCTGTTCCAGGAGAGCATCCGGGCGTCTGACGACAGTCACCTGGAATTCCCTCTTCTCCATATCGGCGGTCGCCTCCTCAGCCGAGTCATATAACATGGTTCCATCTGAATTAAAAAAAAAAAAAAAAAAAAAAAAAAAAAAAAAAACTTTTGCTGGAAAAGGGGTTTGAAATCGGATTTTCGTCTCTTTAAGTACCAACTTTACTTCAGCATACTCCCTCCGCCTCATCATAATCTCAGGTGCGTAGTCGTGGTCCAAATTAACCTTCTTCCCAAGGTATTTGAATCCACGTTTCTGCCAGGTCAATTTCAGAGTTTCTTCTTTTATCCTGGAACTGGCCATTTTGATGACAATTGATCGTAGAGGTGCATTTGGCGGAGGTTTCGGCATGTGTGCGATGCGCTCTTTCCACTCGTAGTTCCGCAGGGTTGGAAAATTCCAGATTCTCCCTTAAGCTTTCCACAAAAGCAACCATTGATGGAGAATCATCTTCAGACCCCTCTTTCACTCAATATTGTCTATTGTCTCTCCGGGATCGTCCCTCAAGATCTGTGAGCTTAACCTCCATTTGAATATAGTTTGAGTATCTCAGCCAGGGCTGCCTCATTAGTCTGTAGTAGAGTTTCTGCTTCCAAAATCCTTTTTCCACTTCTTCTAGTCTTGTTTCTTATTCATTTTGTTAATAGCTGCCAGCTGGACTTTCTTTTCTGAAATCACGCAGTTCTTTCAATATAAAGTCCAAACTCGCGCTGCTAGCTTGATCTGATACACCTGTTGGCATGTCATTATCCTCATGGCATTGTCAGCAGCTGAGGTCTGCTCGTCTGTCTTCCTCGTGTAATTCACGCTGTGTTGATTTTAAAATTTAGTTTCGGCATCTTGAAGCCCTTACTCTTATAACTCCATGTAATATTTTTAGAAATTCATGTTTCTTTAAGCTATTTATAACCTAAATGTCAGGAGCACGTTTCCCTATTGCCTCCTCCTACCCTACCATACCCGCAAGTCCTGGCGTCTAAAGACTTTTCAGTAGGCAACGGGGTGAAACAAGGGTGTGTGCTGGCGCCTATGCTCTTCTCACTATATCTGGCAGCCATGCTTGAGGTGGCCTTCAGACACTTCAAAAGGAGTATACATTCAAACAAGGAAAGAAGCAGACTTGTTCAATGTGGCACAATTTAAAGCAAAGAGTAAGACCTCAAAGGTAGTAAGAGAAATGCTCTTTGCCAACGACAGTGCTCTAGTTGCACACAGTGCAGAAGATATGCAATCTTTAGTGGAGAAATTTGCAAGAGCAGCTAGCCAATTCAGCCTCAAAATCAACGTCAAGAAGACGGGGTGCCTTTATCAACCTCCAGAGTTCCAGTTATCAACATCACTACCAGAAGAGATCAGCATTGGTACAGAGCCACTAGTCAAGTGCAAGACTTTCAAGCATCTAGGGCACAGGTGTCAAACTCATTCCATGGAGGGCCAAGACCCTGCAGGTTTTACCTCCACCCAGTGTCTTCAGCAGGTGATTTCACTGAATTTCTTCACACCGATTGCTGATCAGTGAAAACACCTGCTGATGACACTGGGTAGAAGCAAAACATGCAGGGTCTTGGCCCTCCATGGAATGAGTTTGACACCCCTGATCTAGGGAGTACGGTTTAGAGAATGCTAGGCTGGAGGATGAACTCTCTCAGAATGGGAAGACCGAGCGCTGTTTGTTCCAGTCTCTCCCTCAAGTTTCCAATCAACATGTGTCTATCCGTGTGAAATGCAAAGTGTGCAGAGCGACAGTACTGGCTACTCTAATGTATGGTGCTGAAACTTGGACTGTCTAGAGTGCAGATAAAGAAACGCCACACGTACATGAGACAACTTTGAGCCATAATGAACATCTCATGGAAAGACAAGATAACAAACAGAAGTGTTGAAACAAGCTGGTCTACCATCAATGGAGGACATGCTAATACAGATGAACCTGAGATGGCTCAGACATGTTGAGAGGATGGACCACCAGCGTCTCCCTCGGCAGTTACTCTACTGTTGTGCAAGGGCAAACACAATCAGGGTAGACCAAGGCTCAGATTTAAAGACACTATAAAAAGAAACTTGAAGCTGGATATAGGCAGGAGTTTCTGGCAGCGGTGGGCTAAGGACAGAGCTGCATGGAGGAATCTGATCAGACCTAAATGAAACGGTCATTGTCGCCCATGAGATTACTATGATTTTTCAATAAATGTGCTGTCTTAAGAAATATCAGATCATAAATGGAAAAAAGATAATAAAACTGGGGTGACTACAGTGAATGTGTCTGTTACTTGGTGTGCTTGTACTAATCCATTTTTATTAAATAAACTTTCAACAGTCTTATACTGTCCCAGTATATTTAACTCTGGCCTGATTCTCATGCAGGGCACAATAGTAATAATGCCTCAGCATAATGATGCATAATAATGATCCAAGTTCTTCCTTGTAAATAAAAATGAAATTAAAAGAACACAGCTGGGATTTGAACCCAGGTCTAACACTTGCATAGCAGATATACTACCACTAAACCATCACTTCATTTGCAATGAAAAGTCAATCTGTCAAAAATGCATCAATGGGAGAAATGAGCTCAAGTGTTTTTGGTACTGGCTCCACCTGAAACTTAGCTGTGACAAATCCCTTACACCGTCAAACATGACAAGGCAAAACGTGAGGGACGGGGAGTTCCATTGGGTAGCGCTGCTTGGTTTATTTCTCCTGACCCGGTCACGTCGTCCGACGTCAACGCATGCATCACGCCTCAAAACACGCCTCGCCAAATATTTCCTGAATAAGATCGGATCACCATTTGGAGCACCGGTGCCTGCCTACCCATCACTAATTATTCTGTAGCTTGAAAGTGTGGCACTTAAGTTGGCTCGGATCCCCAATAGGTCCCGTTAGACAAACGGGTACATTTTAGTTCTGTGTGTGCTGCTGGCAGCTGATGAGAACGGGGAGCTTATGAATCTGTGAAAATGTCCACAGAGCATCAGACTCAACAATATTAATAGCCAATTATTTCTACAAATCTATTACAAAATGGTCAGAGCACCTGCAAGTTGGAATACAAGGAAGGCACCGCATCAGCCCTACTAATACTAATGGGAGAAAGCCAAATTCTCCTCCATTTCTGATAGTTCCCAAGTTGACTCGCCTTGGTTCAAAATAATTGCAGGTACTTTTTTTTTTTTTTTTTTTAAACTTCCCACCAATGTTTGTACAACCAATTATTCCACAGTAGTGCATTATATTTGTGAGCCATGCTGGCAAAATGAGTCGGAATGCGCACCATGTCATTACAAGCTGCAGGCACGAGAAGTTATAAATCATGACTTACACTTTTTTTTTTTGGGCTAGTGGCAAGTCCCGGGAAAACCCCCATGAGTGCCTGGTATCATTGGAAAGCTTAAAGATGGTACTTTCTAAAAATACCCGTTTTTGCGGAAGACGTAACTCCCAACCGATCAAACGCAAGTGTTCAACCTAGCCAAAATATAAACAAATCATCTTTTTTCGGGTCAGTTTTTGCACACTTCCTACAAAATAAATATCATTTTGAAGGTCTTTCAGTACAGAATATGGAAATAACATATCAGATTTATAATTTTTGGCTTTAATGAAATGGAATTCCCCCCCCCCCCCCCCCCGCAGCTTCCCACCCAATATGGCTGTCCATATAGCAACTGGCAGCCATGTGACATCTTAAAACTATGAATATGGGTCGGCAACACATAACTGGTATGTAAGTGGTGACATGGTGACAGTTGACTCCTCATCATGGAACATCGGACACTTGTAACTTGGACAAACTTTGTCAGATTTTCAGCAAATTTTCTAGGATGGATATTGGTGTATTCTGCAATGGCCAAGTCAATTACCAGATCTCAACCTGATCGAGCAGCATTTGTCTTAACACAAAACTTATGGCAGACCCCCCCCCCCCACCACCACCACCAAAAAAAAGAGCAACAACTGAAGACAGCTGTAGTAAAGGCCTGGAAAAGTGTCACAAAGGAGGAAACTTGGCATTTGGTGATGTCATGAGTTCCAGATTTCAAAATGGCTGTATACTTCCTAAACCATAACTACAGCTGGATGTGAATGCCCTCAAATTAAAGCTGAGAGTCTGCACTTTAAGGTCATATTGATTATATAACTGTATCTTGAATATGTTTTGGTAAACGGCTAAAATCACAAACCTTGACTTAGCAATTACAGTTAGCTATATATGTGGACACTAACATGTGAGATCCTTGTCTGAGTATGATTGACTAAGTTTGGAATTGGGGTTAAATTCTTGGAAAACAGAAAACCAACATCAGTATATGCACAAAGCAGCCACACAAACACATTAACTTCCCGTTCATGGAGAGACGGAGCAAGCACAGCCCACCCCCTCGGTAGCCTGACATTCTCCCTCTCCTCAGTCATACATTATTAATGTTGAAGACAGCAGGCCTAAAGAACCTGTTTCACCGTAATCCTCGCCGACACATCCTCCTTGTTCCACACTGTGGGCTCTAAGCATGAATGAAGCTCTCCACGAGGAACAGAGGAAAGACACCAGATATTAGACATCCCAGGCAGAAATGAAACACTCGCTGACACGCCTTTCACTCTGAAATCTCATCTCGGTATAGGAAATCCTCCCAAACTTATCTGTGCCATTTATCAAAATCTTCATCGGTTTTCCATGTGCATATTTACCCCCCCCCCCCTTAGTTTACAGGATACATTTTCTGCCTGCCAGATAATTTATCCAGCCTCCAAAATCCTGACACATACTGATGCTTCCCTACCCCCCCCCCCCCATGTGACTTCAGTCAACACAGATGGAGTCAGTAGGCAGTGCAAGTCTGCCGTCTGGTGGCTGAACACTGCAGTGCCATACAGCACAATTATGAACAGATGAATTCACTATTTCATCTCATCATTACTAACTACCCTACACTTATATAGCGCTTTTCTAGTCACAAAGACCACTCAAAGCGCTTTCTCTAGTACTAACCCTCTATTCTAAGGGTCTATAGGAAACAGATCTAGGGACAATTTAGAACAACCAATTAACCTAACGTGCATGTCTTTAGATTGTGGGAGGAAACCAGAGCCCCCGGAGTAAACCCACGCAGCACAGGGAGAACATGCAAACTAAACACAGAAAGGTTCCAACCCCTGCCAGCCTGGGGATTCGAACCAGGAACCTTCTAGCTGTAAGGCAACTGTGCTAACCACTGCACCACCCCATTAGTGAGTTTACTTACAAAACATTATCGAACAGTAAATTTTTATGATGCTTTCAAAGGAGTCTGTACAAAATTTCAATTTTGCTTGTGACTGGTAAAGAGTAGATGTTAAAACGTCAGGAATCCAATTTGGCCTGATAATCTTGCAGGGGAGATGGGTAGTTACTGGTTACATTTACTCACGTAGGTGTAAGCCAGTATGCAGTAGGTGATTTGAAGGGGGATGAGGGAGGATGCTATCCCCCTTGTTAGCAAAATGACTCAATGTCACCACCACCACCACCACCCCCCCCCACCCCCGTTAACCTGCCACGCACCCCATCCCAAACCCAAACTAGTGATGTTAAAACCAAGGCCTCATGAAACAATGAGCAACTTTGAGACAATTGCTTCATGAGTGACAGTGTTATGAAACATCTAAAGACTGCCATCTGGTGACTGACTGTCAGAACTGCATCTGAGTTGAAAAATTGGAAAAGGCCAATGCTCTATCACAGGTTGCACTACACATTGTCATTTTCTCAGACAGGCTTGTAAAAATTGTTATCCATCATTTTAATTGACTTTAATTACATCACCTTCCATGTAATCTGTCAAATGATAGACAGCTTTCAGAATTTGTAGTCATTGCTAGAAAAATTCTGTGGAAGGACAATGTTCAGTGAACAAATCCTAGATGGTATGCAGGGCTTGACATTAACACCGGCCAACAGCTGGTGAATTTCAGCATTGGCCGGTAAGACAGCTACACTCTACAGCCACTTTGGCCATGGGCAGCCATGAAGGGGTGTCCCAATTCATAGAGGTAGGGGGTACAAATGAGAACTGGGAGGGACCCAAATCTACCTGCACTTCATTGTCATATTGCAAATATTTTCCTCTACCATTTTATAGTATTTACTGCTCTTCATAAATAATGAAACCATGTTTTTGTTGGAGTGTTTAAAGATCTTTATTCAAAAGAAGCATTTCCACAGTGCGTGGTTTCAGTCTTCTCGTGGCTTACTACCTCTCAAGCTTTGGAGAAGACCCACTCGCATGGCACTGACGTTGCTGACATGTGGAGATGCCTTTTTTTTTTTTTTTTTTTTTTTTTCCCATCTTGTAAAGAGTGGGGTATATAGTTTGGCGTGTTGCACTGTAAGAGTGGGTCTTCTCCTCAAGAGAGGTAGGGCTCAGACAGATATAGTTTCACTTCCACTGTGGTGTTATGTCCATAACTTGAGCATTCAAGGAGGAGGCTGAAGGTTATAATTGAACGCACTTTATTACAGGAACCAATAAAATACCAGGTGCTCCGTACAGGCCAGGGGTTGACGGCAAAAGAGGAAGAGCTCTTCTGGTCTGGCCCTTTATACCCCTGGTGACAGCGGAACCGGAAAGGCGGGCCATCACCCCCCCCCCCCCACTACACCCAGGGTATACATACCACCATCTTGATGCACCACATTTTCCCTCCCCTGTAGAAAAATGCCAAACGCACAGATTAAGCCCTCCCAAACTTAAGCCAGACTTGCACGCTAATAATACAATATATACAGGCCTATCCATTCACACAACTACCTAGAGGGGGGCAGGTAGACTACTAACACCCCCCCCCCCCACACACACACACACACACACACACACACACACACACACACACACACACACACACACACACACACACACACACACACACACACGGCTAGACGGGTTATTCTGCCATCTGTGACCCTAAACAGTCCTAGAAAATAAACAGCAGAGTTCCTAAAAACTAAAACGATCCCAGAACAGAGATGTGTATATACACAACCAAACTTCCATAACAACCAATAACAGTTAGTATGTACATCTACATTTTGTTGCTAGCCCCCCACCCCACAACTTGGGAACTTCACAGAACATATTTTCAAATGCAAAATAAAGTGGGGTTTTTTTTTTTTTTTTATAAACTAACACAGGACAAAGCAACCAGTACATGCTAACTATGTAACCTTGGGGTAAGCTGGCATATTAACATCACCACACCATGTTAATAGCCCCCCACACACAGTCACAGTGGGAGACCCACCCTAGGATTTCCATCTGGCGGATCCCTCCCAGAGCGCCTTCTCCTCTAGGGACAAGCCATGCCAGCGTCTCTTCTCATCCACCCGCCGCAGCTCATTAGAATGTCTCCACAATTCATCAGACTGCCTCAGGTAGCAGTCCTCCTAGGCAGCCACCACCCACAGCCGCCCCTGATCATCTCCTCGCTTTCTTTTCACATGCACACCCCTCACCTGAACTTCTACCCTGGGCTGGACCTAATCACCGATGCACAGAGGAGCCCAGTTGGGCTTCCGATGACATCACGTAACCAGGCTCTCACCCTGGGTCAAACCTCGCCATCGACCCAATCCAGAGTCCTCCCAGGGCTCCAGTGTCGTTGCTTGGCACATCTTGAAATCGCGCCGTCTGTCTCACCCCACTTTCATTTCCAATGCCACTGCAGCTCCGCTTCGCAGTATTACTAGGATGAACTCTGGAAGTCAAGGGAGCTAGCATCCTGGCTCTCAGCCGTTCTGGGGGTTCCACTGTGCCGTCCAGTTCCCACATCCAAGGCAAATTGGACACTGGCATCAGAAGCCTCCCTTGAGGGCTCTCCCTGGTGCCGGCCAAGTGGTCCTCCCAACATACCAGGCCAATCACTGGCCCAAACTGCATAATCTTCCACGTACGGAGCAGGCCGGTCCCACAGTCCGCAGCCCAACCACTCTTCAACGCCACAGGTGATCACGAATCCCAGGCCGTAGAACATCACATCCCAAGATGTTCAACCCACCAGCGGTCACCACGAACTGTATGAGACATCATTGCCGACTTATACCTCACCATTAATGCCAACAAACCCATGACAGCCTGCTTCCTCCGTAGCATAGTGTCGACAGGTCTCTCACCCGCTAATGCGGGAACGGACTCACAGTGGGCCAGTTCAACAGGGAAATCGCTGATCCCATGTCTACAAACAGTACTTCTACGCCATCCAGCGAAACCGCAGTAAATCCACCCATCTGTGCTTGGGGAGACGGTATGAACAACCGTAGGAGTCGCTGCGGGGGGGGAGAGTCCACTTCATGTCTTCGGTCCCCTCGCTTAAAATTCTTGCAGACCCTGGCAAAGTGGTGTAGCAGACCACACTTTCCACAGCGCTTGCCTTTCGCCGGACACACTCTTGCCTTGTAACGGTGCCAAGTGGACCTGCAGCCATAACACCTTGGCATATCCGGGGCGGACCTAATTCTTACAGCAGCAGAATTAGGTCCTCATTCATGCTGTCCTCACTGTCAAAGTCCACAGCTAGCGCCTTCAAACATGGTTCCTAGCGCCCCGATGTGCTTCCCTCACCAAGGTCTCTGAATAATTTCTCTGCTGCTTCGAACTGCTGCACTAACTCAACAGCTGTGGCTAATGTCAGTTCACCTGGGTAGGTCAGGAGCCTCAACCGTGCCACAGCACAAAGAATGTGCTCCGCCAGTTGATCATGGACCATCTCTTCTCCCAGGGCTCCCAATTGGCACTCCCCCACCAGCTGCCATAGGTCTGCAACATAGTGTTGTACTGACTCTCCTACCTACTGGCGGCACTGCCAAAACTGAATTCTCTGAACTGACGTCTTCCGGAGCGCGAAAATAGTGCGTCATTAGCCCGATCACGTCTTCAAAGGTATCAGCTCCTCCTAATGTACTGAGGATCCTCTGACCCTCCATGCCAAGATTATGGACTAAAATGGTCCTCGCACGCAGCTTCTCAAGCTCACCCAGGTCCAGGGCCACCAGATGGTTCTGGAAAACCACGAACCACCTAGCCCAGGGGACAGGCAGCTCGCCCGGAACCTCAAAACGGCCAAAATGCAGTGGCAGCTCTCTCCATAGCTTTTTTTTTTTCTCCTCTCTCCTCGTCGCCAAATGTTATGTCCATAACTTGAGCATTCAAGGAGGAGGCTGAAGGTTATAATTGAATACACTTTATTACAGGAACCAATACAATAACAGGTGCTCTGTACAGGCCAAGGGGTCAACGGTGAAAAAGGAAGAGCTCTTCTGGCCCTTTATACCCCTGGTGACAGCGGAACCGGAAAGGCAGGCCGTCACCCCCCCCCCCCACTACACCCAGGGTATACATACTGCCATCTTGCCACACTACATGTGGCATCTGCTGTTGCACTTTAACAGTGTTTCACCTAAACGAAAAATGTAATTAGCAATTTTTTGTAATTAGAAAATGATGCTTAAAGTAAAAAATACAAACCAACTCTGCTTGCCGACCTTACAATGAAAGTATGCAAAAATTGTCATTGAAAAATTGTAAATTATAGGGTATTTAATACTGTTGGGTGTTTGGATTTAACCAATAGAAATTACATTAAGCTCACCTTGTCTGGTCCCTGCTGAACCAGAAGCTGCTGCTGCTGTACTGGGTGTTGTCTCCGGGGGTTTGCTGCACAGGTGTCGCAGCATTGAAGACGTGTTGTTGAACATCAGCTCCACAGCACAGATAAGATGCTTGTCCTTCTTGGGGTTGACTATGTCAAAGTGCTGCCACACATAACATGTTCTCTTAGCCACTGGTTGCGCCTCCATTTCCCTCACCTCACTACACTTGCACAGTCGTCTTCTTTTTCTTAGATTTGATTGGCGGTTAGCAACCAGCTTACAGGTGCATTACCGCCATTGACTTGTTTATCATCACTCTCTTTGTATAAGGAGTTCTGAACAACTTATATGTGGAAAAAATTCTGTCCTTGGACGGTGTCCTCGGCAGCGCAGTTCGACTGTCTGTGTTGGCAGCCAGCTCCTTACAGTCACTCAGAAAAACACATCTTGCACTCGGGGAAAAAAATACACACTACTCTCTCAACCACACAAACTGTATAATCCATCTAACTAAGCCTATCCTATATGTCTACTGTGTTTGTGTGAATAAGTGTTATGTATCTGTGTACTACTGAGTAAATGTAATGTGGCGTTAACTGTTACTAAACCTAATTCTAACTGGTGTACTGTCCCTGACTTGTACTGAAATGGTGACGATGACGAATCTCCTGTCAAAAAACCCACAGTTCGAGTGGTGAATCTCACCCCTTTTAAATCCTTCACTGTTGATGCAACGCCGAGCCCTGTCAAATTTCCCTCCAGGTCTCGGATCACGTGGTGATGAGGCCTCGTTCATGTGACTGTGACCTTGTTGACATTGTGCTAGACTATGAAACGCTGCCGTGTTCAAAAAGCTACACAAATTTGTGTCTTTTGCATACGTTTTTGACTGCGGGGGCCAACCAGATGCACAAGTAACATGTGAATCACACGTCTTTCACGCATGATATACGTGTCAAATACATGTATATTTCACGTGATTTTGAGTAACTTTGTCACTGAAGTTTAGCTTCATGTGCAGAGCAGCAGCACGTCAGTTTCTATTGGCTGCTGAGCTTTTAGGTTAAACCATTTCCATGAGGCAAGGGGTGTTCAAGCAGTTCAATTCCCACATTCTTTATTTCAATAAAAAGCAGTTATAATAAATAAAACAATGACTTTATGAAATGTGAATCAAAAGAAATATTGAGACATAAAATTAAAATGTAATAAATTACAACAAATTTAGATTAAAAATGCTCAACTACATCACATTATATAGTTAATACATGACTTTAAAATTACTATGGTGTGGAGAGAAAGGAGCAAGCAAGACAATGGGCTGGATCAACACTTTTTTTTCCTTTCTACAAGTCAAGTCGACAAGAATAACCCCCAGGCCGCAGGGCCTCTCCCTTTTACACCCAGAATGGGCCTCAAACACCGCCCCCCCCCCCCCCCCCCCAGCCTGTGGGCTTCAGCCGATTTCCATAGCGGCTGTAACAGGGGTCGCTGGCTGTGAGGCGCTGCTCTGCTGATGGGGCACTACGGGAGGCACATCTGTCTGTGGGGGGACACATCCTCAAAGAATTTTTGTTCCTGCTGTTATTTACCTGAGGAGCCCCCAACGGGGGGCGCCCACGTTGGGGAGCCCGGGCCAACACCACTTCTTCGTCTGCCAACACGAATGCTGGTTTGAGCCCGTCAATACAGACGGTTTTGCTGCGTCCCCTCGAGTCTAAAACAAAATGTTTCGCCCCAGGTTGCAGCACTCTGGACGGCCCGTCATACAGTGGGCACAACGGGGTCCAGTGTGCATCGTGTCTGACAAACACGAACGATGCATTCCGCAAGTTTTTGGGGACAAATGCGCGGGGAAAACAGTGGTGGGCTGGGCCCAGTACCCCTTCCCCAGTTCGGTGCTATGAAGGGAATTCGTGGGTGTTTGGGCGCTGGGTTGTCAGGCAAAAATTCCCCAGGAAGCCGCAGCGGTTGTGAAAACACGAGTTCTGCTGTGAAGGCTGCTAAACCCTCCTTCGGTGTGGCACACAAGCCTAACAAAACCCACAGCAGTCGGTTCACCCAACTGGCGTCCGTAAGCAGAGCACTGCTTTCAATATCTGTGGAAACGCTGGCATAACCCGTTGGCCTGAAGGCTGTATGCAGTAGTGCTACCGCATGCAACTGCATAGTGCAATCCCACTATACTACCGCATAGTGGGATTGCAGTGGGGCTTAACTGAAGTTATAGAAAGTAGTAATTCAAACTGGCTATATCATCATGCAGTATGTCAGCCCCTCCCTGCTGAGGTGAGCTTTAATCTGATTAAACGGGCTGTTATGGCCCCACTCCTTCTGGAGTGGGCACTGGGTTTTTCCTCTTTTCTTGTGTTGTAGGTGGAGCTGGGGAGGACCACCCCTGGTCAAGGTGTTCCCTTATATAAGCCACACGCCAAGATCATCACCCTCTACAAAAAGGGGAGAGAAGCGACTGCAACAACTACAGGGGCATTTCCCTCCTCAGCGTTGTTGGCAAAGTCTACGCACGAGTTGTTCTCGTTCGTCTACAGAAGCTTGCCGAACGTGTCTACCCCGAGTCTCAGTGTGGCTTCCGCGCTGAGCGATCGACGGTAGACATGATATTCTCCATCCGCCAACTCCAGGAGAAATGCAGAGAACAGAACATGCCTCTGTACGTCGCCTTCATCGACCTCACCAAAGCGTTCGATCTGGTCAGCAGAGAGGGCCTTTTCAAGATCCTGCCAAAGATAGGATGCCCATCAAAGTTGCAAAGCCTCATCGAATCGTTTCACACCAACATGCAGGGGATAGTGCAGCACGATGGCAATGTCTCAGAGCCATTCAACATACGCAGCGGAGTGAAACAGGGCTGTGTACTTGCGCCAACCCTCTTTGGGATTTTCTTTGCTATGCTCCTGAGGCATGCCTTCAGCACAGCAACAGAGGGAATCTACCTGCACACAAGATCTGACAGCAGGCTTTTCAACCTCGCCCGCCTGAAAGCCAGAACCAAAGTACGCGAGGCTCTAATCAGAGACATGCTGTTCGCAGACGACGCTGCAGTCGCAACCCACACACAGCAGGAGCTTCAGACCCTGATGGACCGCTTCTCCCAGGCATGCAAGGACTTCGGGCTTACCATCAGCCTGAAGAAGACTAACGTCTTGGCGCAAGGCACGGAAGCACCACCAACCATCACCATTGATGACTACAAGCTGGAGGTCGTGAATCAGTTCACGTACCTGGGGTCCACGATCAGCAACAACCTCTCCTTTGATACAGAGATCAACAAGAGGATTGGAAAATCAGCCTTCACACTTGCTCGCCTCACCACACGAGTGTGGGAGAATCCCAAACTCTGTCAAGACGAAGATGGCAGTGTACAACGCCTGCGTCATCAGCACACTGCTCTATGGGAGTGAGACGTGGACAACATACGCCCGGCAGGAAAAGAGACTGAACTCCTTCCACTTGCGCTGCATTCGCCACATCCTGGACATATCCTGGCAGGACAAAGTGCCCAACACAGAAGTTCTGTCCCGCGCCGGCCTTCCCTCCATGTTCACTCTACTCAGGCAGCGCAGGCTCCGCTGGCTAGGCCACGTTCACCGTATGGAGGATGGCAGAATCCCCAAAGACGTCCTCTACGGAGAACTGGCAACTGGCAGGAGAGACATTGGCCGCCCACAGCTGCGCTTTAGAGACGTCTGCAAGAGAGACATGAAGGCCCTGGATATCAACACAGAGCGCTGGAAGGACCTTGCAACGGATCGCTCCAAATGGAGAGGCACCCTGACCAGACAGCTCAAGGCGGGTGAAGAGAGACTGACTGCTGCAGCAGATGAGAAAAGGACCCGCAGGAAGAACCGCCACAGACCCAGCAGCACGGAGACCACCCACAAGTGTGACCTGTGTGACAGGGACTGTCATTCGCGCATCGGCCTGTTCAGCCACAGGCGGTGCTGTTCCAGCAGAGTAGACGTTTAGGATTCTCTTCCATGGTCATCATAGACCGACGGAGGCCGACTATTTATGGCCCCACTCCTTCTGGAGTGGGCACTGGGTTTTTCCTCTTTTCTTGTGTTGTAGGTGGAGCTGGGGAGGACCACCCCTGGTCAAGGTGTTCCCTTATATAAGCCACACCTGCACACTTGTTTGCAGCTTTTGCTCCCGCTGGCACCCCTGCTGCAGCTTCTGGCTCCTGTTGAGGCCGGCTGCCTTCCTGCTGTGCCCGTTCTCCGCCCCTGCTGAACAGCAGCTGTTCCTGTTGAGGCTGGCTGCCTCTTTGCTGCTCCTGTGTCTGGGCACGTGTTCTTGGCTGGGCCGGCTGCTTCTGTTTGTGCTGCCTGGGGCTTGCGGTTCCTGTTTGGGCTTGCAGCCGTTGCTGCTCAAGCTCCAGCCTGAAGCGTGTGGTCACTGGGCTGACTAGTGACTCTGGTCATTTGACACACACACACTGCCTAGCCAAGCTAATACTAAAACGGCTCAATGTAGCATCATGGTAAAAACATAACAAAATGAGTCGTCATGGACCCTCTGCAGTTTGCATATCAGCCCTGTTTAGGAGATGAAGACTTTATCTACCTGGTGCAACAAGCCCATCTGCACCTGGATGATGGAGGAGACTCTGAGAATCTTTTTTTTTTTTTTTTTTTTTTTTCCTCCAGTGCCTTTAATACTATCCAGCCACTGCTGCTGGGTGAGAAGCTGCAAGTGATGGGGGTCGACAGCTCTGATCTCCTGGATTACTGATTACCTGACAGGCAGGCCAGTTTGTCCGGCTGGGCAGTGTCTTGTCTGACGTTGTGGTTAGTGATACAGGAGCTCCACAGGGGACTGTGCTCGCTCCTTTTCTCTTCACCTTATACCCCACTGACTTTCAATACAACACTGTCATGCCACCTGCAGAAATTCTGACGACTCAGCTGTTGTTGGGTGTATAAGAGGGGGGAGTACAGGGCACTGGTGGACAGAGCAGAATCAAAGTCAGTGCCTTTGTCATTCCATTACTAATAAACAATGCTACGAAATTGAGATACTGCTCCCTAAAAACTATCGCACTCAGTTCACTCATGCATTTAACATTCTTATAATTACAACAATAATGCTTGAAACAATATTGCCTAAAAGTTGAATACAATATGTACATAGCAATAATGAAAACGTACTGAGTGATAAATGTATAAGACCAGCTTATACAGTTATTGCCACAAATAACATAATATCAGCAGTCTGTACGTGTTACATACGTAAATCTGTTCAAAATACAAACTGCTGCTGGGGAAAAAAAACTAAACCTGGTAGTCCGGGTTTTATGGGATCTGTACCGCTTTCCTGAGGGGAGCAAGTGAAAGAAATCATGGCCTGGATGAGTGCAGTCTTTAATGATGGCAGTAGGTCTGAGGTACCAAGACCTGGAAATCTCTTCCAGAGAAGGGAGAGAACAGCCAGTGGTTTTTTTGTTTTGTTTTTTTTTTTTTGGGGGGGGGGGTGCGCAGTCTCGATCACTCTCTGGAAGGCTTTGCAGTCTGCGGCTGAACAGCCCTCATACCAAACCGTGATGCCATGACAAAATGCTCTCAATAGCAGAGCGATAAAATAAAACCAGCAACTGTGCATTCAGGCCATTCCTCTTGAGGAGCCTCAAAGTGTAGACGTTGAGCCTTTTTTATCGTAGCTATGGTGTTAACTGCCCAGGTAAGGTTGTGAGAAATATGAACACCCAGAAACTTAAAAGCCTCCACCCTCTCCACACACTCCTTGCCTATATATAGAGGAGACAGCTCACTGCTATGCTTCCTAAAATCAATGTTTTTTTTTTTTTTCTCAGAATCACCTGAGGCTGAATGTCAGCAAGACCAGAGAGATGGTGATTGACTTCAGGAAGTAGAGGATGCCTTCTCAGCCACTGCAGATTAAGGGGAGGACATGGGAGTGGTTGAGGACTACAAATATCTGTGTGTCAGGATCAGCAACGGGCTGGACTGGAAATCTAACACCGATGCTGTGCACAAGAAGGGGATGAGCAGACTACTTCCTGAGGAAGCTGAGATCCTTTAACGTGTGCAGCAGGGTGTTGGAGCTTTTCTACAGACCATTGTGGCCAGCGCCATCTCCTTTGCTGCTGTCTGTTGGGGGTAGCGGTATCGGGGCCAGAGACGCCAACAGACTTGACAAGTTTATCAAGAGGGCGGACTCTGTGATTGGTCTCAGGCCAGAGACCTTTGAGACTGTGGTGGAGAGGAGGACACTAAACTGTGATCCATCATGGACAATCCTGATCACCCCCTCCACCACACACCGGACAGACAGCGAAGCACTTTCTCAGCAGACTGCTACAGCTTCGCTGTCAAACGGTTGGAGGAAATCTTTCCTGCCAAATGCCATTTCACTGTACAATAACTCTCTGTTGTATTCTGGTCATAACTATGCTGCCATACTGCACCTTACAGTCTAATTGGTACCTCACATCTCACTCTGCTCCTGGTAGTCCTGCATTGTACAGCGGGTATGATTAATGTGTCTAAACGGGTCACCATCTGTTTATGTAGATGGGCTTTTTTAGTGTTTTACTTTCCATGGGTAATCCCTTTGTCTGTTATGCTGTGTTTGTCATTTGGTTGTCTGTCATGCTGCTGTTGCACTGCAGTTTCCCAGTTTGGGATCAATAAAGTACATCTATCTATAATGACGTGATGTATATTGACTGGATTAGTCAACCTGGTTGGAACAGGGATGTCTATTTGGTTGACTGACATTTAAGGAAAATAACAATATGAACCGTTTAGTAAGCTAACTCCCTAGTAGCAGTGTTTGCCCTGAAGCTGATGTTTGGGCTCAGAAATGCTAGGCCAGGACTGAATCATCAGTCAATGGCACAGTGATGGGTTGTAACAATGAACAATCATTTTTGTTAGTGACATATGGAAGATCTGGAAGAGCAAATGAATGTGAGGAAAGAAAATGGAACTAGTTTTATGTAAGAAAACGTGTCGGTCTGATTGGAGTCCTCGGTAAGCCCAGGCTATGCTCCCTTGAGTGGCTAGATTGGCTGCTGTTTGTCGTGTTTTTTTTTTTTTTTTGTCAGATCACTTCAAATGAAAATGAACTGGTTCTTCAGAAATCCATGAATTGTCACGTGTCGCCATACAGTGAATATCCAAAGGCCTTGGTGGAGGTATGCGGTCTTGTCACCTCCAAAATCGAATGGGTTCATCTGAACCCCAATTGTCACCTCTTGTGAAAATTTCATCAAAATCGGTGTAATTTTTGTATAATCCTGCTGCACACAAATGAGGGCCTTGGTAAAGGTATGCATTCTCGGACCACCTCAACAATGTAATGGGTTCATCTGAAGGCCAAATTCTGGTCAGTGTTGTAGCCCATAATTTTAGAATTGAGCATTATTGTGATGTGGCTGAGTTTTATCTAAATTTCTTATTTGTTTTAATTTATTACATTTAATTCTACGTATCTCAATATTTATCTTGATTCACTTTTAATAAAATAATTTGTCTGACTGCTTTTTATTGAAAAGAGTGGGAATTGATTGGCTTGAACATCCCCTTGCCTCATGGAAATGGTTTAACCCAAAAGCTCAGCAGCCAATAGAAACTGACATGCACGTGACGTGAAACTTCAGTGACAGGTATTCAAAATCACATGAAATTCACGTGTATATTTGGCGCATATATCACACGTGATTCATACGTTATTCGCTTGTCTGTGGTTGGTCCCCGCAAGACGCACAAATATACGTGTTTGAACACGGCGGCGTCCCATACTTGACACTCTGCTCGCGGCACTTCCGTGTTCTACTGCTCGAGTCCGTCTCAAGCGGGCGGCGTAGAGCATAGCATCACTAATAACGGTTTTTTAATCAGGTTTCATAACTGAATAAAATTAATTTGAAGCACCAATTCTAAACAGAAATGCAAAAAAGTTAGAAATTTACAATTTTTCTAAAATGTACAATTTGTTTCTCATAAAATTGCATACATTTCCCTGTAAATCTGTGCCTTTCTCAAAAATTTGCAACTTTTTCAAAATGTGCAGCATTTTCCTGTAAATTTGCAAATCTTTCCTGTAAATTAGCAGTTTTTTCTCAAATGTGCAATTTTTTTCTTGTAAATCTGCAACTTTTGTTTTCAAAATTTGCAACTTTTCTCATACATTTGCACAATTTTCTGACAAATTTGCACTTTTTCCTGTAAATCTGCAACTTTATTCCTCAAATTTGAAACTTTTCAAGTGTGCAGCTTTTTCCTGTGAATCTTCAAATTTGTCCTGTAAACTGGCAATTTATCAAAAATGTGCATTTTTTTTCTTGTAAATTTGCAAGTTTACAAAATTTGTCATAAATTTCCAAATTTTTCCTGTAAATTTACAAGACATGTCTTGTAGGGAGTCGTGTTCTATGTTCAGTCATATAGACATATCTTTATGACGGCATCACGAGTCCTATGATGCCTGAGATCATAGGATCATCATAGGACATCAGGCAGACATCATAGTGCTTATGTCCTATAAACATGACGGATTTCTTAAATTTATAGAGTGATTGCCTTGGTCTTGTCTGCCCTCTGGTCCCCTGTGTGTGATTATCTGTGCAGCCCCGGCCATGCCGTCTCTTTGTCCCTGCTTGTTACTGTTCTGTTATGTTGCTTACCTCTGTCTTTTAGCGAGTCCTACAGTCTGACATCATATAGACGGATAGGAACAGCATCCTTATGGTTTGTGACAACATATAGACTACAGTTTACATGACGTCATATAGATATCATGTAGAGTCTACATGGTAGACGGTCCTATGATCGCCGACATAGGAACATCATAGGACATCAGGCAGCCTATGATGTCCTATGATCGTGACAGACACACAGATTTCTTGAATTTATAGAGTGATAGTGTGCAGATGAATGGACAAATGCACAGAAACACTTTATAAGAACCTGTTGCCATCTGCCAAGATGCTGAAGATGAAACCAGGGTGGACATTTCAGCAAGACAATGATCCCAAACACACAACCAAGGAAACTCTCAACTGGCTCCAGAGAAGGAAAATAAAGCTGCTAGACTGTCCCAGTCAGTCACCTGACCTGAATCCAACTGAAAATCTATGGGACAATCTGAAGATCAGAGTTCATAGAAGACACACAGAACCTTCAAGATTTGAAGAGTTTGGAAGAATGGGCTAAAATCACTTCTGAGCAATGCCTACACTAACTAACCTGCACTTATATAGCACTTTTCTAGTCACAAAGACCACTCAAAGTGCTTTCACTAGTACTAACCCTCTATTTTAAGGGCCTATAGGAAACTGATATCTAGGGACAATTTAGAACAGCCAATTAACCTAACATGCATGTCTTTAGATTGTGGGAGGAAACCGGAGCAAACCCACGCAGCACAGAGAACATGCAAACTCCACACAGAAAGGCTCCAACCCCTGCCAGCCTGGGGCTTCGAACCAGGAACCTTCTAGCTGTAAGGCAACAGTGCTAACCACTGCACCACCGTACCGCCCAACCTAGATTCTCTGTACAGGAGGCATCTGGAAGCTGTTATTTCCAACAAAGGCTTTTCTACTAAATATTAAATGAATTTCACCAAGTGTGTTCAATACTTATTCCCTGTGTCATCCTACTTAAGTATAACTTGTTTTGTGAACACAGTTGCCTTGATTTCTTTGTATCTATGGATTACTTGGGTTGTTACTGTTATCTGGTGAAAATCTCAGGTCAATAACTCCATCAGAAATATGCTTGAGAAAATGTGTTCCATAATTTTCCCCACTGCACTATTTCAATTCAGTTTTCAAGTTGTTTTTTTCATATTTTCAATATTTTTCTTGTACATTTGCAACTATACTCTCATTGACATGTTCTATTATTGGATGGGGGGGCAGGTTAACAATCATTGATCATTTTGCTTACAGGGGGATGATAAAAGGAAAACAAAAGTAAACACTTGGGAGGAACAATGGGAATTGGCTTGAACAGAAGCTCAAACCAAATCAATAAATGTACGTCTTAAATTGATACATTTTTTTTTTTTTTTTTTATTTAAGTTTTTGTAAAGGGTATACAGGTCGTTACAGCAATGCAGTGTTTACATTTTCATCACATGTTCCCTTATTTTCTGATATCTGACAACATTGGAAGATTAATTCTTACAACACCCCTTATTTTTTTTTTTTTTTAAAGTGAAAGAAAAAGTGAAATTAAAGAGAAAAAAAAACAAAACAAAAAACAAAAAAAAAACCAAACAAACCAGTAAAAAACAAACAAAAAGAAAAAGTAAGTAAATAAAGATAAAAGAGCATCTGAGTAGCATTGGAACAAAGAGCAGAACCATTATTGAAATGGTATTTGTCAAAGATTAGATCTAATGGAAGACACATATGTGGTCCAGGGTTGCCAAAAGTTCATGAACCCATCCATGTCCTGTCTCAGTGCGAATGTCAACTTTTCCATCGAGTAAATGTCTTGGATCACGTTAGTCCAATCTTCAGGTGTAGGACAGTCCTTCAACATCCATTTTTTAGTTAGAGCTTTTTTGCTTGCCAATATTAAAACATTGAATAAGTATTTTTCTCCTCGTCTTTCCAGTGAGTCCGGTAGTAAACCCAAATACAAAGTTACAAAAGAAAAGGGAACTGTAATTTTGAATATTTTCCCCAATATTGTCTGTACATTGGTCCAATATTGGTGGATAACTGGGCATGACCAAAACACATGAAAATGATTTGCAGTCTTTTCACCACACAAGCGCCAACAGTTCAATCCCTTATGGGTAAATTTGATTTGTGCAGGTGTTCTGAAAAATCTTGCCAAGTTTTTCCATCCAAATTCTCTCCACTGCAGGGATGAGGTACTTTTCCATTGCTGTTTATTTAGCTTTTCCCATATTTCCAGATGTAAAGTGAAATTCCCCTCTTTTTCCCATCTCTCTTTTATATAAGATGTGTTGTCTCCTTTTAAGTCTTGAAGACCTTGGTATATTTTAGAAATGTATCTGATCCCTGGGATCCCTTTATATGCCATTAAGAAGACCTTCAGAACACCTGACTGGGCCCTTTCCAAAACCTCCTTTTTAAGTATATTGTTTATGTGGTGTCTAAGCTGGAAGAACCTGTAAAGGTCTTGATTTATTAGGCCTTGTTTTTTCAAATCTTCAAAACTTCTTAAGATTTGCCCTTTAAAAAAATCGTAATATTTTATCAGCCCCTTCTCCTTCCACTTTTTAAATCTGGTGTCTGTTTTATTAGGAGTAAAGTCCTGATCATAGGCGATCCATTGCAGAAGTCGATAGGGCTCTTTAGTTTGATTCTCTCTGACTATCTTAAACCAAATTTTTAGCGGGGTCTCTATCCACGGGTTAGTGTTATTCAAAAGCTTAGGTAAGACATTGTTCCCTATTATCGCCTGTAGGGGGATGTCACTTGTTATTTGGCATTCGATCTCCTTCCATTGTGCAGAGTAGACTGGGTTACATATCTCTACTAAAGTTTTAATTTGTGCGGCTTTAAAGTAGTCCCTGATATTTGGCAGCGCGAGCCCACCTTTGTCTTTGTTTAGCTGTAGGGTTCTATATCTGATTCTAGGTCTCTTGCCCTGCCATATGAATCTTGAGATCCTTCTGTCCAGCTCCTGCCATGTTTTTTTGGGAGGTTCTACCGGTATTGTTTGGAAAAGGTATAGAAGACGTGGAAGTATATTCATTTTGACTGCTTCAATTCTTTGTGCAATACCCAAGAATGGTATCATATTCCATCTTGCTAGGTCAGATTTTATTTTTGTCACCAGTGGATCATAGTTTAGTGATATAATTTTGTTGAGTTGTTTCGGGATATTGACCCCCAGATATTTCATAGATTCCGACTCCCAGTTAGTTTTGAGTTTGCTTAGTGAATAATGATTTGGGTCATAGTTGAATGTTAAAACTTGGGTTTTATGCATATTTAATTTGTACCCCGATAAATCTCCATACTCTGAAAAAACTGAGGTTAGTTCTGGTAAAGAAGTGTCCGGCTGCCCTAGGTATATTAAAATGTCATCAGCAAAGAGTGCTATTTTATGTTCCTTCTGACCAAGTGTAATACCTTGAATTTTTTGGTTTTGTCTTATCCATTGGCTCAGAGGTTCTATGAAGATTGCAAAGAGCAGTGGAGACAGGGGGCAGCCCTGACGACATCCTCTTTCCAGTTCAAAAGATGATGATAAATTACCGTTAATCCTTATTTTAGCTGTTGGTTTTTTATATAATGCCTGTATAGTTCTAATGAAGTTGTTATGAAAATTGAAACTGGATAAGATTCTGTATAGAAAAGACCAGTCAACCGAATCGAATGCTTTTTCAGCATCTAATCCTAATATGACTGCATTTAAGTTATATTTTTTTATATGATGAATTATGTGTAAAGTGCGTCGAATGTTGTCTTGTGTCTGTCTTTGTCTTATAAAACCTGTTTGGTCTAAATGAATTAGGTCTGTCAGTATATTCTCTAACCTTTTGGCAAGGATAATGGTAAAAAGCTTATAGTCCTGATTTAGTACACTGATTGGTCTGTAGTTGGAGCACTCTAGTTTATCCTTTTCAGGTTTAGGTATAACTGCAATGACCCCTTCTCTCCAGGAGGGGGGGATTTCCCCTGTGTGGAGGACATAATTAAATGTTTTCAGGAGGAGAGGAGATAGTTGCTGTTTAAAGGTTTTGTACCACTCTGCTGTATAGCCATCAGCTCCTGGGGATTTGTTAGCTTTAAGTTTCATAATTGCTTTTTCCAATTCTTTAGAATGTATTTCTGACAGTAGTGTTTTATTTTGTGACTCCGTAAGTTGGGGAAGGTTTAATGTGTTTAGGAATGCCTCGGATGCGTTTTTATGTTTTTTGTGGGAGTATAAGTTCTTATAGTAATTCTCGAAGTTTTTAAGAATATCCTGAATTCTGAATTTTATTTCCTTTGATACTGGGTCTCTGATTTTGTAGATTGCTCTTTCTGTTTGATGTTTCCTCAATTTATAGGCTAGCAATTTTGCCGATTTACTGCCTGCTTCATAGTATTTTTGTTTCAGAAATGTAAGTTTCTTCTGGATTTCTATTGTGTAGATCTCATTTATTTGGTTTTTAATTTCCTTAATCTTGAGCGAGTCAGTAGAATGAGTGTTGCCTTTGTGTTCTTTTTCTAGGTTCCTAAGTTCTGACTCTAATGTGGATAGTTTTTCTTGTCTTAGTTTCTTTTGGGTTGCCAGTTTTGCAATAATCTTTCCTCTTATTACAGCTTTACATGCATCCCACAGTATTAAAGGGGATACTTCTCCATTATCGTTATCTTCCAAATATCTGAGAATATCTGATTCCAATTCATCTTTCAATGGTCCTTTCAGGACATTTGAATTTAACCTCCAAGAAAATGTATTATTTGTGTATTTTTGGATATTTAAGTCCATGTAGATCGGACTGTGGTCGGAGAGATCCATCAGTCCTATTTTACATGTTTTTACTCTACCAATGTCTCTATTAAACATAAAAAAATAGTCAATCCTTGAGTAAGATGAATGTGGAGTTGAGTAAAATGTATAGTCTTTTACACTGGGGTTGAGTTCCCTCCACACATCACAGATTCCCATTTCTTTTAGTAGCATCCGAGTCTTCCTGTTTTGGGTGTTATTTTGATGTGGGGAATTACCAGAAGCATCCCAGTATGGATTCAGTCTAAGATTGAAGTCCCCACCACATATCACTAAACCTTGAGCTTTAGTTATCATTAGGTCGAATACATTTTTATAAAATTTCCAGTTAGCCCCTGGTGGAGCATACACATTCAGCAGGGTGATATCTTCTCCCTCTAGCCGCCCAGTTACCAAACTGTATCTCCCTTCTTTATCTTTGTGTTCTGATTTTTTTTCAAATGTAATTTTGGTTGATATCAATGTCGCTACTCCCCTCCTCCTCCCTGATTTATATGAAGATGAAGAGATCATTTTAAACCCTTGTCTACTGAGTTTATTGTGTTCCACGTCTGTTAGGTGGGTTTCTTGTAAAAGTATTATTCCTGCTTTGTCTTTTTTCATTTTGCCTAGAATCTTGGATCTTTTAACTGGATTCAGGATCCCTTTTACATTATATGAAATTATTTTGGTTACACCCTGTTTCTCCATTGTGTTGTTTTGTTTAGTATAACTGTGTGGTGGCCCTCTTTTGTGCTACTCAGAAACTGAAAGAACATTAAAAACAAGAAAAACATTAAGAACATAGTGTAAAAAACTTTAAAACAAAAAACTGTCAAAAGAACTTCCTGAGCTGAGGTCTTTTTAAAGACCCTGTAAGAGCCTTGATGGAGTGAAGGCCCTGAGGGAAATTCCTCAAACTCTGTTACGTGTTGAGGGCCCTCTCGTACCACTGAAAGTAGTCCCATGCTTTTAACGTGAGTTTCAGAACCCAATCCAAACTTGTAATGATTTTTTTTTTTTTTTCCTTTTATGCCTAAACCCTGTGAAATTGTGTGCACCCTCCCACCCCCATCACATCAAACATTCACGCAAAAACAGTATTTGTTAGTATGAGCAGAACATGTGGATTATTGTCACATTTCTATTTTAACAAGTTTTTTTTTTTTTTTTATTACAAAGACTTATTTGTTTCAAATAATATGATTGTTCCATGAAATGTTTTACCACATGCTGAATATGCATCTCCTTTAATGTTTGTTACCTTGTATGAGGGGGGTTGGATGTGCGGATTGATTCAAGAGGAAGGGAAAAAAAAAAGGTCGCTATTCCAACCTGAAAACGGATAGTTTATCCGCGACGCTCTGGTGCTGGGTTTCCCGCTGCTGGTCCGTGGATTTTGAGGGTCTTTGTGTTGTCCATGTTTGCGCTTTGATCTTCTCACTCGGGTCTGCTGCGGGTTTAAACACCGTTACCGGGAGCCCTCTTCTCGCCATGTCAGCTGTTGCTTCTTCCGCCGAATTATAGAGACACGTTTCATCGCCGTAGAAGACCCTTAACTTCGCAGGAAATGGTGTCTGAAAGCGCAATTTCTTCTCTCTTAACACCTTTTTCGCGTCATTGTATTCCCTGCGCTTTTTAAGGACCTCCGGGGCGTAATCGTGTTCCACGTAGACTTTTCTCTCCTGGTGCATAAATCCTTTTTTCTGCCAGGCCAGTCTTACAACCTCTTGTTTTATTTTGAAATTGGAAAATCTTACCAACACCGAACGTGGGGGCGCTTCCGCCGCCGGCCTAGCGGCTAATGAACGATGTGCCTTTTCTATCTTCAAGTCGGTGGTTTGTGGAATATCCAATTTCTCTCTTAGTAAGGATTCCACGCATTCTGCCATTGAGTTAAAACCATTTTCGGTTCCTTCTATCAGACCATGAATTCTTATGTTGTCTCTTCTTTGTTTTCCTTCTTGGTCGGTTAGCTTAGCCTCTATAGCTGCTTGTCTTTTGCGTAGGTCCAGCACAGAATCTTCGAGCACTTTTATTCGATCCTCTGTTTCCAAGATTCGGTTCTCGGCCTGGTCCACTCTGCTGTTTGTCCTTTTCAATTCTTCTCTGAATTCCCGAAATTCGGCCGTAACATCTCGGCGAAATCGTCGTAGTTCCTCAAATAGTGATTTCAGGCTAACCCTTTTGTTAGCTATCACCAGCTCCTCGTCTTCTGAACGGGGATCTTCCAGTTCAGATTCTCCGGCCGATACGTGTCCTAGCCTGGAGAATTTCAGTTTCTTCTGTTTTCCTTTAGACATGATGATTTTGTCTTTTGATTTTCACTCCTCCAAAAATCCGTTAAGTTTGATTTTCAAGGTGTTATCCTGGATTGAGTCTGAGAGCTTCAGTGTTAAGCTGCAGTCGCCATGGCGTCCAGACCGGAAGTCAAAATTGATACATTTTAAATGGTTAATGCGGATGTATGTTACACCGGAGGAGTTAAATAGATATAACAAAAATATACCAGATACATGCACAAAATGCATGGAAAGTAAAGGAACCCTATTTCATTGTGTATGGGAATGTAGAAAAATCAGGATGTTTTGGGAAGAGGTGAGGGTAACAATTGAAAAAATAATCTCAAAACAAATCATATTGAATCCTAAACTGTTTTTGTTGGGTCTGTACCCAGAAAAGCATAACTTTAATAAAAGTGAAAGAACATTCATAGACCTCAGTTTGCTTAATGCCAAAAAATGTATTGCACTACTGTGGAAAAAGACTCATAGACCAGATGTGACTCAGTGGTTAAGACAGATGTTAACAAACCTTCCATGAGAAAGAATAACATGCATACTGAAATCAAAGTCCCCGGTGAGGGTTTACCGGACGAACCAACCGAGGCGGCGATTGGGAGCTCGGGCGCGGCGTTGGTGAGAGACGGGGGCCACCTGGATCCAGCAGGACAGTGGCCTGAATCGGTGCCCAATTGCGAGGCCCAGCCGAGGAACTACCAGACTGACGGCGGTCGGTGACGGGGCCTAGAGGAGAAGCCACCCAGCCGGACGACAGCGAGCGACTGTGATCGGCCACCGATCGGCGGAGGTGATCGGCGGATTAGAGCTGCGCCGGCGGAGTGCGACATAACTGACGGGGACGGGGCCCAGCGGAGGAGCTGCCTAGCCAGACGGCGACGAGTGGCTGTGATCGGTGGATTCCGGCTGCGCCGGCGGTGCACGACATAACTGGCCAGGTAGACGGAGGCAGGCGCCGGCGATAGACAGCGGTGATCTGCGGAGCTGAGCAGCGTCACTCGGCGGAGAAGCTGCGCAGGAGCGGCGGGTCCAGTAGCGACCGAGCTAGTTGAGGCCTAGCCGGATTCTCTGCTTATTTCTATCCACAGGTCAGTAAAATGCCACCCAAAAAAGAGGAAATGGAAGAAATTAAAAAAACTCTGAACTTTGTGTTAGAAGAATTGGCCAAAGTGACTAGCCAGCAGGACAAAATATTAGACCTAATACAGGAGGTACAAGCCCTACATTCAATAATAAAAGAAAAAGACAAAAAAATTATGGACCTGGAGCAACACGGGCGTCTTTTGGAGCAACGCGTCGAGGATCTTGAACAAGGTTCTCGCATTGATGACATAGTTATAAGTGGACTAGACATCAGATATCAGTCGTACGCCCATGCCGCTACAGGACTGAGTGGTGAACATGCTTCCATAAGTGAATCAATGTCCTTAGAAAACCAAGTGCTTCAGTTCCTTAATGATAAAGACATTAAGGTAGAAGCCAATGCGATCTCAGCCTGTTATGCTTTATCGAAGAAAGATAACAAAACAAAGAAATCAATTGTGATGCGCTTTGTGAACAGGAGGGTGAAAAATGACATACTGAGGCAGGCCAAAAAACTAAAGGAAACTCAAGTTTACCTAAATGAACACCTGACAAAAACGCTGAATTAGCACGGCAGGCACGGATGCTAAAGAAACATAAGATACAGACAACCTGGACAAGAAATTGTAGAATTTGGATTAAACTAAATGGAACACCTGAGCAAGCAAAAAGTATAATGATCAGAGATGCTACTGACTTAGATAAATACAGATGAACACTGACTATGAAACACAGAGTGAGGAAACTCAAACTCTAAAAATATGCCACTATGCTGAACATAAACCACAAGAGATGGAGAATGATATTGATCCTGATAACCACTTTTTCAATAATATTCATAACCACTGTGAATATTACACTGAAAAGCAATTCAAAAGTCAAGTGCAATTAGATGGTAAACTGTCAATAATACACTTCAATAGCAGAAGTCTTAACAAAAACTTCTCACAGATTCAGGACTATTTAAAACAGCTAAACAGAAAATTCACAGATATAGCAGTCTCTGAAACCTGGCTTAATGAAGACCAGGCTCCCCTGATGGCAATAGAGGGATATCAGATGTTTAACATTAACAGATCTCAAAAAAAGGGTGGTGGTGTTGCACTGTATATTGATGACCTATATAGATGTAAGCTTGTAAATGAAATGTCCTCAGCACTACCAGGGATTCTGGAATGTGTTACTGTTGAGATTGACCTAGACAAAACAAAAAATCTAATCATAAGCTGCATATACAGAACGCCGGGAACTTGCATTGAGACATTCAGAGATAAATTAGTCGAGCTGTACAATAATATTACTAGTAAGAAAATGGTAGCAATTTGTGGAGATTTCAATATTGATCTACTTAATCCACATCAACAAAATGTAGTTACAGAGTTCACGAACTCTATGTACAGCATGAGTCTATATCCCACAATAACACATCCCAGTAGAATCACAGCTCACTCTGCTACACTTATTGACAACCTGTTTGTCAATGTTCTCGACAAGAAAATAGTGGATTATTGATAAATGATATAAGCGACCACTTGCCAATCTTTGCACTTATCCATGGCCACACGGGGCCCAACCCAGAAAAAATCTCAAAATCGTTCAGACACAAATCACCAAACGCAATCAGTTCTTTTAAAGAGGACTTGCTGAAGCAAGACTGGACAGAAGTCTATGTATCAGATGTAAATGAAGCCTATGACACATTTATAAACATTGTAACCACTCTTTATGAAAAAAACTGCCCATTAGTTAAAAAAAAGCTTAAACACAAATTTACTGACAAACCATGGCTAACCAAAGGACTACAAAAGGAGTGTAAAAAGAAAAATTAAAGCTTTCATAAAGAAAAGGACAAAAGAAGCAGAGCAGCGGTATAAAACATACAAAAATAAGTTAACATATATAATAAGATGTAGTAAAAGAGACTATTACAGTAAAGAACTGGAAAAAAAGACAATATTAAAAATACATGGACAATAATCAACAGTATCCTTGGAAATAAAAGCAGAAATACCAGCTACCCAACTAACATTCCAAAAAATAATAAATCGACTCCGAATGTGAATATAGCTTCACCTGCAGATGAATTTAATAATTTTTTTGTTAACATTGGACCTAAACTGGCCCGAGAAATACCCACTACGGTGCCAACAGGTGATTCAATATGCAATAACACTGCTGTAAAAGACACCATCTTCATAAAGAACACAGACGAAAGAGAGGTCATTGAAATTGTTAAATCGTTCAAAAGTAAAACCTCTACTGACTGCGATGGTATTGATATGCTACTAGTCAAAACTGTTATCGAATGCATAGTGAAACCACTGACGTATATCTGTAACCTGTCTCTCCAATCAGGTATATTTCCCAATGCAATGAAAATAGCTAAAGTAATTCCGATTTACAAGACAGGCGACAGAGGGGAACTCTCCAACTACAGACCAATTTCACTATTACCGCAATTTTCCAAGATACTTGAAAAAATATTCTATGAGAGAATTGACAACTTCATACTGAAGAATGATTTATTGTGTGAGCAGCAATATGGGTTCAGACACAAAAGGACAACAGCATATGCCTTAATGGAATTTACAGAAAAAATATCAACAGCCATTGAAAATAAAGAGTATTCAGTTGGAGTATTCCTGGATCTTAAAGCATTTGATACAGTAGATCACAATCTATTATTAAAGAAACTACAAAATTGTGGTATTAGAGGGGTAGCACTGTCCTGGTTAAGAAGTTACTTAAAGAATAGATATCAGTTTGTATGTGTTAACAACAAAAACTCAGAGCTACTGAAGGTCACCTGTGGAGTCCCACAGGGTTCAGTTTTGGGACCATTATTATTCAATATGTATATAAATGATATATGTAAAGTTTCAGAAAAAATGGACTTAATATTGTTTGCTGATGACACTAACTTGCTATGCAGTGGAAACAATTTGGAACAACTTCTGGATACACTCGGAAAGGAATTAGGAAAGCTGAAACTGTGGTTTGATTCAAACAAAGTAACGCTCAATTTAAGCAAGACAAAATTTATAGTCTAACAACCATCACAACTACCCAGTACCCAAACTCAATGTAAATGGTGTAGAGATTGAAAGGGTATCCGAAACTAAATTCCTTGGAGTAATAATTGATAACAAACTGTGTTGGAAGCCACATATTAATTATATAAAAGGTAAAGTATCCAAATCAATTGCAATATTACACAGAGTGAAAAATTTGCTGAATCAACCCACACTATACACCTTGTACCATTCATTAATATTCCCATACATGACATATTGTAATGAAGTATGGGGAAATGCATATAAAACAAACATATATCCACTCTTTATGCTTCAAAAGAGAGCTATTAGAATAATCAACAAAGCAGCTTACAGGGAACCAACAAACCCACTTTTTCTTAAACAAAAAACTCTCAAGTTGAAAGATCTGATCGACTTTAAAACCGCAATAATAATGTTCAAAGTGAAGAATCTATCACTGCCCGCAAATATCCAAAAGTTGTTCCAAACAAGGGAGAAATGATATCACTTCAGAGGAACATGTATATTTCAAAAGCCTACAGTGAGAACAACTACCAAGCAACACTGTATTTCAGTGCAAGGAGTCAGATTATGGAACGATTTTGGACCTGAATTAAAATCATGTACAAAGCTTGGACAATTTAAACAAAAACTAAAGGAAGAAATACTCCAAACATATTTACAAGACGACATGTAAACTCACATAAGGATTGACATTTCCAGCCTGTGTTGTGTTATAGCTTAGTTTTTCTTTTTTCTCTGTGACACTGTCTTAGATTTGTTTTTGAATAGTAACCGCTTAACTTAGACTAGCTCAGTTTTCTTTTTCTCTCAGTCATATTTTGTCTTAGCCTTGTTTTAAATTGTAATCGCTCTTGTCTTGTTTTCTCTTTTTCTCCTTTGAATTCTTGGATGGAATATGGGTGGGCAATATAAGCTGCGGCTTCAGCCATCACCCATTTCGGATAACTCACGTGGAATTGTATAGTAGAAGGAGTCTTTGTCTAATTTGACCTTGTTGTTATACAGTTTCTTTTAACCTGTAATGTACTATCCGAAATAAAATAAATTCATTCATAAAATAAATTCATTCATTCAAAGGAAATTGTGTTTGAGAATATATGGAGACCTTTTATTGATTATGTAAAAAATTTAAACATAACTCTTGAAGAAGGTGAATGATGTGTGTGGACCTTGTAAATTCCAAACTGGTGAACATAATATGTATACTTATGTATTGGATTGTCTAGACTAAACAGAGGTGCATTGTTGAAGATTTGATTTTGTTGGTGTTTTTAGTGCATTTTTTTTTGTAGTACTTTAGTGTTAGTGTTTGATCGTTTGTATCATGTTTGTTAAAAAAAAAAAAAAAAAAAAAAGTTCAATAAAGATATTGTGGGGAAAAAAAAAAAAAAAAGTAAACACTTGGATTTAGGTCAAACCTCCTTTGGCAGCAATAACCTCCAACAAACCCTTCTGATAGCTGTTGCATGAACTCGCATCAAAACAATTCTAGCTGCCCACTGAGCAAGCATATGTTGAAACGTCTTTTTTTACGTCATGTTCAGACATACGAAAGACGTCTCCAGAGGGTGCGGATGAAAGTTTTTTACATCTTTTTTGGAAGTCTTCTGTACATTCAGGTTTGACATCTACAGCACGTCTGTACAAGGTTAAAATATAGTTCAAATATAGTTGCTGTGGACGTCCATTCAACGTCTTAGAAGGACCTAATTTCAACGTAAGTACATAAAAAATGTATTGTAGCTTACAATGGAGCTCAAGTCACACCCCCTCTACTTCCTTAAATTGAAAAAAATTCTGCATTGAAATGAATGGCAAGAGAGAAATTATCCTTTGATCCTGATCAGATTTTGCCACACATGATGTTTATCAATATAAGAGAATTTTCCACGTAAACGGCACTAAACACGATTACAGTTTAGTGATGTGGAATGATGGGAGTTGTCCACTAGTTTTTAAAAAAAAAAAACAAAAAACAAAAAAAAAAAAAAAAACTAAACATTACTGTCATTATACAACACCCAACAACTTTACTTATGTGGAAAATTATCTTTTAAATTGACAAACATCATATGTGTAACTCGTGGCAAAATTTGATTAGGATCAAAGCATAATTTTGTTCTTGCCATTCATTTCAATGGAGAATTTACTTAGGGTCTCTACAAACAGCCAATACATAAAAAATGTGCTACATAAATATACTATGAACACTACACACATGCAAACATCCACATTATATTTCTCCAGGTATGAGGCATGCAAGATGACCATAGCAAATTTCAATAGAAATGGACAAATTCTTATTTGTTCTGCGAAGCATGAACCCTCTGTGCTTAGTGCTTAACATTCAAGCAAACCCACACCTGTTTCTATCAAAGCAAATTGTCACTGTTCGGGTGCCAAGTATGTTAGAAAAAATTCTTGTAAACCTTCAGTCAAAAACCAGGTTGGATCAGAGTTTCAGCAAATTTAATTACACTGGCCAGTGGAGAACAATACAAAAATAGTCTCAGAGCCTATTCACGCATCATTCTGACTCAAACACACATCACTCAGTTCTTTAAGCCCTCCCGTTATCCGAGAGGTGGAGGAGCAAATTGTCCGTCATGAAATGGTCTAGTACATCTGGTCAAAACTTGGTGTACAGATTATCTTTTCTCAGGAACCATGATGCTCACTCTGTACCAGTCACACGGGAGCCACACAGGCTGGACTAAAAACGAGATAACCAGTGCAGCTGCAGCCTTGACACTAAAGCAAATACAAATATAAGACATATGAAATTTTTCTATCAAGTATCATTTCATAACAGCACATACAAAATTCAGTGAAGTTGTCGACCTGGCAGTGAACTCAGAAAAGCAAGAAAAGTGGTTTTAATTGAAAATGTATTGGGTGAGATTTTTTTGTGAGATGAGTAATTTATATGTAGAAATGCTCATCTGAGTGGCTGACTTGATATATTGTAAAAGTGTCTCTCACTTTGACTTTGCTCTGCCAATGTGGATCTTGTGGAAAAAAAATAGTGAGGATCGCTACCTTACACATAATGTATGGTCTATTTCCCACTTGGTTTTTCCACAGTGAAGTCCAACACAGCATTCAAAACACAAATTTAATCTCTTGAAAGGAGAGAGCATAGAAGGATCGTAAAATGTATATATAATGTTCAGGCGTGAGACTGGCCAAGGACAAAAAAGCAACAAGTAAGCATATTTATTTATATTCCACAAACTTGAAATCCAGAATAATTTTTAAAAATCACACTCCTGAATGTTGTGCATGTCCACCCCGTCCTCTTCTCCCTGGAGCATGTTTCAAGTGCTTTGCAGCATGTCTTTGGACAGCATCTTCTGTTGCCTCTTTGCATTACTTCAGTACAGCATCTGGAAAAGTTGGAAAATAAAAAAAAAAAAAATTTTAGCTGGGCAAAAATCAATTGTACGCTAGATTTGTTACAACTACAGCCAGCAGTCTATTGTTAACTGGCCCAGGCCTGCAGAGAAATCTAAATACTGGAATACAGCTCACATCACATGAAGCTTGCACTTGACTATATTGTGCATAGTCTCAACACCAGAGGTGTTGCTGTCTTGAGCAAGGCAGCTTTTTTATACTCCAAACAAAACAAGAATGAACTGTCAGAAAGCAATGGTATATAAGCCACAATTTTAGCTTATTCAAGATTCAAAGGTTTTATCATCATGTACACAGTTAAGAAATGCTACATTTCCTGAGCAATGAAATTCTTACTTTGCTCTCTGAAGGAATGCCAAGGTAATAGATACACAATGATACTAATAAGGTAATAACACAATAACTCAAGCCTAATAATAATGGATGCTAATAACACACACACCAATACAGTTAGGCAATTAGGACTCCTAAGCATGCCTTGATACTAAATACTAATGAGTACTAATAACACACATTAGGCAATCTGGACAGCTAAAGCAGCTGGTGCAGTCAAACAAGTGGAATGAAATTGAAAATACATAACTTAATATTGTAGTGGCTGGTGAAGCAATCAGGCCCCTCACGCTCAGGGAGAACAAAGGGATTTCTCCCACGTGTTTTTTTTTTTTTTTTTGTTTCTTACGATCACAATCAACGTACATCGGCCGGGATCGTGGGTCCCAAGAAAGCTCAGCAGACTGAGGAGGTGGACGACATTAAAAGAGCGCTGGACTTCTTGGCTGAAGAGATTTCTGCTGTTAAGCTGCAGCAAAGAAACATCCCGGACCTGATCGAGGAGGTGAAAGCGCTGCGGATCCAGAACGCTGAGAAGGACAAGAGGCTGGCGTATCTGGAGAGCAGAGTGTCGGAACTGGAGCAGAACACCCGGGTGAACGACGTGATCATCACGGGGCTCCACATTAAACCCCGTTCATACGCGCGAGCGGTGGCCGCAGACAGCGGAGGGAGGCTCGACGCGCTGGAAGAGGAATCCACGGAACAACAAGTGGCGGCCTTCATGCAGTCCAAAGGAATCCAGCTGGACTGCAATACCATTGAGACCTGCCACCCTCTGCCCAGGAAAAACGGCGACAAACCGGCTGTGATCATGAGGTTTGTGAACAGAAAACACAAGACTGCGCTGTTAAAACAAGGTAGGAAACTGAAAGGAACAAACATTTACATAAACGAGCACCTCACAAAAGAAAACGCAGAAATAGCCAGAAAAGCAAAATACATGAGAAAGCAGAAAAAGATTCAAAACACCTGGACATCAAACTGTAAAATATACATTATGGCGGCACATGGGGAGAGCATAAATGTGTACCATCTTAGACAAGAACAAAGAGCAGGGGTTCCCTGGTGAGATAACAGGGAGGTGTGAAGGATGAATGAAGTGAATGCAATGTGACGCAAAGGTCACCTTTTGTGTGTTAGAAGCTTCTAGAGGAATGCCATGTTATTTAAGAGAAGAGTCTCTGCTGAGATGTCATTCTGTCTATGCTTGTTGTGTGAGTTGTGTAATAAATCGTCTGAGCCAAATCCGCCTTTCCATTTACACGCTCCACACTGGTGACCCAAGACGAATCATGGAACACGAAGAAAGATCCCCGGAGCCAACCTCAACGGGAACACCCAGCCACGCATGTGCTGTTGCGATCGAGCTACCGGATTTTTGGCAGCACAACCCGCGCTCCTGGTTCCACCTCATCGAGGCACAGTTCGCCCTCCGGGGGATATCGGCGGATGACACGAGGTTCCACTATGTGGTCGCAGCGCTCGACGCCCGCACGGCTCAGCACGTAGACTGCCTGCTCAATCAGCCACCAACCGACGGCAAGTACGACGCGCTGAAGGCTGCGCTCATCCAGCACTACACACTCTCGGATGGTGAGAGAGCAGAGAGACTCCTGACGCGGATCGAGTGGGGAGACAGGTCGGCCATAGACCTGATGGAGAAGATGCTGAGGTTAAAGGGCACAGACGACGACAATTTTATTTTTACCCACCTCTTCCTCCGGAACCTTCCGACAGCGGTGAGAGTGACCCTGGCCAATTCGCCGTTGCTGGCCAAGCGGGACTATCGTGCGCTAGCCCGGGAAGCAGACCGGATCATCGACGCCACCAGGGCGTTCACGACCATTGCGGCAGCGACGGAGCTCGGCGCAACTACCGGAGGAGGCGAGGAGCCATCGACGGCAGCAGCAGAGCCACCGACGGCAGCAGCAGCGGGGGCCAAGGAACACGGGGGAGACACGCTTTGTTTCTACCACCGCCGCTTCGCAGAGAGGGCACGCAAATGTATACCCCCGTGCCAATTCAAGCGACTCAGGAAACGCCAAGACCAGGGGTCAGTAGCAGCCGCGACCCTCGGGGAGGAGAACAAGCTGCTCTACTTGACGGATGCACGCTTGGGGAGGCATTTCCTCGTGGACACCGGCGCCCAGAAGAGTTTCATCCGGCCGACCTACGCTGACCGGCTGGCAGGATCTAGCGGCCCCGAGATGGCGGCAGCAAACGGCTCGGAGATTAAGACCTTTGGTGAGAGGACTCTACTCTTGTCTCTAGAAGGCCGTACATTTGAGTGGACTTTTGTCATAGCAGCATTGAATTACCATATACTGGGGGCTGATTTTCTGTGTGCACATGGTTTGTTGGTAGATGTCGCTAACAGACGCCTAGTTAATGCACTGTCCTTTGACTCTCTCCCCTGTATAGCTCGAGTGACCCGGCCAACAGCACAAGCCAACGTCACAGCTACATGCGGTAAGTTCCACACACTGCTCACTCAGTTCCCAGCACTCACAGTCCCGACGTTTTCGGCAGCCATCGCTAAACACGGGGTGGAGCATTTTATCACCACCACCGGGCGGCCCGTTTTTGCAAGACCTCGGCGCTTGGACGCAGCTAAACTGGCCATAGCGCACGAGGAGTTCGCCAACCTGGAGAGGTTGGGCATCATCAGGCACTCAAAGAGCCCATGGGCTTCCCCGCTACACATGGTCCCTAAAGCTGAAGGTTCGTGGTGACCTTGCGGGGATTTCCGCAGGTTGAACAACACCACAGCGCACGACCGCTACCCAATTCCTCACATTCAGGATTTTTCCGTTCACCTTGCAGGAGCGCGCGTTTTTTCTAAAATAGACCTGGTCCGCGGTTACCACCAAGTCCCAGTGCGCGCTGAGGACATACCCAAAACAGCGGTAATGCCTCCGTTCGGTTTATTCGAGTTTTTGCGCATGCCATTTGGGCTTAAAGGGGCTGCACAGACGTTCCAACGCATGATGGATGCAGTGCTGCGCGATCTCCCTTTCGTGTTCGTCTACCTGGATGATATCTTAGTAGCCAGCGCGTCGGAAGACGAACATGAAACCCACCTCACGACGGTTTTCCGGAGGTTGGAAGAGCACGGGTTAATAATCAACCCAGCGAAATGTCAGCTCAGGGTGACGGGGATTGATTTTTTGGGGGGCACCGTGTCTCTCCCGAAGGAGCGGTCCCGCTGCCTGACAAAGTGCGCGCAGTGGCAGATTTTCCCTGGCCGCAAACGGTCAGGGCGCTACAAGAATTTTTGGGAATGGTGAACTTTTATAACCGTTTCCTTCCCCGCGCAGCGCAGCTCATGCGACCGCTGTACGCTGCGCTCAAAAAACAGAAACCCGCGGATAGGGTCGAATGGACCCCGGAGTGAGAGCAGGCGTTCTCAGAAGTCAAAGCAGCCCTGGCAAACGCCGCACTGCTGGCACATCCAGACCCAACGGCCCGTATAGCGCTCACCACTGACGCTTCAGATGTGGCCATAGGGGCTGTCGTGGAGCAGCATGTTGCCGGGGCTGTCATGACTCACCAGTCATCATTGGCTCCTGCTGCGCGTACACCTGCGGCTCGTCAGCGGCAGACTATTTAACCCACTCAGCCCTGTGCCTCGGCCTGAAGCCGTCTGTTCCCTTCAGCTCGTCTTTGCCATTGGAACCCCTAAGATCAGCAAGACAACGGTCCAAGTAAGCAACTTACCTTTCTCTTCAGTCCTTTCCCCTGTGCACAGGTGGATTCCCCGGCGGCTGACTTTTTCCCCTTCGCCACGCTGTCCTCATCCTCGCACAAGCACAGCAGGTCTCTGTCTCCTGGGTACTCTCCTTGTCAGCGCTTGCCACCTGCCATAACAAGTAAGCAGCAGTCATTCCTTCAGGCCAGTATTATTGTGGTACCCGTTACCTTGTCCCTTTTCTTTCTCATTATAGGGTTGCCCGGCTGTACGGTGATCTGCTCTGCTGCCTGCTTACCGAAGTTCTCCCACAAGACATCCTCATATCTCACACACGCATCCACTCATACCTGTATATTAATAAACGCTGTTAAATCTACTCTGAGCCTGCGTGTGTGTCTCCTGAGCCGGACATTATGTCAGTACGGCTTCAGCAGAGCGGCTCGGCAGACAGCGGGCTCGCACGCCGTCTTTCCACTCTCAAGGCTCAATAGCTCACCAACAGCAGGTAATTTTAAATCAGTTAACTTCAATTACTCACCGGTTAGACCGCCTGGACCCCCAGCAGGCGTTCCCCCCGGCTCCCCAGGGAGGGTTAGCTCCTGCCGCTCCGGTGGCCGGTCAGTCTTCCGCGGGAACGCCGACCCGGCTCACACCAATCCCGACTCCGGCCCGTTTTAACGGGAAACTTGGCGGAGCTCGGGGTTTTATTATGCAGTGTGAGTCGGTGTTCATGCGCGTTCCCGGGGACTTCCCCTCAGACCACAGCCGGATTGGTTACATAGGTAATCTCCTGGAGGGGCGAGCGCTAACCTGGGCTTACGCTGTAATAGCGAAGTCCAGTTACGCGAACCTCTCCTATAACCAGTTCGTGCGAAACTTCCTCGAGGTGTTTGATCACGCTCGGCACGATGGCGTCCTAACCGGCCGTCTCCTTGCTCTCCAGCAGGGAAGCCGGTCGGCGGCGGACTACGCCATCGACTTCCGGGTCGCTGCAGAGGAAGTAGGCTGGGGCGAGGCGGCACTTTGTGGCATCTTTCTCCGCAGCCTCAGCTCCGGTCTGAGGGATGAATTGGCCGGTCGAGATCTCCCGGAGACTCTCGCGGAGCTAATCTCCGTAGCAATTAGCTTAGATAACAGGTTGCGCGAGCGTTCCTCCAAACGGAAGTCGACCAACCGCTCGCGAGGAGGCTCCACGCGTGCACCTCAAGCTCGCCCCCTGGCGTTGCCACCACCGGAGTCCTCCGAGGAGTCGGAGGCAATGGTGGTAGGCCGGTCAAAGCTCCCTCCAGCGGAGAAACAACGCCGCTGGAAGTTGGGCCTGTGCATGTACTGCGGAGGCAGCCAACACACCGTGGAGAGTTGTCCAGAGAAGCCAAACGGGGAGGTCCACGAGTCACTGTAGGGGGCCTCGCGGACTCTAACCGGACTAAATCCCTCACAAGTCTCTCTTTGCCCGTCCGTTTTTGTCACAACTCCATGGGGCACATTACTCATGCACTGGTGGACTCAGGAGCAGAGCAGAGTTTTATTTCTAAGAGCCTGGCAACCCAATTGGGCATTCCCTGTCACCCTCTGCAAACTCCGCTCAACCTGGTCACCCTCTCACATGCCCCACTCGGACGAGTGACACATCGGACCCAGCCAACTCCCATTATTGTCTCAGGTAACCATCGGGAGGATATTGTCCTATATGTCCTGTCCTCCTCTGTCTCTCCGGTCATCTTAGGCTACCCCTGGCTGCGCCTACACAACCCGGTTCTGGACTGGCAGGCCGGAAGGATCGCCGCCTGGAGCTCGTTCTGTATGGGCACCTGCCTTCAGTCCGCAGCATGTGTCCCGTCCGCTCCCCTCTGGCCAAGGACGCCGCGCCTCCGGACCTCTCTCTGGTGCCCTCAGAGTTTCACGACCTGGGCCAAGTCTTCAGTAAGTCCAGGGCGATGTCCCTTCCCCCTCATCGGCCCTATGATTGCGCCATTAACATCCGCACGGGGGCTCCCTTACCTTCGGGGTGTTTATACAGCCTGTCAGCACCGGAGAGGGAGGCGATGGACGCTTATCTCAAGGAGTCGCTCAGTGCAGGAATCATCCGCCCTTCTTCGTCTCCACTCGGCGCAGGGTTCTTCTTTGTGTCGAAGAAGGATGGGTCTCTCCGCCCCTGCATCGATTATCGGGCTCTTAACGACATCACGGAGAAGGACCGCTACACCCTGCCGCTGATGGACACCGCCTTCCACTCCCTCCAGGGGGCGACCTAGTTTACCAAACTGGACCTCCGTAGTGCCTACCACTTCGTCCGTATCCGGGAGGGAGATGAGTGGAAAACGGCCTTCCGAACCCCGACTGGCCATTTTGAGTATCTGGTGATGCCGTTCGGGTTAACCAATGCCCCTGCAGTTTTCCAGCACCTCATAAACAACGTCCTCTGCGACTTCCTTCGTCTGTTCGTGTTTGTGTACCTGGACAACATACTAATCTTCTCCAGGTCACGGGATGAACATCGGGTCCATGTGAGGCGGGTCCTGCAGCGCCTATTGGAGAACAGGTTGTTTGTGAAGGCCGAAAAATGTGAATTCTATGCCAAGACCACCTCCTTCCTGGGTTTTGTCATCTCCCACGACCAAGTCCTCCCGGACCCCGCAAAAGGGGTCCGGGAGGACTGTTGCTACGCAATTATTTGACCACCTGCAGGGAAATGGTTTACTTGAAGAGTTTCAATCTGGGTTTAGAATCCATCATAGTACTGAAACAGCCTTAGCGAAGGTCACTAACGACCTCCTCATTGCATCTGATAATGGACTAGTTTCTGTACTTGTCCTTTTAGATCTTAGTGCAGCTTTTGATACTATTGATCATAATATTCTACTTGATAGATTAGAACACTATGTTGGACTTAATGGAACTTCGTTGCAGTGGTTTAGATCTTATTTATCTGATAGGTTCCAGTTTGTTCATGTAAATGATGAGTTTTCTTTCAGCTCAAAGCTTAGTCATGGAGTTCCACAGGGATCTGTGCTAGGCCCTACTCTTTTTAGTTTATATATGCTTCCGTTAGGCAACATTATTAGAAAGCACTGTATACATTTTCATTGTTATGCAGATGACACACAATTATACCTGTCAATGAAGCCAGATGATACTAATCAATTAGCCAAGTTAGAAGCCTGTCTTAAGGAAATCAAAGCTTGGATGACTTGTAATTTCCTGCTATTAAATTCAGATAAGACTGAAGTCATTCTTGTTGGTCCAAAAAACCTTAGAAATTCCTTTCCAAATCAAACTTTCAGTTTGGACGCAGTTACTCTTTCTCTTAATAGCTCTGTGAGGAACCTTGGAGTTATTTTTGATCAGGATTTGTCCTTCAATTCACATATTACATTTGTTTCTAAGACTGCCTTCTATCATTTGCGTAATATTGCCAAGATTAGGAGCATCTTGTCTCAGAGTGATGCTGAGAAGCTGATCCACGCTTTTGTTAGCTCGAGATTAGATTATTGTAATTCTTTATTATCAGGCTGTCCTAAAACATCTTTAAAAAGTCTTCAGCTGATCCAAAATGCTGCAGCAAGAGTTTTAACAGGTACTAGAAAGAGAGATCATATCTCTCCGGTTCTGGCCTCCCTTCATTGGCTTCCCATAGAGTTTAGAATTAAGTTTAAAATCCTTCTTCTCACTTACAAAGCTCTAAACAATCAGGCTCCTTTTTATTTAAAAGATCTGATACTACCGTATTATCCTAACAGAGCACTACGCTCCCAAAATGCAGGATTACTTGTAATACCTAGAATCTCCAAAAGTACAATGGGAGGCAGAGCCTTCAGTTATCAAGCTCCTCTCCTGTGGAATCAGTTGCCAATCTGGATTCGGGAGTCAGACTCGATCTCTGTTTTTAAGAATAGGGTTAAAACCTACCTTTTTGATCTAGCCTACAATTAGGGAGGGATCATGTGTTTCTGAACCCTCCCTTAGTTATGCTGCTAATAGGTTTAGTCAGCCGGGGGACCTCCAGTAATGCACTGGGCCTCACTCCTTTCCTCACTCTCTATGAAATATTTTTTTTTTGCTGGTCATTAACATTTGTTTGTTCTCTCCCATAGATTGAATCCCCATCGTGCTGTTTGCTCTCTACATGTCTGTTCTTTTCTTCTTCTCTATCCCCTCACCCCCCAGCCAGTCGCAGCAGATGACTGCCCCTCCCTGAGCCTGGTTCTGCTGGAGGTTTCTTCCTGTTAAAAGGGAGTTTTTCCTCTCCACCGTCGCCAAGTGCTTGCTCACAGGGGATCGCCTGATTGCTGGGGTCTTTCTGCAACTGTGGGGGTCCCCCCTACAGTTGATAGTGCTATGAGATGACTGTTGTTGTGAAATGGCGCTATATAAATAAAGTTGAATTGAATTGAAAAGTCAAAGCGGTGGTCGACTGGCCAACTCCGACGTCCAGGAAGCAGGTCCAGCAAGTCATAGGATTCGCCAACTTTTACCGTCGCTTCGTCCCCAATTTCAGCTCCATCGTCGGTCCCTTGACCCACCTCACCTCGCCAAAGACCCCCTTCCGGTGGACCGAGGACGCTGCGGCAGCTTTCCAGGCACTCAAGACAGAGTTCTCTTCCTCCCGGGTCCTCACCCAGGTCGATCCCGCGCTGCAGTGTTTGGTGGAGGTCGACGTGTCGGACACAGGAGTGGGGGCGGTGCTGTCTCAGCGGTCACCGGCCTACGGATCCAAATGACCCTGCGCTTACTTCTCTCGGCGCCTGTCACTGACCGAACGTAACTATGACGTCGGCGACAGGGAGCTTCTGGCCATCAAGCTCGCCCTGCAGGAGTGACGCCATTGGCTGGAGGGGGCTTCTCTGCCGTTCATCGTTCTAACAGATCATAAGAACTTGGAGTACCTAAGAACTGCCAAGCGTCTGAATGCCCGCCAGGCGCGTTGGTCCTTGTTCTTTGCCCGTTTTAGATTTACCATCACGTACCGCCCTGGTTCTAAGAACGGTCTGCCTGACGCCCTTTCCAGGCAATTTGCCCCCGAAACGAACGAGAAGTCAGAGCACACCATCCTGCCCAGCTCGTGTGTTGTGGGGGCCATGTCTTGGGCCATCGAAGACCGGATCCGGAAGGCGCAGGAGTCCGAACCTGACCCTGGCGGCGGACCGGAGGGGAGGCTCTTCGTTCCATCTTCGGTCCGGGGGGAGGTTATCCACTGGGCCCACACCTCTAAGTTCGCCTGTCATCCTGGGGTCTCCCGGTTGGTCGACCTTCTCCAGCGTTCTTTTTGGTGGCCGGGTCTACACAAGGATGCTTCCAACTATGTCCGGGCCTGCCCTGTCTGTGCCACCGGAAAGTCAGGTAACGCTCCCCCCGCCGGTCTGCTCCATCCTCTGCCGATCCCAGGCAGGCCCTGGTCCCACATAGCCCTCGACTTCGTCACTGGTCTCCCCACCTCCAACACCTACGACACAGTTCTGACTATCGTCGACCGCTTTTCCGAGGCCGCCCATTTCGTGCCACTGCGGGGTCTCCCTACAGCTCGGGTGACAGCGGACCTCTTGGTCCAACACGTTGTCAGATTACATGGGATACCAGCTGACGTCGTCTCGGATCGTGGACCCCAATTCGTCTCTGAGGTATGGAAGTCTTTTTGTAATGCCCTAGGAGCCACAGTAAGCCTCTCCTCCGGCCATCACCCACAGTCCAACGGGCAGTGCGAACGGGCCAACCAGGAGTTGGAGGCTGCCCTCCGCTGCGTCACCACTTCCAACCCAGCCTCTTGGAGCTCGCATCTGGCCTGGGTGGAGTACGCCCACAATTCCACTCGGTCATCTTCTACAGGTATGTCCCCCTTCAAGGCGTCCCTGGGGTACGACCCGCCATTGTTCCTGGCGCAGGAGAGCGAGCTGGCCGTCCCTTCCGTCCAGGCGCACCTCCGGCGGTGCCGGAGCCTTTGGACCAAGACCCGTGACGCACTCCAGCGGACAGCGGCGCGCAACAGCACCACGGCGAACCGTCATAGGAGACCTGCACCTGCCTACCGAGTGGGGCAGCAAGTTTGGGTGTCCGCCCACAACGTCATTCTGAAGGGTGAGAAGAAGAAGCTGGCCCAACGTTTTATCGGTCCCTTCACCATCACCAAGATCATTAATCCGGTGGCTGTGCATGTGGCTATTCCTCCTCCCCTCCATATTCACCCCACCTTCCACGTCTCCAAAGTCAAACCTGTGGTGTCCGATCCCCTTTGTCCCCCGCCCGCGGCGCCTCCCGTGCCCTTGATGATCGATGGCCATCCGGCCTGGAGAGTCACTGCCATCTTGGACTCTCGGCGCCGAGGTCGCGGGTTGCAGTATCTGGTGGACTGGGAGGATTTTGGCCCTGAATGTAGGCAGTGGGTACGCCCGTCCTTTGTGCTGGACAAGAGTCTCATCACGATGTTCCATCGGACGCACCCGGACAAGCCAGCGCCGGGAGGCGCTGCTCGGGGAGGGAGTACTGTCATGACTCGCCAGTCATCATTGGCTCCTGCTGCGCGCACACCTGCGGCTCGTCAGCGGCAGACTATTTAACCCACTCAGCCCTGTGCCTCGGCCTGAAGTCGTCTGTTCCCTTCAGCTCGTCTTTGCCATTGGAACCCCCAAGATCAGCAAGACAACGCTCCAAGTAAGCAACTTACCTTTCTCTTCAGTCCTTTCCCCTGTGCACAGGTGGATTCCCCGGCAGCGGACTTTTTCCCCTTCGCCACGCCATCCTCATCCTCGCACAAGCGCAGCAGGTCTCTGTCTCCTGGGTACTCTCCTTGTCAGCGCTTGCCACCTGCCATAACCAGTAAGCAGCAGTCATTCCTTCAGGCCAGTATTATTGTGGTGCCCATTACCTTGTCCCTTTGCTTTCTCATTATAGGGTTGCCCGGCTGTACGGTGATCTGCTCTGCTGCCTGCTTACCGAAGTTCTCCCACAAGACATCCTCATATCTCACACACGCATCCACTCATACCTGTATATTAATAAACGCTGTTAAATCTACTCTGAGCCTGCGTGTGTGTCTCCTGAGCCGGACATTATGTCAGGGGCTTGGCAGCCGCTCGCCTTTTTCAGCAGGACTTTGCGCGACAGTGAACGTAAATACAGCGCGTTCGACAGAGAGTTGCTGGCTCTCCACCTGGCCATTCGCCACTTCCAGTTCTGGCTGGAAGGGAGCAGTTTCACCACGTTCGTTGACCACAAGCCGCTAACATTCGCGATGGCCAAGGTTTCAGAACCGTGGTCGGGTCGGCAGCAGAGACAGCTGGCCGCGATCTCAGAGTTTACTACCGATATTCAGCATGTGTCGGGCAAACTGAATGTAGTGGCAGACTGCCTCTCGCGCGCCGTGGTGGCCCCGGTCTGCGTGGGGATAGATTACGCAGCCATGGCCGCGGAGCAGGTTAGTGATGCGGACGTGCGCGCGCTCCAGTCTGGACCAACAGGGTTAAGGCTGGAGAGCAGGGTGCTGCAGGATGGCATGCCCCC